>JBAGKP010000027.1:17028916-17045185 GCA_037177255.1 Melanotaenia maccullochi
TGAAAACATTGCTGTAAAAAACATAATGTCCAATTTAAAAAATGCCAAACGGCATTCTGGGACAGGATGCTGAATTATTGAACCAGCATCTGTGGCATCAGTGTCTGTCAGCACAACGCTGCATGACCCACCAGAAATGGTGGAGCCATCACTTTTAGCTGCTGTAATTAACGCAGCAATATTTCCTCTAAGCAGCCAATTACTACCCCCCCACACACACATGCACACACACTATGTTCAACCTCTAAATGAGGAGGGAGGAAAGAAGAGGCACCTAATGGAAAAGTCTGTAAATTCAGTGAAAATCTATATGATTTCACTAAAGAAGCTTCACCTGGGAGGCTGTGCGTTAGAACCAGTGATACTTAAAGCAGGGTCGTCAAACATAAGCCACAGAATTTGTTAAATGTATATAACATATCAGATATTAACTGTAACATCTATCTATCCATCCATCCATATATATGTTTTTGTAATTTCTAGGTTTTTTTGCTGCATGTCGCTGGTCTGAGCCACTGGAGCTCCGATTGCATTGAATCTGCCTTTGATCTAAATTGATTTTGACGGCCTGACATAAGAGATCCAGATAAGAGGTGTTATTTCTTCCACTTCTCTTAGGGATTAAAATGTTTTGTCTGTTTAACTTTATTCCAAACTCAAGAAATAACAGACATGAAAACAGGGTAAAACTCTTTATTCAGAGAAAGGAAGCAAATAAAGATGATATGTAACATACGCAATGCACGCCAGGTGCATTCAGTCAGCATCAAACAAAGCAAGATAATGATTGGTATAAAACTCTAAATCATTCCAGAGCAGTTCATCTCTCCATGGACACAGATGTAAAATGATGTGATCGCCAGCGCTGCTTGCTTTTTACTTAAATCAACCAAATTCAAACCCCATCACTGTCCTCGCTATCGTAGCATCTGTTCCTCTTGATCTGCTGCTCCACTGTCAGGGCGTCCTCATCCTCCGTCCAGAGGGAAGCGTCGGCCGTGGAGATGTCACCCCTCACATCTCCCAACTCTATGCCGAAGTCTAAAAGGTCATCCAGCGCCGACGCCAGAGGCCTCCCCCCGGCTGATTTGAAATCAGATAGCAGGCTGGAGCTGCTGGAACTCAGGCCGGCGAAAACATCCTGGAGGAAGCTCGATGTGCTGACCTGCGGCTGGGCGGCCGTGTGTTTGAAAGCGAGCGCTCCCTCGGCTGGCTCTGGGAAGAAATCTGTTTTTGAATAGCAGTCTGTGGCTTCCATGTGTTTGGCACCCTCTGGCACAAAAGCATCATCCCTCTCAGCCAAATGCAGCAGTTCACTTGGCATCCAGTTTGATTGCTTTGGTCTGATAGCATCTGCCACTAGCAGTGGCTGGTGTTCCTTCTCCTCGCCTTCATTAAGCTCTTCAACCAGTGTTTCCTGCTGGGATAAAGCCTGGTTGTTATTATTATTGTTGGAGTTTCCATTCAGCACCGGCGCTTCAGACGTCTCCTCATCTATTAACGTGACTTTTACTTCCTCCTCTTTCTTTCCACCTTCTATATCCTTTTGGCTTTCCTCAGATTTATTTTCTTTCACTTCCTCCACCGTTTCTGAACTTTTCACTTCGTTTTTCTCATCTTTTGTGCTTTCCCCACCTCTACGATCATCCCCTTCCCTTTGCTCCCTCTCCTCGCTGCCATCATGGCGTTCAGAAGCCACCTCCAAGCAGCCGTTTGGCTCTTTGCTCGCCGGTTCCTCGCCCATGGTGGATGGGGGGGAGGCCTGAACCTCTGGCACTGCTGGAGTCTCCTCAGGCTCTTTTATGCATCCTTGATCTCCATTTTGTTCTTCAACCATGGCATGACCAGTCTTTTTTGATGACGGCTTATTGAAGTCATTTTCCTGACTGACTGAGCCCTCTTTTGGGGGCCACGATGGCTTAACCAACTTCAACTCCTCCTCAATCGTGAAGGATTTCTTTGGAGAATCGACTTGTGGAGGCCACGCTACTGAAATTTTACTCGCTGGCCTTTTGTTTTCATCTGTTAATTTGACATCGTTGCCCGGAGTTATCGCTGTGCTCTCAGGTGTGGAACATATTGAATGTTGGATTTTCCTTTCAGGTCTTGGTGACTTTATGGCTGAATCCTGCTGGTTCTTGTTACTCCAAAGTTCTTTGTGTGGCTTATGTCCAAATCCCTCGTCGTAATTTCCTTTGGATTTAAACAGTTGCTTGTAGTGTGGCTGGCAGTACATTTGTCCATGGAGAGAGGCGTAGTTGCCGAGGCTGGTTTTAAAAAAAGAGGAGAAATAAGAAAAGCTTCAAAATTAAAATACGTTAAAAATGCTCTGTCAACATGTCTCTGCTCTGTGAAGAAGCGCCACCTCAGTTTGCCTCTGCAGTGCTCACAGCGAAAGCAGCTTTTATGGAAGTTTTGTTTGTCCGCGATCAGCGACTCCATGGGGTACACCCTCTTCCGACACACCTTGCACAGCTCGGACTCGGGAATTCGAATTTTCTGCAAAGGAGAAAGAAAAAATTTATTTCTCAAAAGATTAAATCCTGGAAAGAATCATATTTTTTTCTTTCTTATTATTTGAATCACAGTCAATAGAGTAAAAGAGAAACGAAGAAATTGAGTTATTGTGTTAGTCTGACTAAAGCCAGACTTTCGAAGTGCACATAAACATGTTAGTAAACTATACAAAACTGAATTTTCCACAGTTGGACTAAAACATTGACATAACAACGTTGGAAGTTGAATTATTCTTGTTTTTTAGGTTCAGTTGGAGCAAAAGTGTGTGATTCATGCTCCATGGTTTTGATGTTATAAATACAAAGAGGGAGAAACCAGTGATGACAGAGAATAACTACAAATCTAATCTGCATAATATATTAAATAAAGTACAAAGAACATAAAAAATATACATGAAAATATAAAGATGTCAAAATTAATGTGGCTGTTTTTTGGCATGTTCAGCATGAAACCATTCTGATTATGGGAAAATAATTTATAAATCATATAGATCTTATCCGCCTTAAAAAAAGAAAACCGTCTATGAATGACATCAAATCTAAAAAAACAAAACCAAACGAACCCATCATGTGCTCATTTCTCAAAACTTTAAATATTTCCAACTTATCATACAATATTACTTCTATTTCCAGCCCCAGATTTTCATCTTTAAATGGAATTTTAAAATTTTTTATTAAAAATAAATAAAAACATAAAAACATTTTCTTAAATAATGTTATCAAATTAATTATAACTTTATTTATAATAAACATAATTTAATCAATTCATTGAATAATTATTATCAAACTAATTTTAATTTATTTTTATTTTTATTTTATTTATTTTTTTTTTTTTTGAGGAATTGTTAAAAAAAAAAGTTATGGTAAATAATTTAAATAAATTTATCATAATTTCATTCATTATATATTTTTAAATACATCCATTATCAGCCTTTTTTCCTATTACAGGGAATAAATGTATTAGCATTATATATTATAGATTTATGAATTTAATATTTAAAAATAAATTAATTTAAATTTATTAAATAATTTTAGTGAATTTATTTTTACTTAAATGATAATTTAAATTTTATATATATATATATATATATATATATATATATAGATTTATTTAGTTAGTAAATTCAGAGGAACATATTCATACATAAAAAAAACTATTTTGCATGTTATGTTAGAATAAGGCTGACATTGGCTGCAGCAGATTTTTGTTAAACAGAGGAATTGTTATGGTACAATTTTTCCATTTCAGAAAGATTTTGTATTTATTATCAACAGAAAAATGTTTATTTGATTCAGCAACAAAATATGCATAAAAAATGTTTTCAGAGACATGATTTCTGTTTATTCTATTTACATGGTCACGTAGATGGAGAATAGAGTTAGTTACCTATTAAGTAAATAAAATCCTGTTCAGTTCCTTTCTTTGAATTTTTTAAAAAATGTGTGATTAAAATGTTCTACTTTAATTTTGTTAGAAGAAGTGAGAGCAAACAAAAATCAAATTGTAGAGGAGAAGTGTATGAACACGCTGCAGATGCTTCAAGGTGCCTCGATTAAAAATTTAATCACTGCAATAAACCTTTCACATGTGACATGTCTTTGAAGGACTGAGAGTGATTTTAATAATGACTACGCAGTCTTAGGAAAAGTAATTATGCTTCTATTTCTGGAGTTCCCTTCAGAAGAAAAGTTAGAAATAAGAAAAAAAGCCAGAGGAATGAAGTTTTAGTATAAGCATACAAAATAAAATAAACAAAAATCAGATGACTGAGTGTCTGATTAAAGCTTCTAATCTTTCCACACAAAAACAAACCAGGTTAAACACACCGGCACTGTTTAGTATCCTCATGCTGCAAAGCTCATTTTACCCGACACGAAGGTCTCCTGCTGGTGGGTTACCACCTGAGAAGTCCTCTGCTCTGTCACACTGAAACCCAGGTTCTGGAAAACTCCTTGACTCTCGGCCCAGGACTGCTGGAAGTTTCTTAGCAGCTCCTCTGTGGAGGCCTCAGGGGGCACGGTGACAGTTGGTACCCTGCCCCTCACCACATCTGCATAGGACGGAGGATTACCTCGGCCCATGGAGCTCTCTGAATGTATCTCACTCCTTGTCTCTGTTGTTCCAAAGTCACCGATGCTGCAGAACTGCTCCATGACCGAAGTGGTTTCGTTGCGACTCCCCAGTTCAGAACAGGCCGATTCGGATTCTCTTCTTTCTATTTGCTCTCTGAGCTCTCGGGCTGCTTGAGAACTATGCTCCCCTGTCTCGAACACATCCTTTATTGCTTTGACATTGAACGTTGGGATTTCTTCGCTTCTTGGGGTCTGGGATTCGGCCTCTGCATCCTCTGTATCGCTCCCCAGCCTCTCTGTTATTACAATGGGCTCTTTCCTGGTGTAAATCTTTGGCTGTGGAGACTCAAATCTGTTCACAAGCTTTGATAAATCAACTCTTGGAAGATCCTGTTTCATTAGATCTATGGTTACTGTCTCAGGAGTTTCCTCTGCATCAGGTCCCAAACGTTCAGGGATGTCGATGGGATCCTTTCGGATGTACATCTTGTTCACTTCCGCCCTCTGTGCATCCTCGAAGAAAGACTTTTTATCCTTAACTGTCATCATGGAGTCAACCATTTCTGTGACGTCCACCAACCCAAGCTCGCCTCTTTCGGTGGGAGTCTCCCTGTCGCTGAGCGAGGACGATCGCTCTCTTTCAGCGATGAAGGACTCTGACACCGGCATTGGAGGTGGGGGGGTGATTCCACGGGAAAGCTTTGAGGTGGTATCCCTAAGTTTCATTAGCTTCTCTGAGCGGCTAAGGGTTGGAGATGGTGATGCCCTGCTGAAGGTAGACGTAGGCGTGTATGATTTGCGGGGAGGCGGCGGAGGCGTCCCGACGGACTTGTAGGGTGGAGGAGAAGGAGTCACTCTGAGCGGTGAGTCCACCCTCCTTGATTCAATCATTATAAAAGTGGGCGATGAAGTTCGGATGCTTGCTAACGGAGAGGAAACTCTCTGATCAGCCACTTCGCTCATCTCTTGATGCACTCTGCTCTCTTGAAGCGACTTTTTCTCTTCCACCACCTTCTTCTCGCTTTTGTACGAGCTGCCACCAGCCTTCGATGTCTTTGCCATCATCCCACTGAAAACCTTCTTGTCTGGTTTTGGAGGCACTGGTGGTGGCTCTGGCACTGCCTGTTTTTCTTCTTTCACCTCCTTTTCTACTGCTATCATGTTTTTCTCCACAAGCGTTAGCTTTGCTTGAATGAGGCTCTTCACATAAGCCATCATGTCTTTTAGCTTCTTTTTGCTTTGCTGTTTCGCAACTTCGCTCAAATTCTTCTTCTCATCTGAGCCGAAAGCCCAGTCGGGAACTTTGCTTATGATCATCCTGACAGTGTTGGAGTCTATCCTGCTGGGCGTACCCTCCAGCTCTTTTATTTGAGCAATTACCTTGTGCATCACATTGCATTTCTCTAAATCAGTGATTTCTTCTTTCTGAGCTTCATCTTTTTGAGCTTCTTTCACCTCCTTGGGTTCCCCTGCCTTTATCTGAGCTTTATTTACACCTGTTGCTTGTAGCTTAATTTGCTGCTGCTGCATCTGAACGGACTCCTGCTGCACCACACTCTCGGTCACGACAACCTCCTTGTATCTTTGAATGGGCTCTGCCTTCATGCTCTGCTGACTGTGGGAGACAGACACAAGGTTTTGTCCTTGATGCGCTCCTGCAGATGTTATCTTAGCCACCTTAGGCACTGAATCAGTAACCAATGGCGACGGCTTTTCTTCAGTCTTTCCTTTTTTCAAGTGAGACTCCACCTCAGCTTCCTTCATGGGTGGCGTCACCTGATTTTTCATCTGTTTTACTTTCACTTCTGTTTTCATTTCAGTTTGAGATGAAGTCAGCTGGTTGCTTTGCAAACTCACTTTTGATTCAACTCTTTGTGACACATTGTTTTTCTCTTGTTGCTGCATTTCACTTTTGATTTTCTCTTTTTGGCCCAAATCTTCACACAGCTCCCCCTTCTTCTCCACTGGCATTTTAAATGTTTTCACTTTGAAACTTGGAGTTACTTTAGGAATTTTAGTGGGCTGAGAGGGGCTTATTTTTCCCTCCTGTTTCAGAGACACACTAATATTCTTCATACCCTCAGTTGTCAATGTGACCCCAGCCTGGCTTTGAAGATTTACGTTTTCCTGGACAGCAACAGACGTGGTGCTGGATTTCTTAATAAACTGCTGCTGCTCTGTGACTGAAGAAGTAGCCATGCTGGAGGATGAGTGGATTTGGTTTTCCGAGGCCTCAGAAACAGTCTGAATAACAGCATCAGTTGAAGGGGGTTGCTTGCTGGGAATTTTCTTTTTATCTAAGGACACGTTTGAAGATGCAGGAGCTGATTTTTTATTTATTACAGAGATTGAGGGTTTGCTCAAAGGGATCTGGAACGGGGTTTTCTGGGCAGGTGAGTCTTCTGCTGATATTCCCTCTTCGCTCTTTGCTTTTGTCACCTTTGTGGCCACTTCGCTCTGAATGTGCTCTGCTGCTGAAATTTCCCTGCTGCCAGCAGAGGATTGCATATTAAGTGGTGGTGAAGTGGGAGAAGAGACCTTACTCTTGTCCTCTTCCTCCTTCTCCAGCCTTTGCTGGCGGTATCTTTCCTCTGCAAGCATGAGAGGGGTTTTAAATTTGCGAGCATATGGTTTCACCTTTGGGGCTGGAGCAGGGTCTGGCGGTGGAGGCAGTTTGATGGGCGGGACAAAGACTTTTTTAGGCGGCTGTGTGGTTGGTTCTGGTTTTACAGCTGGGATGTTCTGTATTTTTATCAATGACACTGCTTCCGTTTTATTTTGGCTGCTTGTTTCCTGCTTCGCCTTCTGAACTTTATCTTCCTCTTTATGGACTGTAGACACTGTTGTTTCTTGAGCAGGAGGGAGCTGAGATGGGGGCGGTGGAGGAGTCGCCTGCTTTTTCTGCCATTTGAGTTTGACTTGCACTGGCTTCTGCATCTCCAGCGGCTTGGGCACTTTAAATACAGGCTTGCCAAAAGGTTTTCCAATCTTCGCAGGAGGAGGCTGAGGTATTGCATTAAGCTCTTGCTGTGATGGAGGTGGAGGAAGAAAATCTTGTCTACCTGTAGAGGCTGGAGGTGGAGGTGGCGGAGGAGGTGGGAAGAAATCGGGCTCAGACTTTAGGCACTCTGTGGGGGGTGGAGGTGGTGGAGGAGGAGGCAGGTCGCTGTCCTGCCTCATGATAGAAGGCCTGGATGTGGGTGATGTCGGGCTCTCCGTTACCGGAGATGGTGGCGGAGGGAGGGAGAGGTCAGACTCAGAGGGCGGAGGTGGTGAGGAGGGTGGAGGAGGGAAGTGAATCTCCGGATTTGCCTTTTTAATATTACTCTTCCCTCTCATGTCAAGGCTTCGGTGATCACTCTTTAGATGTTTTATATTTGGCTTCTGTGCGAGAGTGTTGGTTTCCGTTTGCTTTCGGGCCATTTGAGCCGACACGGTTACGTTTTCTTTATGCACAACAGTTTTCTCCATCACTGTCTTCTGGACCTGTTTGATTGTCTTTGTCTGGCTTATTTGCTTGCTTGAAACATTGCTCTGTGATGCGCTCTGCACCTCTTTCATCACATTCACATCAGCTGCTTTCACCTCTATCTGATCATTATTGGCTTTTGGTTTATTCTTCATCACAACAGTCTTCGGAGCTTGTGTTTTCTGTGGGGGCAGCACTTTGTCTTTCTGTTCTTTCATGCTCTTCTGATGAGAGGCCCCAGCAGGATTGTCTGTTTTGACTACAGCAACAGAGTGGCCCTCTTGGGTTATTACCTGCGTTTTCAGCGATTTGCTTTCATGATGCCTCTGTGTGTGCTTGTGTGACTCACTGCTCTGAGAGAGGTTTTTCACAGTGGGGGCTGCAGCGACTGCTACACTCTCACTCTTAGCCTCATGTAAGCATTCATGCTCCACTTGCTTTACAGTTGATGGATTTTTCACAGGCACTTTTGCTTTCTTCGAAGGATGCATGCGCTTCTTGCTTGAATACTGCTTTCTTTGCATGAGACACTTTATCGCCCCTTGAACATCGCCTTTAACAACCTCTTCTTTTTCCACCTGTGCCGTCTCCTGCCCTTCATAAAGAGATTTTATGGATGTTTTCACATCTCCTTCAATGCTCCCTCTGCGCTGCATTCTTGGAGAGGTTCCTGGCTCCAGCAAAAGCTGAATAGTGGCTTTAATGTCCCCTTGTTCGCTCACCTGATGCTGGTAAATCTTTTTCTCATTTGATGCCTCGTGCAAACTCTGCATGGCATTGTGGATGTCTCCTCTGACGATCTCCTCTTTTTCCACCTCTTTCACAGCCTGTGTGGCCTCCTCCAGGGATTTTAGGGTTCCTTTGACATCACCTGGCACTAAATCCTCTACAGTTACTTCTGTTTTAGTGGATGCAGATTTCTCAAGTGACTCAAGAGCCCCCCTAATGTTACCTCTGATGATCTCAGGCTTTTCCATTTCTTTGGCTTGATGCTGGGCCTCCTCCAGAGACTTCAAAGTAGTGGATATGTCTCCCTTTACCACCTCCTCTTTCTCTATGATCACTCTCTGGTTGATGGCTTGGGTCAGGGAATCGAGGGCCGCGTTAAGATCTCCTTTAACAATGTCCTTTTTCTCCAGGTTTCTGTAGGTAACAGCAGGCTCCGTCATGAATACTTGAACGATGCTGCAGACGTCACCTGGAACTATGTCGTCCTCAGCAATGGTACGACCAATCTGCTGCTGATTCTTCTTCAGCAACAATTTAGTCTCTTCTATATCGCCACCGATGATGTGCTCCTTCTGTACTTCTTCCTGGTTTTCACCGGACTCAGACTGGAGTTGCTTCAGGTAATCCAAGGCTCCTGACTCGATGCACGTTGTGTAGAAACTCACATTACCCCTTTCAGTGTCTCCGATTCTTATCTTTTTCGACTCCTCTTCTGAGTTGGACAGAAGACGTTGAAGAGTTTTGCTGACATTCCCTTGAATTATATCCTCTTTCTCCATGCTGACGATTTCATCTTTATTCAACAGGGAATAAATAGTCATCCTCACATCTCCTTTCTCATCTTCCTGAATCAGGATGCCACGCTTGGAGGAGCCTTCTGTCTTCAGTAGATTGTTCATTGCCTCTTGAATGTCGCCACGTATGATCGCCTCTTTCTCCACATTGATTCCTTTTTCCTGGCTGAACAGCTGTTTCACTGTGGTGTTGATGTTCCCCCGCTCCTTCTTGTCAATAGTTATGGCCTTTTCAGTGGTCTCCCGGCGGTTCAAGAGGTTCATCATTATGTTGCTCAGATCTCCTCTAATGATCTCCTCTTTTTGGATCTGTGGAGCATCCTGGTTCATGAGTTTATACTTCGCCATGCGCACATCACCAATTTCATCTGCTTCGATGAGGATGCCCTGCGAATCCACCATTTTCTGGCTGTAAAGCTCCTCAAGTGTCTCTTTGACGCTTTTACCAATGATCTCTGCCTTTTCCGTGCTGCTCTCATTGAATTCATAAAACGGTGTGGTTTCAAACATCCACGTCGTCGTCTTCACATCAGCCTGTGGGATTGTCTCCTTTGTCAGAACAAGCTCCGTGCCTTCGGTCTCTTTGATGCTGTCGAGGGGATGCTTTTCAAACAGCCACACAGACTGCTTGACATCCCCTTTCATGACTTCCTCTTTTGTCACTTTCTCCATGCCGTTATACTCCCCGCCATCTCCGCGGATCTCATCGATTGTGCGAGTTTCAAACATCCACGTGGCAGATCTGACATCGCCTTTTTGGATTTCGCTCACACTCACTGTTCTGATGTACTTCTGACTTATTTCATCAGTCTCAAATCGCTGTTTGTTTGTCTTCACATCACCGCCTTGGATATCGGCAACAGTCTTTGACCTTACTTTTATTTCCTCTGCAATTTCATCCAGAGGCTGCGTCTCAAACCTCCACCTAGCAGAGCTAACATCTCCTTTGTTAATACCTTCTTCAGTCACGGCTTTAATAACATAGACCTCCTCTGAATCTTTAATTGAATCCAGAGGCTTTGTCTCAAACAACCATCGGGCCCCCACTACATCCCCTCTCATTATTTCTTCTTTAGTAACCGTGGTTACCTCATGATAATGGCCCTCCTTATCACGGATAGCATACAGCGGCTGAGTTTCAAACATCATGGTGTAATTTTTCACGTCTCCCTTCTCTGTGCCGTGTCTAAAGATACTTGTGAAATTTGAAATATCTGTCTCAGTGGACTCATCTTTGATTTGGTCCAAAGAGTAAGTCTCGAAAATGAAGCGGCCCTTGTCAACGTCACCCCCTTGAACATCTGTCACAGTGCGAGTATCCCTTGCCATCTTGACTTCATCATGGATAGCATCGATTGGCTGGTTCTCAAACATCCAGGTGCAGTTGACCACGTTTCCTTTCTGGATGTCCTCGGCCTGCTCTGTCTTCAGTCTCTGCATCGTTTCCTCAGCGGTGGAACTCATAATGTCAGAGGAGCGATTTTCAAAGATATATTTCATCCTGGAGACATCGCCTGAATGGATGTCAATTTCCGTGACCCTCCTGAAAGAGCTGCTGTCCTCCCCTGTGATATTCTCCAGGTTCTCGGTTTCAAAGAGAAAGCGAGCTAGCCGCACGTCTTTTCCATGAATGTCCTCCTGCTTTACGGTGCAGGTTTTAAGAACGGTCTCAGTCTCTAACTCTGAATGATCACGTATGTTATCGAGTGTTTGGGTCTCAAAAAGCCAAGTGCACGTTTTCACGTCACCTTTTTGCACTTCTTCTAAGTCGGACTTGCTCTTTTCAACCTTTTCATACAGGACATCCATTGGCTGGGTCTCAAATAGCCACCTACATGTTTTCACATCCCCTTTTTCAATTTCAGTACCTTCCTTAGTTTTACGCTCCTCTTCCTCAACGTTACTAAAACATTTAATTTCATGAAGCGGTTGAGTTTCAAACAGCCACTTGGCCGTCTTCACATCGCCCGACTCGATCTCTTGTTTGGAGATGCCTTTTATGAGCTGGAACTTATTGATGCTCTCGTCAAACTCATCGATGGGTCGCGTTTCAAACATCCACCTGCAGCTGCGCACGTCTCCTTTCACAATCTCCTCCCGTCGAACGGTCCTCACCTCGTGGTAATGGCCGGAGCGGTCTTGCATGGCATACATCGGGGTAGATTCAAAAAGTACTCTGTTGGACTTGACTGACCCACTTGTCACGCCTTCGACTTGAATTTTCTGTGTTCCTTCGCATTTACTTAAATCCATGCTTTCAAACCTTTCCTTATAGTTAGTCACATCTCCTTTGTCAAGAGCTTCAATATTCACTGTTCTTATAATCTCCTTCTTCTCTTCCCGTATATTCTCCAGGGGCTGGCTTTCAAAGACCCACTTCTGATGCCTCACATCACCTCTCTCTTCTTCGGATGTGACCATTTTCTTGAGTTTCCCCACTTCAAGCAGCTCTTTCAGATTTTCTGTAGGCCCCGTTTCAAATAGATGTTTGGCTGATCGAACATCTCCTCCTACAATATCCTCTGATGGCAAAGGTCGAGCATTGGTATTATCTTTCAGTGTGTCCATGGGCTGAGTCTCGAAAACAAGACAGTGCTTCTTTACATCAGCTCCAACTATGTTTTCCTTCTGCTGTCTGGAAGTCTCCCATTCCTCGTCCTTGATGGTGTCAAGTGTCTTTGTCTCAAACAGCCATCGGCCTTTGTTCACACCACCCTGAGTGTTGTCTTCCATGGAAATACCACATATCAGCTTTACCTTTGTGGGGTCTTTGTTGATCATATCCAGAGGCTGGGTTTCAAACATCCAACGTGATGACTTCACATCTCCTTTCGCTGTTTCTTCCCTGCGGATGGTGGTGATTTCTAGCATCTCCCCTGAATCCCCCCTGATCACACACATAGGCTGCGTCTCAAACATACGGGTGGTTGTCTTCACGTCACCTTTAATCTCTTCCAACTCCGACTTCAAGCTCAAGAAGTGACTCTCCTCGATGGTTTCTGTTTTACCCAGGGAATCCAGGTGCTGGGTCTCAAACAGATACCTGGCGGTTTTCACGTCCCCACCGGTGATGTCTTTGGTGACTATGACATCAATTTCCTGTTCGTCTTCTTGGTAGATCTTATTCAAACAATCGAGAGGCTGAGTTTCGAAAAGCCACGTGGCTGTGCGGACGTCTCCTCTTGCGAGATCGCTCTGTTTCTGCGACTGCGCAGTTGTTTCTGTTGTCTCTGTCCCAAGAGCATCCATGGGCTGAGTCTCAAACATCCACGCTGTGTATCTGACGTCCTTGCCAGCAATGATTTCCGGCTGGGCAATGTTCCTCTCCTCATTGCTATCCTGGGAGTCATCTTTGATCGCATCTAGCGGCTTGTTTTCAAACATCCAGCGCATTGATTGCACCTCACCTTTGAGGATCTCGTCCCACTCCATGTATTCCCTGTCAGTGCTTGAACATTCACTCGAGTCGCTGCCGTCATGTTCAAACATGTAGCACGCCTGCTGGACTTCGCCTATTATTTCCTTTCTTTCTAACGCTGTCTTTTGTTCCTTGGTGAGCTGACTCATGAAGTCTTCCTCAAGGTTCTTGCGCACTTCAGGATGAATGTGTTTGTAGAGACGCTTTAGCTCAGCCAAACTCTTGTGCTTGAAGTATTTTTCCTTTCCTACGTTGAGCTGATATTGGGAGGCTTGTTGCTGATCCGGGAAAGATGCACTATGTTGAGGGATTTCTTGTGGCAAGTTTGAAGGTGGAGGAGGAAAATGTTCAGCTGCCTCATAAGCCATTGATGAAGCAGCTACTGTCTTCGAAGTATCATAGCTTGTACTAACTGAAGCGTTAGAGGACTGGTTTACTGGTGCCCACTGGAACTGGTTCAGATCCACATCAATCTTTGATTTGTATGCGGTTTAAATTATAGAGAGAAGGGAAGCAGAAGGGTGATAGAAATAAAGTTAGAGAAATTAAATAATTTCTCATTTTGTAACACAAAAGGCATAGAAAAGGACAGCTTTAAAGTTGAGAGTAAGAAACACAGATATAACTTTTGAACTTAGTTAGTTGTGCTGCTCAGTTGAATCCCTTTTCCAAAACTGAAAGCTTCAGATAAAAACCCCTAATTTGAATGAAAATGCATTAAAACAGTCACATCTCCAATCTAGTCATGTTGTATTTTCATAACTGAAATATTCGTTGAACTGAAGGCAGAAATGCAAGTTCTTTGGTAGTGAAGGGTTTTCCTTTTAGCATGTTACAATGAAAAATTTCAAACTTTGTGAAATGATGACATCTTTCATCCAGTCTAATTTATTTTCCATTAGCTCATGGCATGCACAATTTCTTTTTTGATGACTTTAGTGTTGTGGCCTTGTCTTTATGCTAATATCATGAAGAAAACAGTTAAATTATCAACAGACAGCATCGTTACCTTAATTTCCTTGGCTGGTGCAGCTTCTTCAATGGTTTTTTCATACTGCTGCTTCAAAGCCTGAGTAGAAATCTTTGGTAGGTCTTCTCCTCCGACAAGCATAACTGAATTGGACATAAGAAGAAGGCGGCCTCATTATATCATTCGTGCTGGGGAACCTCAGGGGAATTGGAAATAGAAATAAATCATATAATTAAAAACCTGACTAGTTTTCATTTTCCAAAACCATGCAGCAGTGATTGGCCAATTTCTACTTTCCAATATTTTACCTTCCCGACTTTGCCCTGATTAGATTTGCTCCTTTGCACTGAATAGAAAATCATCTGCACTCCAACTCATTTTTTCACCTCATCCTTTATTCAGCCCGTAGTGGGAAAATCATTAATATACAGGACACAAGCAGTGCTGTGATAAAAACGTGCAATTTACAATGTAAAAGGCATGAGCAGAATAACCTGTTTCATTGTAATGGTTCCCATAAGTGGCAGCCACGTTGTTATGCTGGACTCTTTGATCATGGATCACCTGTGAAATGATGGCAGGAAATCATTAGCTTGCTGGCAACTTCTCTGCAGCCCGAGACTGTTTTCAATCAGCAGTAAATGCTTTAGTATGAGGCTCATTTCATAAAGTTATGAAATAATAAAAACTGCTTGTGTTTTTTATGCTTCCAAACATCTGGTGAAAAATACCTCTTGTTGAGACAGGGTTGCTGCAGGCATAATCTCTCTGCCACTGCTTCTCACCGTCACCTCTGTGGAGCTCGACATCTCCTGTCAAACACAGAGAAATGTGGACATGCTGAATCCCCTTCACTGTGCCAACACACACAAATCCCCTCTGCCCTGCATACAAATGGCTGCACATGCAACTCGACATGGTTTTATCACCTTCTGACTGCGAGCTGTAAGAAACAGCAGGAGGGTAGGTCATTTTTATATTAAAGAAAAGCTTGATAAAGACCCCTCTATGTCTGGTAACAAATATTTTTTTTATTACTGACCTGCTTCCCAAGTTTGAATTCTGATGTTTCTGGGAGAAAATATGTTTTAAAAACTGCAAGACTGCATCAGCCATTTCCTTAAGGAGGTGAAAGAGAAATGTGATATTTGAGCTTGTATGCTGTCCTGTTAGCATGAAAGAAACCTGGACATTGTGCAGCGTTCTGTTCATCTAAAACTGCAGTTTATCAACATCCATGATGTCACATCTGTGCAAAAACCTTGAGGTGGTTTCCTATAAGGAATCAGAAACTTGATCAAAGTTATATGAAGCGTAATGTAAAATTTAACAGTCAGCACAGTTCTGCTGCTTCTCCGCATGAATGAGCAAATGTGGAAAATGCAAGGAGGGGCGTAATGACCTTACTTCGCAAAGATCCGCTCCTGTCCCAGCCTGCTGTAACGTGTTCTGGCATTTTCCTCACGCACCGGATGACAGATTCTCAGAGACGAGCTAAGTTCAAGGTGCCCTCTTTGATTTGACCTACTGGAAGGCCCTGGACATAGCAGCCAAGTTTTTCCAATAAAGAGCGACAGCAGAATGTAAATGATTCAGTGGCTTTCATTTCTTCTTCCTTTACAGAGTTCATAACCAGGAGGGACAGATGTCTTCCAAGTTCCGGTGACTTTAAAAAGGAGAAAGAAAAAGGTTTCTTTCCTCTTCCATCACCCCTGAACAATGAATTTTTTCTTCAGACTTTAAACTTAATAATATTTTCACGTGGTTAGCTACTTCTATTCTAGCATTAGCATTTTTTTTTCCAGACCCTAGTTTTATGTGCCCAGTGTTCACTGTCTGGCCAAAAAAAAGTGTTCACCTGGATTTAACTAAGCAAATAGGCAGGAGCCTCCTATTGGATAATTCCTGCAGAGTGATCATCTTTCAGCTGCAACAAGTTATTTAACCCCAACTGATGCAATGAGCAGCTTCTCATTTCTTAAACAACCATGTGGTAAGACACATCCTGTAGTTGTGGTAAAGATGTTAGTCTGTTTCATATTGTTGGCATCAAGCAGAGAAAACATCATCAGAGATGCACAAACTACTAAAACTGGGTTCAGAACTGTCCAATGCATTATTAAAAACTGGAAGGATGGTGGGGAATCATCGTCTTCCAGGAACAAATTAGTTTAGAAAAACATCCTGAATGATGGTGATCGGTGATCACTTCAACATTTGGTAGAACCAGATGGAAGAAAAACAGCAGTAGAACTCAGGACCATGTTTAATAGTGAAAGTTAGAACATTTCCACATGAAC
>JBAGKP010000027.1:17065141-17087296 GCA_037177255.1 Melanotaenia maccullochi
CTGTACTGCTGCAACACCTAAATTTCCCAACTGGGATGAATAAAGTACTTCTATTCTATTCTATTCTATTCTATTCTGTCAAAATCAATCTACTCCTATTCTCTTTGTGTAATAAATCACTATGGTGAATTTCACCAACCTCACAGACTCAAGCTGTGCAGCAGGAGCCCACCCTGCAAGGTTCTCGTGGCAACACCGACTGGAGTCAAGTGTGGTTATCAGGTTTGAGGAGAGGCTGCACTCTGCTGATAATCCCACTCAAATTGCACATGGATTTCCTGTTCCTAAAGTAGAAAATAAACACTCTCCCATAGAATACAGAATGAAGAGGCCTGTGAATATCTCCCTGCTGAAGTTTAGACATGTCATGAAGTTTTACACAAGACTGAACCAGATTTTTCTTGTTTAATTAGTTCATGCAAGCTGGCTATAATGGGATTTACTGTCCTAACAGTAAAACCAATGAGCTGGATTAGGGATGTATGACTGAATGCACATTTCAGCTCATAAATTTTTTAAATTGTGCTTTATAAAGTGGAATGAATGGGATTGGACAAAAATACATTTCCAAGACAATCTAAACATCTATCAGTCAGATATATATTTTATTTCTATTATTTAGCTTGCCAGGGTTAAATAAAAAGGGTGTTATGGAACAGTGGGCCAGGTCTTCACTCTCAGCAAGGTCCTGTAGAGTTCATGAGCCTTCATCAGCCCAGTCTACATGTGCTAGTGGACTTGAAGAAGGAAGCACTCCCCATGTCCTCCAGGGAGTCCTATGGGGACCTGAGGACCCATGTCAAGCAACCAGCAACTAGCCCGCCCTGTGGTAGCTGCTTTTATTATCGCTTCCTACCATAAATGGTGCATTCAGACTGACTCATTTTCTTTGATTAAACCAAAGTTAAGCTAGCTACCAACATATAAGGTGTGTCCCACTTCAGGGTCTGCACACTTCAAAGTGTGGATTCATCGGCTACATACGTCCACCCACAACTCTCCCAATTCGGAGAATTTGAAGGAGCATCTGAATTCACCCTACAAACGAAGGCTGCTTGTGATGCATCCTTCATGGCCTCTTTTCTCCCAGAATTCATTGCACACAAGACGGTGGCGAAGAAGCAACGTTTCAGGTCTCAATGAAGTTTTTATTGTTGTTGTTGTTTTTAACTACACTTTAGTGAAACGTTACAAAATCAAGTACATTTTTAAACTTGTTTTTAAATGGTGACAATAAATTCTGTAATGTTTGATATTTGTGGATTTTAAAGGGGTTAATGAAGTGTGTACCGGCTGGAAAACAACAGAGCCTGAGAACGTTTTTTAATTTATTTATTTTTTTTTTACATTATTACCTGGTCGGTGTTAACGTTCGCTAAAGTGTCCTATGATATGCAAACAGTAATTTCAAAGGTTTATGGCCTATGTTGTTCCTATGAAAGTCCTGTTAGCTAGGTAGGCTGTCCCATTTCACAAACGTTAAGCGGACTTTGAAGTGTGTAGACTACGTAGGACACTCCATAGCCTACTCAGTCTGCACACTTTGAAGAACAAATCATGTGTTTTCAGTGTTTTCAGGTTCCTAAAACACCAGTTCCTTGTTAATGAAACACCAAGATAATAAATACTTTAGCGAATACGCCTCAACTCATCGCTGCAACAGAGAAGGTCTCTGTAAATAACTGGCTAATATCATCGATACCACCACTTTCTAATAGGGCTGTCATTAACATGTTAATGCAAAGAAATTAATATGTGATTTAATGCATGAAAAACATAAAATATATAAAAGCAACTGGTCGGAAAGTGTTTTTTTAATCAAAAGTTAATAATATATGGTTATTGCAACCATGACAACAACATGAAAACATAACTACGGCCCCAATTAATATTCATATCATAGTCACATTGCAATTTTAAAATCGGAAACATCTATCATTTGTTAAAGGATCTTTTTAAAAAAAGAACCACAAAGCAGCTGAAATGATCAAATCAGAAGTTAAATGAGATAATATAAAAGCATCATCATTTAGCAGGCTAATCTAGGAGATTCATCCAAACTAAAACTTCAGCCACAGCATTTCAAGACATTAACTGTGAGCTCACTATCATTTGTATTTAATGCAAATCTTTATAAAGAAATAAACACGTTGATGAAAATAAATGATAAAAAAATACTATATATATATATATACATATACATATATATAACATGTGAAAGTTAAATAAAAGAACAGAAAATAAATGTCATCTCCTTCTACTGTGTTTGCCACAAAGCCAGAGTTTCATGGTGGTGACTGTGGTGAAATCTGAGAGGAAACATGTCAACAAGGATACCTGCTATGTGCAGATTTGGAGGTGAGCTTTGCATCTGTTTAAAGTGCTGTTACTCCTCTGCTGTGCTTTATTTAAACATGGAGGCTTTGCAGGGAGAGATCCCTGTACCTCTTACATAGTTTGCTTGTGCTGTCAGTCATTTAATGTGGCAGTCTAGTGTTATCACCGTCAACTTGTCATCCTGAACATAAGCCATCTTCAACAGGCGCTAATTTTAGACAACAAATAGATTTAGCGACTTGTAGCTCAACGCGAGACCCAGATGCAAAGATCTCTGTCTGCATGTGTCAGTGAGCTGAGTTTCTAAATGCACTGGTTTAATTTACGAGCATGCATCTTGATACCGGTTTGAGACTTGTCAACACATCCATCACTTCAGATTGTTACCCTCAACAATCACCACATTGATATTTTCTATTTTCATTATATCAAAACTCAAGTGCTGCCAAAGGACAGACAAGAAAATAACAATGCTGATTGAAACAGATTCAGTTTATGTCGTCTGGGTTGATGGGGAAAAAAACGAGAGCTAGAACAGAGCAGACCAGAAGCCACAAGGAGAAGCTGTGTGTTCACGTCATGGTTATCTCCAGCCTCCTGCAGTCCAGCTGGTCTCTGTGACTGGACGGAGAAACGCCTACAAACAGTTTAAAAAGGGTTTAGATCAACATAAAAGGTCATAAATCAAGTTGTTTTTTTCTTGTAACACCAAATGTGTGTCTTAAAATGATAATTTGATGTTTTCCATTTCAGCTTAATGGTTAATGATCTTTTCTAATTAGTATTAAAAGGACAGCTGGGGGCACCTTGAAACCCTTAAAGACTGATTTTGCTTATTTGCAACAAACCCCTAAAGGCCTTTGTTTATATTTTATTTCTTTTTAATTAAACTGTTGTATTGTATTAATCTATATGCTTTTACTCACTCTTATTTATGTATTTATTTATATATTAATTATTTACTGATTATAATAATTGTTAAAAACATTATATTTAATTGTATAAAATTTTATTCCAGTCTTTTATTTTTATTTTTCCTATATTCACTTTGTTTTTATATAATTGTAAATAAACATTGAGGGGTAGAGGGTAGAGACTCATTTTTAGTGACTATGATGAATTTTATGAAACATTTCTGGAACTAAACCTGCCTGTTTTCCCCTGGGGGGTCCCACAAGGATCTGGTCTTGGAATCTTTATATATTCATTTTTCTGCCTGCTTCCACTCAACTCTATTATCAGGAAGCACAACATTCCTTTCAGTCTGTACACGGAAGAATGTCAGATGTATTGTCTATTGAAGCGTAAGGGCACGTGCACGTGAAATGTTTTTATTTATTTATTTTAATGAGAGCAAGACAGACATCTTGCTGTTCAGACTAAACACCACCAGCAGGACCCGGGGATCAACCTTTCCTCTCTGACAGCATCCAGCCTGATATCCAGTCTGTAAGTCAAGTCAGTATCACAGACAAATATCAAAATTAAATCAGATGTGTCTTAACTCCACTTAAGACCTTTTTGAATCAAGCATTTTAATTATTTGAGCTTCTTCAGCAGTGAAGCTAAGCCTCTGATTGAACACACTTTGCTTTTTGCAATGTTGTCCATGATGTTTAGCCCGTCTTCAAACAAGACGCCCCAGGCGTCTGCGCTCCTCCACCTCCTTTTATCCAGCATGGAAAAGTGGCTTAGTCCTCAGATGTTTTCATACATAAGGACTTGAGCTTTTAGGAGAAAGTCCAGACAGTTTGGTCCAGTGTTTTTCCTCCAGCCAGAGGCTTTTTACTGGAGAGGTGCCGGTTGGACAGAACTCCGTTTTGTTGTTTTTAATCAGCACAAAATATCTTTTCATTGTATTAATAAAACGTTTGCTATATTTTACAAATGACATTCAGAATTTATTTCCAGCACCTGCCGTTGTTATGCGCGTGTTATTTAAGTCATCTGCTTCATGGTGTCATGTACCTGAGGTCATTCATCCCCCGAAAATGACATGACCACATCCTACAGTTCTGGCTAAACAAGCATAACTCATAAGTCCTTCCCAAACAACATGAGTAGTTATATTTAAGCTAGGTTTTAATAAAGATTAAAGACTGTGACTATCTTGTTTTCTATCTTCATGACAGCAGTCTGCAGCATGAGCAGTTTTAAAGTTGCACTACATAACTTTCCGACCTTGAAACTCAGCGTTCCAGATGTGATTGATGGCACAGTGATATTTATTATGTACACTTCTGGGGCATTGCTGCCCAGCAGCGTCCTGAGGTTAAAAAAACAAACAATGGAACTTTTTTTTTTTCTGGATGTCACATGACGCTGCAGATGAGTTTTGTTTTATGTGCTGAGCAACTGACGTCAACACACCGGCCATTTTGAATGCCCACCATGTTGGATTCAGCAAAGAAGACATAATCAGAGGAAGAGAAGAAGAAAAAAAGAGAGAAAGAAACAGAACAACAGATAAGACAAAAATCTAGAGTTAAGATAAGACTGACTTTTACTGGTTGGAGAGATCTCAGAGTACAGATAAGATGCTGTATAAGAAAAACTGAAACAGTTTTTTAAAGTTCCCTTCTCAGGAGTTATCACAACTGAAATCATCTCCTGTATTGGATTACTCACATGTGCATATACCAGAAAAAAGTTTTTCCACTGCAGTGGACCCTGTGCATTCAATTGTTAATATTGTTCTACCTTATATGTTATGGAGATGGAGTTGTAAATAATTATTTGACGCTCTCACTGTGTTTCACCTCCACACGTAGAAACAAATGCAGCACTCTGTAAGGCTGCCTTTCGTTAAGTTAAAAAAAGTGGACTGTACCTTGCACTGTAAGCTCCATCTGTGCGCTCATGTTATCAGTGCTGGTGGAAAACAAAGTGGTAACCACCATAGCGGTGCTATCGCAGTAATGGAAGAACGGTATCTAGTGAAGCCTCCAGCCTTCCATTAAAAAAAGCTGCCAGGAAGGCAGCCTTATCTGGAAATGAACAATCTAGTTTTCAAAAGCTGCTCTTTGCCAAATGTTTATCTCATAGAACAAATGGGATAAAACATTGCATTAACTTTCCTGCAGCTTGGGTTGTTTGGGTGAAAGAATAATGCAACCATGATGCAATCACAGCCCAACACGTCTCATGTTGCATAGAAAAAAAATTACTTTTCAAACTCTGTTTTTCACAATGCAAATAAAGCAAAAGGAAAAAAAAGGTACTCACAGAGAGCTGGATCCTGAGGTGAGGCCATGATGTGGTGTGTTGATGGCTCAGCCTGGCTAAGATGATGGGACGTGGCTTTTTTGGAAACGGGGACGGTTGCCACTTCCTGGTCAGACAGAGGGAGGGAGGGAGAGACAGAGAGACCTATCAGAGGAAACACCTGTGTTTGCAGATGATGCCACAAGTCATTAAAACCAGCTGGCAGTACATGACAAATAGAGGATACACATGCTAACACACATAATCTGAGCATGACACGTCTTTTGTTATTTAAGCTCTGGAATCCACTCAGACCTTGTTTCTGTCACCTGGTCTGCACCAGCGAGTGTAAGAAGAAACGACCTTGAGTACATTGTGAGCATTAGACTGGAAAACTAAAGTAAACAGCACATGGTTGATTATTAATAGAAGCACGCTGACTGGATCTAGAACGCTGATAAATGTTCACATATTCTTTTATTTCCTCCTGGAAGCATTTTCAAATCAAAACTCAGGCCTATTCAGCTGCAAATCATCCCCTTTGAGGAACAAACACACCTGTGTCTGTCTTTGCAAATGTGCAGGTGTGTTCCTGTTTTTTTTTTTTTTTCATTTGCAAATCAAATGTGTCCCTGACGGTGCTTTTACGACAGCTTCTAGCTGGATGTGGACGTGAGTGATAAAAACATGCTGCAGGTCTGCACACAGCAAAAAGAAAAAAACACAATGCACTTGCAAAGCTGCATCTGTCTGATTTGGTCTCCAAAGAAAGTGTCAACCACGCCGCAGAGGACAAAACACTGTCCTCAAAACACCCCAAAATACATACACTGTAAAAAAACTGTCCATCTAACCAAGTCTTACAATCTTAAAGCCAGCCAAAACGTCTTTACAATCATCAACTACACAACAGCAGAATGTGAGATTAGTGTTAAATTATCCCACAGTTTTAGATCAAATTCTATCTTTCATGCTCTATTATAGTTGTAAAACTTGTTTCAAGACCTGTACTGATTCGCACAGCAAAAATGAGCTATCTTAATATAACACGGTGGTTTCCAAACTTTTTCTGCAGGGTCTCATTTTCATCAACAACAATAATTGTTGATGTTAACAATAGTTGTTGAATTACCTGGGCAAGCCTAGGGCAAGACATGCCTCATAATACTTTCATGTTTTTTATTTATTTATTTTTTAATCTCTTGGTACTTTCACAAGCTTGACTAAGCTTTGCTAGCAGAAATAATCTGCATTAGAAGGAAGATAATTATGCTTGGTAAGATTCACTGAAATAAGAACAAATATCTACACTGTAGACAAATGAGTACAAACAACCTTAAAACGATCATGTCAACGCATCTTTCAGTGCAGCAGGTCAGTGGACAGAGAGTAGGTGGCAGTGGGTCTGGTTTAGACTTAGGTCCTTAGGTCCAACCAATGAAATAATAGTAAGAAAAGTCCAGTTTTTTTTAATATGAGGTCTTTATTTGGCCCTTTAACAAAATCTAACAAAAAAATTAACATTGTTTTGGGGGGGGTATCTACCATTTATTACCATGTGATGATTTAAAAATATAATGTGGTTTTCTGCTTCTGGGTGTCTATTAGGGGACAGAAGACGAGTATCAGATTGTGTTCAACAGGATTTTGAACAAACTTTATTCCATAAATTGAAGCAAAATGTGTCAGAAACTGTTTGTAACAAATATGTCATGTTAAGGGTTAAAGGGGTGGTGCACCCAAACATGTGTTTATTTTAGCTTTTGAACACAGATTTACTTAATTATGATGAAAACCACATCCTTTTAAATTACTGGTTAAATTTGTATTTTTTAAATTTATTTTAAAAACAGGATTTTATGGGTACAAAATGGCTCATAACGCCCTCTACAGGGTAAAACCAGGTTTTGTTTTTCATGACATAAGGCGCGATTCCATTACCCCTAGGATTGCACAAAACCTAAATATCGCAATAAAAAAAACGGTAATGGAAACACCAACATTTCGAAAAACCTCTCAAATATCGCTAAAAAGTTTTTATGCTCTCATGAGGTGGTGTTACCAGATGTGTCAGTATAGAAGTATATCACATATGTGTAATGGAAACTTTTTTTTGTTTTTTTCCACATTTACACGTCCCCTGACATGACATTAGATGGCACAGTATGAGTAGCTGCAGGAGGAGAGGGAAATCTTTTTACAAATAATTAAAGAAAAAATATAACTGCCACCCTTGATAGCAAACAACAGCGAAATGAAAGAGTTTTTACAAAGATTTAGAAATCTCCTTCCTCCTCAAAGTTGACTCTCACGAGACGAGATTTCACGAGAATAACGGTTAATGCGCTAAACACTATTCAATGGAAATGCCTGCAAATCACAACTGCAAATTTTAGAAATATCACTTTTATTTTGTGAAATTCTGTAATGGAAACACAACTATAGAGAGTTTATCTACGTCACAAGAACATTTTAAAAACCCAGCCCCTCCCTCCAAATGCAGGTAGGCGGGTCCTCGCCTTGCAGGTATAGAAAGCCACACCCACCAACACATGAATGGATGTGAACTTGTCTGCTGTAGATCTGCTAGTTTCAGACTTCTATTCTTTCACAGAGTTTCTGATGAAATGTTCCTGCAATCGGACAGATTTGTACTTCTGAGGGTGTAAAAGTAAAACCGGACTTTATTCTTTACTTGCTGATCCTTATCTGGTGACAGACAGCAGCTCAAATCGTAGCAGAAGCAACTTCCTGCAGCTCTTCCTGCAGCTGCCACAACCTGCCGCGGGTCTCCACAGCTTTCCAGAACTGCTGGAGCTGCTGACAGGCAGCTTACAGCGCTAACGGCTCACACTGATAGTTCAGGATCACCTGGTTCATGTGTAGCTGAGGAGATTCAGGAGGGAAAGTCTTCCACCTCAAAGACGCTCTGTGGTGTAGCTGCTTGGTGAATCTCGCTTTCCATCTTGCCAGTGAGCTGAGCTGCTGTCTGTCAATCATTTCTGCCTGCATATCCCGACCCGCCCACTCTCCACCCCCTGATCACCCCACACCTCCCACACCAACCCTTGCAGTTTCAGGCATTTTTCAAATTCAGAAGTGGGTGGAGTTACGCAGAAGGTAGAGGGTGGAGCTTCACTTTAAAGTTTGGTGGTTGATGGCAAAGATTGTGTGGTGCAGGGATTTTTTCCGTTTAAGAAAACTGTTAATATCTATTTTTGAATTAAGTAGATTCATCTTGTTTAGTTCATCTGCATCTAAAGTGAGAAAGAAACACTAAAATAATAATTGAAAGTCTGGTTTAGAGGGTTTTCACTTATTAAGGACTTTAAATTTCTTTTTCACAACTTGTTTAAAGATGTTTCTCACTTACCAATTCTTACCAAGTGCAATTATCTTCCTGGACTGGATGATTATTTCACCTTATTGTAGTTGGAATATTCTCACTTTAAGTGTTTTGTTTGTTTTTTCATATTAGGATATTTTTTGCAGTATACACACACGGAAAGAAACCATCTTTCTGTCACAACCATTTACCATCTCTGACTGGAGGAGGACTCGGAGGACAGACAGCTGGTGGATATTAAACCTGGTAGTTTATCCAGAAGAGTTTTTTTCTTAGTGAATGATTGACTGCATGAGCAGTGAAGGTGTTTTAAGGCCAGTGTTTGAGGCAGTGTGAGCTCATAAGCGCTTTCTAAAAAGCCAACGTTTATCTTTGTTACTGTGTCTGATGGCTTTGTTTACTTTGTACTGGCAGAATTTGTGTAGTGAATTATGATTTCATATGCTGGGGTGAGGGTTATGTTGACAACTAGCAGGAGAGATAATATTTCTCCAGTTCAAGCTTCTCTTCATTGTTAAATCTAGGATACAATTCAATATTCTTCTCCTCATATATAATGATCTCCATGACCAGGCTCCATTTTAAATCAAAGGTCTCATAGTTCCATAAATCATCAACAGGGGTGTGTGATGCTGCAAGATTTGGTATTGATCTGATAACAAGTATTTAAAGGGCTAGTATCATCGATACTCATACTTTTTAATAGGGCTGTCCAAATTTACATGTTGCTTCTAAGAGATTCATCTGTGGCAATGATGCATTCATTTTTTAAGGCATGAATAACAAAGTTATTACTCATAAAAATAAAGATCTAAATTTGGCATTATTTGGTGAAAGAAGGTGATTTTGGACATGTAGGTACCTTCACACAGCTGTGAACCAAATCCACCAAAAATCCCTTTATCTTCCTTATTTATCAAGATTCTGACAGTTTTCAAGCTTTACATTAAAGTATCCATGTTACCACACTAGTATGACTTGACATCAGTGCCAATGTTGGTGTTGATATTATTGATATTTGATACAACCCGAAACGATACAATTTGATACACTATGTTACGATATGATACAATATAATTCAACTCAGTATGATACAATACGATGCGATACAATACTACATTACAATATGATACAACTTACCAGCCTGAACTACATCCAATACGTTTCCCCACCTGGACAACCAGTAAAGGTAAACGCACAATAGTTTGGATAAATGACGCTTATATTTGTCTAATGCAATATTGAAGTAAAATGCTATCTTGTCATTTGCTGTTTTGTAATTATGTTTGACTCGGGTTGGTCCTACAGTAACATGACGTGTTACAGCTGCTTTCACTGGATATCACCTTATAGCCTACAGATAAGAAAAAGCTAGTTTGATTAAAAGGTGCTAATTTTAATCTAAAGTAACAGAATTAAATTGTATCCTGTCATTTGCTATTTTGTAGTTATTCCAACTCGGGTTGGTCTTTAAAAAAAGTTAGGTTAAATACTAGCTTGGTTAAATTGTGCTAATATTTATCTAACATAAAATTAGAATGAAACTGTATCGTGCCATTTTCTATTATATAGTAATGTATGACTCGGGTTGGTCTTACAGTGTAATGTGACGTGCTTACTGAATGTTACGTTACACAGATGAGAAAAGACACTAAAAATGTCTTGTGACAGATAATTTTGCTATTGAAACATAACTGACCTGGCATGAGGTCCATGGCTTTTAGTCATCAGTGTGCAATAGTCACAGTCCATAGAAGAAATAGCATTTAATTCCACATATGTGGTATTTAGTTTTTTTTTTTTTTTTTTTTTTTTTTTTTTTTTTTTTTTTTTTTTTTTTTTTTTTACTGTAACATTATTTATGTTGCAAACAAACTGATAAAGGGCAGCCAGAAGTCAAAGCTAGCTGGATGTTTTTTCTGTGTTTCTAAACTCTCAGGTTGAAAAGAAATGTTCAAAACAAATTTTATAAAGTGGTTTACAAAAAGAAGCCTCCCGCATCCAGGTAGAGGTCCTGTAGCCTTTTTCATCTGATAGAAATGCAGGGTTAATATGAAGGATTTATTTATTCTTTACACATGGAGGAGATTTAGCTGGAATGAGACATCTTACTTACTTTATTTTGTTGTTATATAAAGTAGGTTTTTGTAATTGTAATTCCAATTCCATGCAATTCCATACAATGCAATCCGATACAATACGATATGATACGATACGATACAAAAAGATACGATACAGTACACTACAGTACAACATGATATGACACAATCCAATATAATACTATACAGTATGATACAATGTAATACCATATGATACAATCCGGTACACTATGCTACAATAATACAATAGATATAAAACAATTCCATTCCATGCAATACAACACGCTATGATATGATAAGATATGGTTTGATTCTAGAGCATATCATTCAATGTAAAACAATATGATATAATACATTTCAAAATAAAGCAATACAACACAAAAAGATGCAACACAGTACAATATGCTAAAATACAATCATATGAACTGATTTTATACTACATAATAAAATATAATGATACTCTAAAATATGATACAACTGACCTTCAGGATGTAGTTAAACTACATAAAAATAGCCAAGGCCAGACAAAACCTCAGTGACCAAACGCTGCACTTAGCTCCAGAAAACAGAAGCCAAAACTAAACGAACAGTCGCTCAGATGAGGCTTAACATGCCAGTCATTGTTAAAAAATATTGATTTCTTTATTTTATGACTGCATGCACCACAGCAGGAAGTCGCCCAGTGTTTTCCAGCTCTTAGTCTCTGCTAAATGTTTTTTTTTTTCCCTTGGTTTTCTTTACAGCCTGCCATGAAAAGATGAGGTAGAGAGGAGGTGGAAGGTAGGTGGCTACAGGAAGAATCAATAAGGGACAGTAGTTGTTTAAGCCTGCCTAAACATGATGAGATACTCATCCTGGATCCTCTTAAAAGAAACTCTGCAAATGAAATGATTTCTGGCCATCTGGGACCATTTCATGTCTAATGAAAGGGACAGTCATGGCCATGATGGTGAAACCATGGTAACTGCAGATTCACTGCGAAGTGAAACTGACATCCTCCACCCTTCACATGGTACCGGGTCTATGCTGTCAGGTTCCAGAGAACGTAGACCGATCTGGAAAACTGTGAGCTCAGTGTCACTTTTGTGGGGACTTTTACGCTGATTTTCTCAGCTGCTGACACGTATACCAGCTAACAAGCTGAGCCTCTAGCAGGAGCTTAATAACAGACTGAGGTACATGGAGGGTCTCCACAGAAGGCTGTGCACCTCTCTCTCCTCAGATGTTCTCTGTCCGACCTCCTTTCTCAGCCTTTTATCAACTCAGTTATGCAAGAATTAAGTCCAGTGCTTTGTTTTGACTAAGCCGAGAGGCTATAATAAAAAGAGACCTTTTAGCTTAGCTTCTAAATATTTTTTTATTGTATTTAGTTATTTATTTTCAATATTATTTGTTTGTACTTATTTATTTATTCAGTTTAATTATTACTTATTTATTATGCTTTTTCTACTTTTTTTTTTTCTAACTTTTTGACCTAAGGGTCCATATCAGGGCTACTCAAGTCGTTATCCCTGCTCCAACACACCTGACTCTAATAGTGAGCCATTGTGCAGAACTCGATTGGCTGTTAGATCCATTTATTTGATTCGGGTGTATTGAAACAGGAATAGATTGAAAACCTGCTGGATTACGACCCTTGTAGGACTGAATTTAGTAGCCCTGGTCTATATGAACTCTTTTATGTATATTTGTATACATTATTATTTCAGTTGTTGTTAATGGTATTTGTTTTGATTTTTTTTTTTTTCTCATGGTTCCTCAACCATGGGACCAGGCCTGCTCTCACAGCGGGGTCGTTGCCATGGTGATCACCTTTGTTTGGGTGGCTGGGGGCCCTGCCCTGCAACCTTGTGGTCTGGGCCCCTGTCTGCTCTGATCTAGGCAGTTTTTGTGGTCATGACATCTGTGGTGTCTCTCGATGTGGACTGACCCCTAAGGATCCCTAAGATATCTTATCCTTACCCAGTTCATTAGGCCAAGACATTTACTTGTTTATGTTGTTATTTTGGGGCAAGACCCCACCGCTCAGGGTTTGGGTACGGTTGGCTGTTGAAATGTAACAAAGATAAGGATTCACCAGGCCAAGCCATCCCATCCTGAGCTGGACGCCTTGGTGGAAACGGGCTTGAAGTATTGCTTCTTGCCATGTTATAAAAGTGGCAACACACCAATATGAAAATTTTGCTTGATATTCGATGGGCTGAATACTCATATATACGGACATTAACATATTTTTCTAAGTTTAAGATGATCAAATTCTGTACAAAATGAAAGTTAATGTTAGCAGCATTAGCTCCCATTAGCTTGTTTGCGAACCTGTGGAAGGTGGTTTTTCAGATGACAGATCAAATAGATGGTGGTGAACGATCTGACGCGGCATCCTCCTCACATTACTTCGACTTTCCAAGTATCGAGTACTGCTTTTCCAGTATCTACTTTTGACACGGTGAAAAACAACCATGTTAACATTCAACTGTTTCTTTGGTTTGTTTCAAGCACTGGACTGAACATCTGTAGCTCCTTTGGAAGTCTGGAGAGCCGATTCTCAACACCGCTTTAAAACACGAGAAGGAAATCCGGCTCCAGCTTCTGCAAAGTATTAAACATATTCTACTTCCAAAGTGATGCCATAGTTTGCACAGAAGTGATTTTAGGACCCCACTTTGCTACAGTGACACATCCAGCCAGAACCTAAAAGGACATCACAACCGAGAGGACCAATCCTTCACAGATAAAACATTTAATGGCTCGATCACAATAACCAAGACTTTGTAGTGATTTAATGCAGTATGTATAATTTTTTTAAATATACAGTTTTTGCATCATTTTATGGTAAAAACCCTGTTTTACACAATCTGATTCTTGTCTTCTGCCCCCTGGTGGACAGATTTTGCACTACAATAATTTTGACGTCAAATAGTAATAAAAAATAAACATACAAAAATTATTATTATTATTATTATTATTATTATTATTATTATTATTATTATTATTATTATTATATTTTTAAAGGGCCAAAAAAAGACCTCAGATCGGCTCTCTGGACTTCTTGAGTGGGTCAGAAGGATGCTTGTTATCCTGACTGTCTTGCAGGTGAATGGCAGGCTTGTGCCATCATACCTGGAACTAATGCTCCTGGGATCTATAAAAGCCTCCATTTCAACCCGCAGAAGGAGACTCTCTCAGTGCCCCCCACACCACATGTATTCTCCAGATGAAAAGGCTCATCTACAGCAGTTCATGTCTTGTGATTCAGACTGCATCGAGGCTAGTAGAGGCCTGAAAAGAAAAGTAGTCAGACACTTATGAGTCACTGTTTGGCTTCTTCAATTTGCATGTCAGGATTCCTTTATCTGCAAGTGCTGCACACGAGTGAATCCAATCATGAAAACACTCTTCCTCTCAAACCCACAGATTCTGGCTATGAAGGCAGCCTTATGTGCTTGCTGGCATAAAACACAAGAGGTCGCTTTCGAACATGAGTCAGGAGACTCCAGTACAGAAACAAATGACTGGTTTTAACCGAGGCAGTCCACCAAACTATTCTTACCCTAAAAAGTTAGAATGTTGACCTTAAGGTCACAGCAGCAAAGAGGAAAGAGCTTTATCTGTCCAGAGCCCCCAACAGCTTTTAGCTTTTATTCTGTTGGCCTCCAAACACACCAGCAGCTGAAAGATCGAAGTCTGAGGTCAGAACAAACACTGAGGAATTACACTGACATATAAACCGGTTCTAACACCAGGTTGGAACCCAGTTTTCCTCCAGAACGGCCTATTTCTATATTTTGTGCACATCTGATTAAAAAAACAGAAATGACAGTAAGAGTAAAAGTAAACTATTTTATGGGCTAAAGCGATTAGAAAAAAGCCTTGCCTGATGGGTTAAAGTATCATGATTCAGCATCTGTAAAAATGAGGCCAAAATGAAACTGCAGTGCAGGTTTGTATTTTATGTGAATTAGCTGACAGGAAATGGATAGATCACAAAAGTAGAAGTCAAATAAAAACCAGACAAAATGTCTGTGTTTCCCTTTTTTGTTGCCATTTTCATCATTTGTACCTATTAATATTTATTTAGTTATTAAATCTTTGAATTTTTCTTCATCATTTATATGCATAGTCATTAATAAAGTGCTTCAAGTATTGTTTTATATAAATATATTCTTTTGAACTCCATTTCTGGCTTTAAAAAAGGAGAGAAAATCCTCAATAAAATTCATATAAAATTCTTTATTATCTAATAATGCTTTCATTAAGGTTTTTAATAACATTCAGCATAAAGTCAGGAAAATATATGGAGGTCTGACCTGCACATAGTTTACATCATGTTAAATTTTAACTTTTAAACATGAACTAAACAGAAATCAGTTTTTTTTTTTTTTTTTTTTACCTTGACTTAAACCTTTCCCACCCTAAATTATGTTGTTCTGTCACTTCATCACTACACCTCCGCCTTGGCTCCGTCATCTTTTATCTGGGGGAAAACATGAATGAACAGCTGTTTCCACCCCATGTTTTTACAACCCACCCATCAACCCTGACCTCTGCCACCCTGCATTGTGTAAAAGTCTTGACCCGCCCTTCATTTCTTTCTATCTTTCTAGGAAAACAGGAAATAGCTGCAAAGACGAGACAAAAACAGTTTTCAAACTCTAACAAGGTTGATAGTCGATGTTTGGTGTAAACAAACAAGCTTTCTATGGTTTCTTTAGGTAGTCTGCAGGAATGGCTCTGCAGGCTTCTCGAAGGACTTTCTGAATCTTTTCTTTGGAAAAGTGAACCAAATCAAATTTTATTTATAAATCACTTTTCATGCAAAAGCAGCACAAAACTAATAAAAACAACCATTTATGCATATTAAGCTGAATGTAGGTGTAAAAACACGACTGGGGATGCACATCTAGCTTGACGCTGCTGTGAGGATGCAGTATCTCTGGGATCCGTCCAGACCAGGTCTGGTCGAGGTCCACGCTGCCTTCCATTCCCTTCTCTGTCCAGATGATCCCACACTGCTTCAATAATGTTCAGATCCGGGTTCTGGGGAGGATCCATCGTTCCATCAGACCTTCAGTCCAGTTCTTGTGTCATGTGACACACTTCTGCCCTTCCTTAACAACGGCTTCTTGTCAGCCACGATGGATTTCAGAGCCTGTTTTTATACCGACTCTTCTTCTTTTGTCCTCCACGTGTCCAGTTTCTGCCTCAACGCTGAGATAAGCCAAGTTTCCAGCTACCAGCTTTCTTTCACACATCAAACTAAAGTAATGGGAACAGATGATGTGTCTTCGTGGTCGGTATGTCGACACAACGCTGGTTCATCCCTCGAGTTTGAAGGATTCTTAAAGTTTGAATGATTCATAGGTTGGTGTTAAGTGGCTCAAGTCATTTAAGATATTCTGACTACTTGGAAGCAAAATATAAAGAGATGGTCTTTGCCTTATTTTCTGTAACAAAAGAATAAAGAAATCATCATTAAAGATCCATTTTTCCAGAGCTTTCTTCTGCATGTCCTCATTTTTAACACTTATCTCTTTAGCATGATGAGAATAGAATGAGGTCCATTTACTAGAGACTAAAAGTCACGACATCCCAGCCAGCATGCAGAAGTATTCCTCTTTGATCTGCACATTAGGCCTCAGCTGGATGCTGAAAGCTGCGAAGTGGCTGTAGCAGCTGAGTGGCCTCAACCTCAGGGCTCAGTAGATGGGTGAACGAATGGATGAGTGCCTGTTTGAGAGCTTTAGTCAATTATGTGAAGGTAATTGTCATCTTTAAAGACACAGCTACTGCAAAGAGAGGCTGATTTGCACCAAAAAAGATCTAATAAATTTAATTTGCCTGCGCAGCCCATTCATTGTCATCTAATAGTTGCTCACATTTAATCAAAGGATTTAGATTTTCCTGCTGATGCCTTTAAACATTGTTAGTAGTGATGTTTAGAACTTGAACTCTTTAACTTAACCCTTTATGCTGTAGGTCTCATACGTGGTTCATACAGTTTCTGAGACCTTTTGCATCACTTTATGGTTATAATTAAAATAAAAAAACAACTTTGCACGAAACCCTGATGAACATGATGTGATACTTGTCTTCTGCCCCCTGGTGGTCACCTTTTGCATTACAGTAATTTTGACATATTACAGTAATAAAGGCTAAATATTTAAACGTTGCTGCAGAAGATATAAGATCGTTTAAAAGAAACAGAGATCCTTAGGAAACCCAGATTGATAACTCAATTAATGGAATGATCTCTGTAAAAGTAATTAGTTGGAATTATCAAAGATGTAAAAGAAGCTAAAATAATGTGATCAAAAAGAAGGTTAAAATTATTTTATTAAATAAATGATGCTTCTGTTGCTCTATGATTGTTTACACTAGTCTGTTTTTGGTTGTTTTATTTGTATATGTATTTAAAATAAACGTCCATGTAAAAACGGGGCAGTTTATAAAAGTTTCATTTAGCTCCTTTTCATTCTTGTTTCTTTTTCTGATGATCTTTTATCTGTTTTGGTTTGAATGTATTAAGAATTAATTAAAAATAAATGTGTTTGAATACAACTCATTTCAGATCTTTTTAGTAAAAGCTGTGCTTTACTACCAGCAAATGTCAAATGTGATTATTTTAGACCTGTAAACACATTAAGTGAGCTTTCTGTTATCAGCTGGAATCCATTTCTACTGTGAAATGTCAGCGAAGGACTTGCCATACAAAAGAAAACCGAGACTGCACTTTTCTGCTTGTCATGTATATTTCTCAGTTCTGTGGGGCACAGTTAGGGAGCAAGTGCACACAATGGATATATTTAACTATGACGACAGTTAAATTTGCATCTTTTTACATCTTTTGTGCCATTTGGTTTCTTATCAGTAACACTATGGTGGACATTGTACTTGCTTTTTTTTTTAGATTTGCTTAGACTAACAGATATTTTGATAAATATAATTAAACGCAGTCTTGGCCACTGAAAAGGAATATTTATGAAAACACCTGTTGACGGGTTGACTAGAGCATCAGGATGTTTTTTTACTTCATGTCACATGTCAAATGCGCTGCTTTGTTTTTGGGTTAAAGCCAGAACATTTGTTGATCTTTCCTTTGTTTCCATGCCAACGACAGATGTAGCTATGGTATGGTGCTAACCTTGCTAAGGGGACTTTTTATTTAGGGTCTAAATTAAAAAAAACTATAACAATATGATATATATGATATATTCAGTAATTGCTAATATAACTAATTCTGGCATGATCATATTTCACTATGACTTTGTTCCTCAGACTCATCCTACTGGTTCTACCTCCCAACCCAAACAAATAAATTCAGCTTCATGCAAAGTTTCCTGAGCTGGTCACAGAAAGATTTACCACCAAATCATGTTTTCTGGCCTTCAGTACTGTTAATGTGAATAATACCGAAGAAATAATGTGTAGTTAAAGATTAAACAACTTTAAACCTCCTCTTGATTAGACCCCCTGTACAGGGAGCAACATGACATACATACAGTGCAGAAGACGTTAGCAGACACCAGGAAGCAGCAATGCTAGCATGTAGCATAGCAACATGATGGAGAAACACAGCTAAAAGACTCCACCAAGCATCGGCATGCTAATCAAACACAGTTCAAACCCAGAGCAGTTATATGGGAATGTAAGAAAACCATGAGAACAGCTCTGTCCACTCTCTAATTTCTCCACACAAACAAGGACTCACATGAAAGCAGAGACTCTGGTTACAGAGATGTCCATCTCATCACTGTGGGACAGAAACTCTGGAACTAGCAGCCATAATCAGAAACCATCACTTTTTAAAATGGATGCATAGACAAATATGTCATATATCTAGATCATTTAGGGTGACAGGCTATTTGTTAGCATGAAATAATAAAATAAAAATAGGTTGAATATGTGCTAACCTCCATCACCTTTTCCTTGTAGGTTAATGAACAATGCAGGTGGTTATGCAACAGTCTGGCTTGTTTGTTGGAAGGTCATCCCAGCTTTTACACTGCCCTTCCTCCCATCTCCTCTTTCTCCATCTTCTGCAACCACTTTTTGTTTTTTTGCTCTGGATGGCATAATCAATCCCTTACGCAGTCCAGGAGGAACATGATAGCTATTTATTTTGTTACCTATCAACTGTTCTTATTATGACTAAACAGAGAACCTCCTACATCAATATTTTATATACATAGGAGCACTGGTCCAGAATCAGTGATGGAGGGGAGAGAAATGGCAAGTGAAAAGGTAAATAGAAGGAAAATGACATTGTACTGTGTGTGTGGCTTAGGAAAGTCGAACAAAAAAAACAGAAAAAAAATAAAAATAAAAAATGGATTCTGGTTTGTAAAAGTGATTTGAGTTTTTCTACCAAGGCCAGCAGGGACTGAATGGATTAACTGAAGAGCAGATAGGCAGACTGTCACTGTCATAAGCTAAGCAGCAGATATGAGCAAAAAAAGAGGAAAAAAAAGCTGAAAAAAGGAAAATACAAACTATTATAAACACAACACAGTTACATAGAAAAATGGGAAAGAAGGCTCCAGACTTGTTTTGACATAAAAACCCTCCAGTACATAAAACCTCTCTTAATAAAATGTACATTTGGGTAAATTACTGCAGTGGTCACAGATTTTGTTTCATTACTTCCTTTCTGGCAGTTTTCTGACACATTACAGTCGGGTGATGTGTTTTCATCCGTTCCTCTGCTGGTACAATGGGATACGTGATGCAACATTTAGTCAAGAGTTTTCCTTTGGCAGCATTTGTGGTTCTGTCAGAATTCTCCTCCCTGGTGTCTGCATGATGCGCAGTAAATTATTCATCTTGTATTATTTGAAATTGTATAGCATAAAGCACAGAAGTAATCTGGCTTGATATTTTTATAAATCACGATTCAACAGTTCCTAAATATAATGTTAAACCAGTCAGTCAAATTAACAAGCATAGCCTTGGATGATTGCTAATCCAGCTACTTAATCTTCTACCATCCTGTTTAGCCTTTTTGTTAATAATTCTAACATTAAATTGTTAGTTCGTACAATTAGCTGCTTGCTAATTCAACTATTATTTGGTCTTTTTGGCACATTGTTTATAACAGTGTTTCAACCACTGTGTGCCATGGGAAATGATCCAGTTTCACTTAACTGGTCTAAAAAAAAACATTTTTTTAAACAAATTAATTATTATCTACAAATAATATGCCATTGTCAAGTGTCTGTGCTGTAGCGACTGGCAGAGAAATTATGTAATACTGTTCCATGTCATTAGGTGGCAGGAGGTAGCTGATTGCCTTGTATTTTGAGACAAGAGAACTAGGTATGGATGCGACAGGTGGTGGTGACAGTGGCGTTGTGGCTAGCAAGACTACGTTGACAGATGGAGAAGTATTTGAAATGGAAAAATGCTAACTCTGGACTGGGCCCTGGACAAAGTTTGGACCCAGACAAAGGTCCTAGTATGTGTGGAGGTCAAAAGAAAGTGAAGTGTCTGATGCTCAGCATTTCATAATCACAATTCCTTAACTTTGCATAGATTATGATTATATTTGGTTGGTAAGCAGAACGCCATTTCCTAAAAGTCTGAATTTTAGACTCAATGTATGGACAGGTTTGTAAGTTTCTAGTAGTAGCTAAGCATGATGTAAGGCACATTTAGAGTTTCTACATATAAGGGTCTGTGTCTCCATTGTTACTGTGATGGACAATATTGTGGTAATTGGTAAACTTTGTGGACCGGTGAAAAGTCACATATTTGCATCTTTGTGCGAGAAAATGGGAGCAGAGCATAAAGCCTTGCTGCTTCATATGCAGGTCCGATGGCTGTGCCGCGGCGAGGCGCTGGCCTTGTGTATGAGCTGTGGGAAGAACGAAAATGTTTCTCACAAATGAGCGGTCCAATTACATAAAGCAGCTTGCAAGTGATGAGTGGTGTGCAAGGCTGGCGTACATGGCAACATTTTTCATCATCTGAATGAGTTGAACACACGAATGCAAGGCCGAAATGAAAGCCTGCATACAAGTACAGATAAAATGAATGGATTCCAGCGTGTACCTCTGGCAACAACGTGTAGAAAGTGGCCACCTTGAAATGTTCCCACTCACCGAGAAATGGCAAGATGTTAACATTGCTGCATTGTATGAGACAATAAGGTGAACATTTGAAAATTCTCGAGGAGAACATGTCATTTTATTTCTCTTCAGCCTTCAATAAATACCTTGACTGGGTTAGGGACCCATTTAGCTCAGCATCAATTGTCGGAAAGGACCTGACTTCACCGGAGCAAGAAGAATTAACTAAACTTAGACAAAATCGTAATTTAAAGATAAGCTTTACTGATCTACCTTTGGACAGTTTTGTCATTCTGGCAAACACAACTAATTTGACATTGCTCTCATTTTCCACCACATATCTGTGTGAGCTGAGCTTCTCAAGCCTGACTGCCATCAAAAAATAAAAACAGAGAGACCAGGGAGAGAGCTGAGTGCTGTTGAAGAGCTTGATAAGTGTGTTTTTCTTCAGTATCCACCAGGATACCAGCTCTCTCTTCATCCAAGCAGACCCAGGTTTCACAGAGTGAGTATGAATATGAAAGACCATAAATTACATTTTTGTTTGTGTTTATTTTATTTCTACGGTGGGAACGCCCAACGAGCTTCACTTTTGCTCTTCAGAAACCTACGGGTGACGTCACGGAGGCTCCATCCATCTTTTATATACGGTCTATGTTTATAGACCGTATATAAAAGATGGACAGGCGTGTATGCATCATGGCTGCCACACTTTCCTAGTGTTTGTTTGGCACATAGGCCGCTTGCTCATTGGGTGGTTCCCACCTTCGCCTTCTTGGTGGCATCACACGTGTTGTTATTCCCAGAAAATCCAAAAATGGGCAAACAGGTGGAGCTGAGAGGGAGACTGTGAAGGTGAAGGTGGATGATTGACACCATCAAACTCCAAGCTGCCTGTAGCTAAGAGCTAACCGAGCTAACCCAGTGCTAACAGTAGCTAACCAGCTAATGGAGGCAGGCGGGCTAAAGCTAAGGCGTGCTGTTAGCCGGCTAAAAACCACGGTTGGGCTGCACTCTCCCTTCTTTCCAAGGAGCTGGTGGTGGATTTCCGCAGGCATAACAACTCTCCACCTGTACCAGTGAACATCCAGGGAATGGACATCGA
>JBAGKP010000027.1:17119184-17133005 GCA_037177255.1 Melanotaenia maccullochi
CTCTGCCTGTCATGGGGCCTCATTTCTTAAGCTGGCATAGGAACAAAAACTGGCGTACGCCAAATAGTCAATTTTGGGAATTTGTGAGAACCAGACTTGGTGGGAAAATGTTCCTACCTCCACAAAAACTCTGACCCTGACATATGCACAAAATCTGGGAAAACTGGAAACTGTGACACCAACGGTACAGAATAAAATCAAGGAAATGAGGTGGAGAGTCTGCTGCCAACATGTACCAGTCAGTAAAAGAAAACGCGAAAAGTTAGCTTTGGTCATTTATTCTGAGATCCAGCAAAGTGGGACAGACTGGAGCATCTAGTAGTGATGCAACGCTTATGAAACACACAAGGTGGATTTCTTTTTATTTATTTATTCTTATGCAATGCTTCTTTATAATTGTCCCAATTTCTGTCCAAACGGTCTTTATCTTCTGCAACTCCTTGGCCACCTGGTTAATATCGGTGTAGTGTTAGTGTGTAATGGTCTGTAGCAGAAAGCAATTTTAATTCCAAATATGTGGTCTAGTTTCTTTATTTCCACTTTTTTATTTTTGCGTCAAACAGCAGCTGGAAGTCAAAGCTAGCGAAATGTTTGTCCTGCTTTCCAAGAAAAGTATTTATTATATCTTTTCCAAAAAGAAGCCTCCCAAGTCCAGATAGAGGTCCTGTAGCCTTTCCATCTGTTTTCTCTCAAGGAAACAGTTAATATGTAGGATTTTCAATGTTTCTCTACTCCAACGCACCTGACTCAAACTAATTAGATCCAACAGCCAATGAAGTTCTGCACAATGACTCATTATTTTGAGTCAACTGTGTTGGAGCAGGGACACATGGAAAACCTGCAGGACTGCAGCCCTTGTGGGCCCTAATTTGCTGTCTACGTCAGGCGTGTCCACCCCTAGGGCCACAATCCTGCAGAGTTTAGATGTCCTGATCCAACACACCTGATTCAAAATGAATGGATCTCCCTAACAACTTGTTATCAAGTTCTGCCCCAGCATGTTGATCCATTTACCTTACTCAGGGGCTGCAGCAGGAAACATCCGAAACCTGCAGGACTGCAGCTCCTCATGAACTTTGCCCATCCCTGATCCTGGTCTACATGATGGGCAAAAGTATGGTCATGTATCCGAAGAACAAAGGGGGGGTAAACACTATCTGGTGCCCCGCTTCCTACGCTACTGGATCTCTTTAAGGAGCGCTGGAGCAGCAGCAGGGTGTTATAAAGGATCCCTACCACCCATCCCACAATCTGAGGGAAACGGCTCAGGAGCATCAGCTGCAGGACCAGCAGGATGCTGAACAGTTTCATTCCCCAAGCAGTGAGATGTGTCCCCCGATCACCACTACCACCCACACACATCTCCACCCCAGCAGGGCATCCCTATAAGCTATTTATACTGTCTGATGTTTATTTTGTCTTCTGGATATTTTATTAGTCACTATTTTATTCTATTATTTGCACTGCACCTTTGTTTGTTTCAGGGAAACAGTTTTGTTTCTCATGTACAGGTACTTAAGAAATGTAAATAAAAGCCAGTCTATCCCATTCTGTTATCACTTGAATTATCTGATGTCTCCAGAAATCAGATTGCTGGTGTGCATGTAGGATTATGTGATTCTGTGTCTCTCTGCATGCTTCTGTTATCTAAGATTCAGTTCAGCTTATAAGAAGCAAAAGCCTGGAAATTCCAAAAAGTGCCACACATTTAGACCTTAGACTCCTCAGTTAGGGTATCTTTTCAGGTTATAGATGGAAAGAAACAACTTAAAAGGTTGGGAAACTTCAATGTTCTTTTGTCTATTTCCATCCCAGCAGAATCCCCTCCCCCCCTCAGTACCACCACTACTGCACACACAGAGACTATGATCTCGTAGTTCTTGCTTCACCTCAGTCAAGCTCCAGCGCTTCCAGCCGGCAGCAGCACTGAGCTAACAAGTCTTTGTGCGGGGAGAGAGAGAGAGGAAGGGGGTTGCAGAGCGGGAGCGAATCAGATGGTGAGAGCTGACAGTATGAGGGTGCAGAGGGAGAAGGCATAAGTGCTCTGTACTGCACTGTAGAGCTGGAAACAGAGAGGAGGCATCATGGCAGCACTCGCTGCATCATCACGACACATGGAGATGTTCGGCTGCTGCTGCTGAACACGGATGCAGCGGAGAGTCTGAAGGCGAGCCAAGGAAACAGGTCAGTAACGATCAGACTGACTCAGAGTCCTTAATGCGTTCAGCAGCACGGGGCACCGAGAGGTTTAATTACGTCACATGATGCTGCTGAGAATCCTCATGCAAGTGTTTGAGATATGGACATGCATGTAGGCAAGTCAGCAGACATGAGCAGGTTTCTGCATGCAGATTGTTGCCTTATATGGCACCAGTAAGAGGCATGGGCACAGGGAATCATCCTCCTGGATGGTCAGACAGATGTAATGTATGCTGCTGTGTTCTACCACAGATTTTAGTGGTTTAATGTTTTGTTTTTCTAGAAGCCGGTGAACTAGATGAGTGGAAATGATGGAGACATTTCATGAGAAATGAAGGAAGATGTACTGAGAAGAAGGTCAGAAACAAGGAGCACAAGACGTTTTATAGAAGAGAAGAGAAAGACAAAGCCTGTCAGAGAGGGAAACCGTGGCCCAGGACTCAGCCCTGCTGCATATGATGTAATCCTTCAACATTACCAACAGTCCACTCGTCTCTTTTCCAGTTTAATTATACACAAAGTTCAGAGACACACCTCCCAATACCAGGAGGACCTTCTACATAATAAGAACTCACCGTGTGCTCAAGCCACCTTAGAGATGAAATGTTCCTTAAATCTTCCACAGAAACTATTTTAAAAGGTGCAAAAAAAAAATTTTTTATTGCAGGTTCAACATGATTCATTATTTTTAAAGCATCACAAAACCTGTCATGGTCACCGTGGCAACGCTGGGGCCCCCACTTTCAACATCAGAAATCCAATACGAGGCCACATTCATTTAAAAGAAAAATATCTTTTAGAATTACTTGTTACACCATGTATGATGGATTTGCACATCACATCATCAAATAAAAAGAATTTTAACATGTCCACAACAAATAAAAAAAATTATTAGATAAAAAGAAAATAAAGATTTTAGCATTAAACGTTTAAAAAAAATAATCTACACATAATTACTTCATTACTGAGCACAAATATTAACTATATTTGAAGTGATTTAAGTATCAATGATAAATTAGCAAAGTCACTATTACTCAGGCATGGTACTGAACTCCACAATTAAAAAAATATTTAATTTATAGAGCAGCTTACAAACAGGTAGTATAAACAGTTTTAAAAGATCATCAAGTTGTCAAGTCTTAACCCTTTAAAGCCCAACCACAAGATATAATGGGCAGAAAATTCCCATTTTTTGCATATGAGGTCATTATTGGGCCTTTTAACAAATAAGTAAAAACAATTTAAAAAAAATAATGTGCATATATTTACATTTTATTATCGTGTCAAGTCAAAATATTGTAATGCAAAAGATATCCACCAGGGGGCAGAAGGCAATCAGATTGTACACGACTGGGTTTTGACTAAAGTTTTTACCATAAAATGATGCAAAAGTACTCAAACTGTATATATTTAAATATGATAGAGTAGGCATTAAAACATTAAGAGCACCATTATAAATATCATGCTAATCATAAAGAGCCTCAACATGGCCAATTTACCATGAAAGCTTATGTCTGAACCATTTCAGAAACCATATGAAACAACTTTCACGTGCTGCAGCGGGTTTTTTTTCCATGCAAGTTCCAGACGAGGCACATAAAAGGTCCATTTATGCTCCCTACTGTATGTGAACAGGGACATCCGTTTCAAACACCGTCATATGTCTCCACCCTTCATACTTTCACACATAGTTTACATTACCATGATTATGAGGTCAATTCATCCACTAGGGGCAGTGTTACGAGTTCACTTCAGAGTTCTGACGTCAGCTTCAGACACCGGTTGGTGGCGGTAATGAACCGAGCAACATACCCGACAGACTCACAGAGCCTTTCTTAAAAAGCTCCCACCATGTCTACAGTTCTACCTCTTCTCTAATTTGCTCCTTTCACTGGTCACAAGTCAGCTATACTGCTCAACACTGCCCCCGTGGTTTCCAGTGGTATTGCTCCATTTGCTGCATCAAGCAAAGATTCGCATGGCCCCAGAAAATGGACCAAGTTACGCATGTAAAGTGTCTAATAATGTACAACCAGCTTGATTTACAGCTTTTTTCTTCTCCTCTCTCTCTTTTCTTCTGTCCTCCCTGTCAGGTTCAGCATTAGCATGTAAATTCAGCTATTCACAAGTTTAAAAATAAAGAATTTAAGGATCAAGTAGAGCCCTAAATCCATAGAGCTCTACTTGGAAAACACTGGACCCAGACCATCATTCTGCTGCCATGATGCTGGACCGGATAAGAAAAAAGAAATGTATAAATAAACATAAAAAATAATAACAGAAACCATAAAAGCCTGAGGTACATGTCCACCATTAAAATTAGACTGAGAAAGAACTTTATTTGTGGTTGTACATGAACTTTAAATGTCTCTCTGTGCAGGTTTGACCAGTGGCATGATGAGCGGGATCCTGAAGAGAAAGCTTGAGGAGGGACCCTCCCCTTATTTGTCCTCGCAGGGCTCCGATTATGACGAGGTTTCCTGCAGCGACAGCGGCAATAGCAGCGACAGTCTCAACCACTCCATCCCCTCCGGGATTCTAAACGGTAAGTGTAAAGAATTTGTAGAATTAAATGTAGTTGCCAGTTTCATCCTTGCAGGCTCCGATGTGAAGCAAGGATACAGAATCAGATCATATCCTTTAACTCTTTATTTTGATGTAGGCCTTAAGGTCAGCCCCTCGTTTCATCTCACTCCAGTCTGGGGACCACAAGATTCTTCCTAGCAAAAAAAAACGGTTCGCCTTTAGTCACGTGATCACCGCCGTAAATCAGCACTAGCTACTGATCAGTGCAACAACATTTTACTTTGAAAGTGGTGGTACTGCCGTCACATGATCGCTCTACACCAGTCAGAGGCCAGCTTCTGTTAAACAGAAAGATGGCTGCCTCCTTGGATTCACTGAGCAGAGAGAAGAAAATGTCCCAAATATCATTAATATTGGACAAACAGGAGCTGAAACCGGATTATATAATTAAACATGTTCATGAAGAACGACGAGTTGAATAGATTGGAAAGTGAAAGTGTCTAAAACTACATTTGATTACATTCTGTACTTTCTAAGTTTCCTGTGCTTTTCTTTAGAGAACAAAAGTGCTCAACAGAAAACAGCTAAGAAGCTAAAAGAAAAAAAAAAGTAAAGAAAAAACAATAAAAGCTTAACAATACAAAAAATAATGAGTTAAAAATAAAGCAACATGTTGGTTGAAATACCAATGAAATTAAAAACACCATCAAGGGCTGATTTTCTTGTCATCCATGTAATTTTTAAATGTCCATCCAATCTCTTTTTGCTGTTGAAGACTTGTTTTGTCATCATGAGGAATGTGACACCAGGGTGTTTTTACATGCACTGCATGCAGCACAGCAGCAGAATACGGTTATTATCAAGAGCCCTGACACTAAATCTGTTAACAGAACAAGGATTCCTGATATAAACAAGGTGACATCAGCTTTGGTTCCACAGTGTGTTCAACACTTTTGGGATCCAGACCTTCTCTGGATGCAACCTGAAGGCCTTCAACAATCTAGGAAGTAGCTTTTATTTGGACCAGTCAACTTTTGCAATATTTTATAAATATGTATGCCACCTGTATGACCAACCATCTGCTCAAAATGTAAATGATGCACGCCTTGCCAGAACTATCTATTCCACCTACAAGTGATGGCCTTCGCCAACATTGCAAAAGGACAAACTACCAAGCAGCATTAATGAAGTCATCCTTACAAACAATACGTGCTCCATCACCTGTTGGCCATGGTTGGCGCATAGAGGAATGGACATTTAAAACTACATGGATGATAAGAAAATCAGCTCCTGACAGCGTTTTAAGTGTGAGCAGGTAACTGCGAGACAAGCAGATGTTCTTGTGTTTCTGCAGGACATAGATTTTTATGTTGCCGTCTCAGTTGTGTAAATATGAAATACAGTGAAGAAAGAAGACGACGGCTGTCCTGACACTGATGGTGGGACTAAAAGTCCAGCATTTTACATCAGATGGTGTTTTGTTGCAGAATGATCAGATGTTTAAATCATATCAAGACAAAGATATCAAATCCCTTTTAAGAAAAGGCTTTATTTGCATCGGTGTTTCAACCAGAATGAGTTGCTTTTTTAACCTTCATGGTTTTTTGTTGTTTTTTGTTTTGTTTTGTGTGTTTTTTTGTTTGTTTAGCTATTGTTTCTTTTTTGTTGTTTTTTTTAGCTTCTTTTTCTGTGCTGAAGGTCTAAAGGTGGGCTGGCCGCTCTAATATACATGCACGGAAAACAGTTTGGAAAATGATGTCTAAAACCAGATATTTATTCAGTTAATTTCGGTTTAAGTGGCAGTTTTGCATTAATGGGCATCACAGTGTAGCAGTCAGTGTTTGTTTTACTTCTTGGTTGAATTTATGTAAATATCTGCAGAGTTTTTTAGTAAAGTGATGTATTATTTTTTTCAGAGCAGATCTGTAGTCCTAGTATCCAATCAGTTTGAAGATATTGATCTGAAATCATTTTATTTACATGAAGTTGAGAGCAATTCTAAACCCAAAGTTTATGCATTTTAGACATGTGTTGGTGTTGTTGTTTGTTTTTTTAACATGGTAAATCTGTGTTTTACACTTATTTTGTAGTGTAGGGATAAGGGAATCAATAAAGAACGATATCAATAAGCAGAAATGATAATGATGATATCAAAATCTCATAAATTTCTATCCTTGTTACCATGGTAATGGCTATCCTGGTCCTGGTGCGACTGGATCACCATCACTAGTTAACATGGTGACTTGGTTGGACAGTTATCCTGGTCCATTTACCAGCATTAGTTACCATGGTAACTCAGCTGATGGCATTGAAGCCACATTGATGGAACTCTGACTTTGTGAGCCAGACTTATGAAAATAAGCGAGGCTTTATTTTATTTATTTATTAATTTATTTTGCACTTTGTGTTGTCTTGTAAATTAAATGTACTACACAAATAAGCATGCCTGGACTTACTAAAGCAGCTAATGCTGTACAAGTTGGCACAAACAACAGCTGAAATTTAGTAATAAATAAACATTTTTATTACTTACCTGGGTGTCCTGGGTGCAGCGTCTCTAAATTTTCTCCATCTTGCTCAAATGCAGGACTGCAAGGTTGGAGGCAAACGGTTGAACAAAATACAGAATTATAAAGCAACACAACCAATACACTCAATGCTAAACCTAAAACCAGCAAGAAACTCAACTTAGGAGTAACACAGTGGGCTGGAAGGGAGAAGAGACAGGAATGACAACATGAAGAACAATGATCTGGTGGAGAACAAAGGAAACCAGGCAGATTACATACTGATGAAAAACAAGTAGCAGGTGTGACAAAGGAGCAGGAAATAAGCAAGGCAAAATAAAACAATACAGGAAGCAACACAAACACATTTATTCATTTTTTTCCATTGATTTTAAAAGAAATCCCTGCACCTATTGCTTTTTAAAGAACGTTTGAAGTTGCTCTGGCCAGTATAATGGTTAAACCTCATGCTTTTTGTGTTACAGTCCTCCAATCATTCCAGTATTTTTCCAGGAAAGAATACAGAAAAAGCATGAGCTGGTGTGAGCATGTCGCATCCCAGCAGACCACCACACCCAGCAATCACCTTGGGACAAACTCCCTCTGTTGGCCAACTTTAGTATAAGTGCACTATTTATGGAGGTGGGACCTTCTTCATTAATAACAACACAAAAGGTGTCACACATGCTTTTCAGCTGTGTTCAGAAGTTACATAATTCCTGAGTCTAAAGACACAGAAGAGCTAAGCTACTGGTTTCACATGTTGGACCATTTGAAACCAGGCTGATTAGAACGACATCCTGGCTGAATGACACCACTGAATGACTGGGGAGGGTGTTATTCTTTTACTTCTTGATTTATCAGCAGCTTTTATACTGTAGATCATGAAATTCTATTAGATGGTCTGAAGCATTGGGTGGGCATCAGAGGCACAGCTCTACAATGATTCAAGTCAGTTCTGATAGCACAGTTTGTTTCATTCTTGGTGATGTGTCCTCTTCTGCCCCTTTGTTATTTGGAGTCCCACAAGGTTCAGTTTTGGGCCCTCTACTCTTTTCTCTAAACCTGATCCCACTAGATTCCATACTCAAGGAAACACAGTATTCCATTTCATTGTTATGAAGATGATAGTCAGATTTATATACTTGATATAAGATTTTGTTTTCATATTTTAACTTGTGAAGCACATGTTGTCCACCTGCTTATGTACATGTGAAGCACATGGGGTCCACATGTGCAAACATGTGGTTTTGGAACCTTTTTGATGTGATCCAAATATAAAGAACATGTGAAACATGTAATTTACATGTGGTCCACATGAGTTTCACAGCTGAAATATAAAAACAAAAAATGTCAATTTATTTATACAGTTTTCATTTGTTTCACATTTGTAAAAACGCATGTGAAACACACGTTTTACAAATGTGGTTCACATGTGGTCACAGATGTGGTTTTGTAACATTTGTTCACATGTGAAGAGCATGTGAACTACATGTGAATCATGTGTTTTACATATGACTCACATATGTGGTTCACACGTAAAGTACTTTTGTTTTTTTTACAAATGTGGTCATGTGTTTTTTCTGTAAGTGTTATCCAAGTTTTACCTGTAAAACCTTTTGGTTTTTAAAAGCTAAACATTTTCTTATGCTGTCTCCGATCTCTGAATGTCAGCGTCTCTCCAGCATCAATCGAAGCGACTTCGGGGTCGCAGCGTGCACTTTGAAAGCGTGACAGTCTACTACTTCAGCAGGCGGCAGGGCTTCACCAGCGTGCCCACGCAGGGTGGCAGCACCCTGGGGATGTCGCCACGCCACAGCGGCGTGAAGCATTTCACGCTCAGAGAGTTTGCCATGGAGCAAAAACGAAGCCATCGGAACATGCTGAAGGATCATCTCAAAGAGGAGAAACTCAACGCCATCAAACTCAAAGTCAGTGGAATAATTCAGCTGCTGGAAACTTGTTACGTGTTGGTGGCGGTCTGACTTGTTTTTTCCGACTTTTCCAGCTGACTAGGAACGGCTCAGTGTCATCTGTGGAGGCGGACACTCTCACGGTGGATGACATCTCAGAAGACGACCTAGATGTGGACAACACAGAGGTGGATGATTACTTCTTCCTCCAGCCTCTGACCACGAGGAGGCGCCGTGCCCTCCTCCGTGCTTCGGGGGTCCGTTGCATCGATGTGGAGGAGAAGCACGAGCTGCGCACCCTGCGGATGTCCAGAGAGGAGTGTGGGTGTCGCTGCCGGGGGATTTGTGACCCGGAGACCTGTGCTTGTAGCCTGGCCGGCATTAAGTGCCAGGTAAATGGAACCGTGGTGAGGCCCAACTATAATACTACAGTGTTGTTCAAGTCTGTGCAGTAGAAAGATTTACACCGTAATCACACACAAGAAAATAATTAATATTTAGTTTTTTTCTGCTATACTGACACTGGATCAATTCTCTTTAACATTAAAAACATCATTTAACCCCTCAATGCACAGCACAAAGTCTTGTTCCTTTTATTTATTTTTATTTTTTTAAAGAAGTTATTATATTTGTACTTTTATATTTATATTATTATATTTAAATTACTAAATAGATTTTAATTTATGTATTCATTTTTTATTATATATATTTTTTAATATATATATTATATATTTTATTTGTTTTTTGTAAAATTTATTATTTATTGTTTCAAATTTATTTACTACTTAGTTGTTTATTTTTTATATTCCAGTATTTTTTTCCTATTTTGAACTGGGACTTATATTTAAATGAACAAGAAATAATATAAAGAGGAAATATTGTAAAGTTGTTTTTTGTTTTTGTTTGTTTGTTTTAGATCATAATAGTCCCCAGAGAGTAAGATTTAAAGTAATCTAGGATTATTTATTTTTCTTTTCCACTTTGAACCTCTACGGCTTACTTTTAACCCTAGAATCAATTTGCTTATTTTCAATCATTTATTTTACGTATTATTTTCATATTATTCATTGTTATTAACTCATTTCATATTTAATTGTAGTTTTCTGTATTATTATTATTAATTTAGTAAATTTCTGAGATATGTAGTTTATAAGTAATTTCTTTATCACACTGGGCATCCATTAGATATTTCCTCTCTACACAAGAAGACCGTATTTATATAATATACAGACAGCAGACATACCAGTTAAGTTTATTTTCCTTGTTCTTAAATGAAAAACTGTTGTTAAACTTATTTTATGTCAGAAAGATAAATTTAGAAAAGAGCCAAGAATAAGCTGGATTTTAATCATGTGTATGTTTGTTTGTCAGAGCTGCCTCAAGTGTCATTTGTTCAAGTCCTCAGAAATTATTGCTATGCATTTGCAAGCGGTGATATTAAAGTAACCAGTAGGGGGCAGTGTAGGGATCTATTTGAATAGAGATATGGGTAAAAGTAGTAGAAAGTTTCAAAGACGAGACGTGGTGTGCTAGTTTGTGCGCCTTACATCCCATCTGCGATACCACTGCTGTCGTATTTTTCTGCTGTGTCCTCAAAATCAGCCAATCACAAACCTCCTTTGTAGTCACCATGTTTATTGTTTTGTTTACATTCAGCACTTCTGTCTGGTCTGAGTTCTCTAAGGCGCCCCTAGTAACAAAGGCTGACTCAAGAAAAAAGGTGGACAAAATGATTTTTGTATCTAAAATCTTTATTTGGCCCTTTAACTAAATATAAAAGAAATAATAAACAAAATTGTTTGTTGTATATTTAGTATTTATTTCCAATATTGCATTGTTGTTTTATTAAAGTATCCACCAGGGGGCAGAAGAAAAGTATTAGATTTTGTTCAACAGAGTTTTGAGCAAAGTTTTTACCATAAAGTGATGCAAAACCTCTTAGAAACTGTACATATCAAATATGCATATGGCATTAAAGGGTTAATTGCAATTATATTAATACAATAATTACAACATAAAGAATTTAAATATTCAATGAAGATTTAAAGAAATCTAGAAAATATTTGTCTTTGCCCAAATAAGAGCAACATTTTTTACAGTGTAATTACTGTAAAAAAAAAAAAAAAAAAAAAAAGGAAATTTTATATCTTTTAAAATTAAACTACAATTCAGGCTAAATAAAAAAAAAAAAAGTGGACTGGGTTGTTTTTATTTAGTTAGTCTGCTTAAGCTCATGTGCGTAATATTGTAAATTTTCCACAAACTGCTTTTGGAATTTTATTTTATTTTATTTTATTTAAAAAAATATATATATTTTAAAAGTAATTTCTTTTTACTTATTTAAATTTACTATTATTTATGTATTTGTTGTTTATTTAATTTTTTTATTATTCATTTATGTAAAACTAATTGGATTTTATTTCTTTTTATTTTGTTTATTTTACTTTTTGCTGTATTTGTTTTGTTTTTACGTAATTGTAAATAAATGTAGCCCCTGATGGGTTAATGTTTCTATTGCACATCATTTGTACCACAGATTTATTCATTGTTGGAAATATCTTGACGATTTAGACCCATGTGTGTTATTTTTCCCCAACATTAAAAAGTACATAATACTTCATTAATATGATCCGTTTTGCTTCTGCTGCGCTTCTATGTGTAATATAATAATAACACCAGATCCTGGAGTTTTTCTGCATGCATGACCAGCTTTGATGAGTAGCTAGGTTTTCTTTACATGCTGTTTCTGCTGTATGTAAGTGTGATTTTCTCCCCCAGGTGGATCGTATGTCCTTCCCCTGCGGCTGCACCAAGGACGGCTGTGGCAATGGCACTGGACGCCTGGAGTTCAACCCAATTCGGGTCCGCACTCACTTTCTGCACACCATCATGAAGCTGGAGCTGGAGAAGAGCTGCGAGCAGCAGTATCAGCAGCCAGAGCAGCACCAGCCGCTCATAACCAATGGCAACGGTTACCATGGTGACTCCACCTTGATCCAGCAGCAGCAGCCGAACCTGCCTCTGATGAGCCTGCCACACAATCCCATCATGCATCTCCAGAACACGGGCGACACAGATTTACATCTGGAGGAAGATGAGGAAGAGGAAGAGGACGATGAGGAGGAGGAAGATGATGATGAAGAGGAGGATGAAGCTTATGATGAGGATGGGAGTAGTGTTTGCAGCGGACTGTCAGACTGCAGCACACACAGCCTGGAAACGTTTGACCCCGAGGAGGGAGATGATGACGACGAGGATGACGAGGACGATGAGGAGGAGGAGGAGGATGATGAGGAAGAGGAGGAAGACTGGGATTGTTCATTAAATGGACTAAACCCACCACCTTACTCTGTTCCTCTTCCTTCTGTGCTGAGTTACTCTACCAGCACAATGGTGAACCTCAGTAACTCCTTCCATAGCCCGCCCTCCATGCAGCGCTACCCAATGGACCAATCCGTAAACAACCCCCCAGCCTTCCTCACTGAAAACATCATCCTCCCCTCTGTGGAGTCTGCCCTGGAATCTGAGATGAACCCAGATTTCCACAACCAAACAGAGCAGCAGAGCATCCCCTGTCATTTCTCTGACTCCATGATGCCTCAAACTTGCTTACATGTAGACCCACATAAGATGAACACTGCCCCCGCTGGTGGGTCTGGTGAACTGCCCCCATCAGAGGACCTCCACCCCAGCTCACAGACTGAGGAAACAAAGAGAGCTCCTCCAGGATCGCCCAGGACTGCAGATGTCTGACGCAATGCTCAAACAGCATCACCAGAGCCTCTGATGATGGAAGTCATATTTGGAAATACACCAAGAATTCATCTTTAAAACGTCGCTATTCTTGATGAAGTGCACTTCCAAAGAGCAAATGAGTTGCACATGGAATCAGTTTTGAGCTCAGTTTGTTTCAAAAGATGGTAAAAAAGAAAAAAAAAACAGCATCAAACTATGATATAGTAAGAAACCCCTGTTCCAGGGGCAGAGCTAGACTTTTATACATGGGGTGGCCAGAAGGTGGAAAATAATTTTCATACATTTTATTACATATGTAATAAATATCTCCCTTTCTCTTCATTCTTATATCTTCCTATACAAATTTAGACTGGTAACAGGTTCCATTTATCCACATTTTCATGCTGTAGCTACTTTAAAATCAACTAGCAGCCTAGCTAGCCTCCTGTTTACATTAACCTTCAAAACTCCAAGCCAGTTTATGATCTGCCTATATGTTTTTATATGTGAAAATCCATGTAGAAGCTGAAGCTTTAATCCCAGTCAGCATCAGACATGTTTTCAGTCTCAGCTGTCAGGTTATGAGGCTAAAATGATGTAAAATGAATGTATGAATAGATATAGCAGCATAAAGACTGGCCAGAAGAAGAAAGTGGAATTTATTACTAACATAACTTTGTAGAAATAACACACAGATCAACAGTGACCAAACCTTTTCTCATCTCATTGTTCTCTCAAGTCTTGGCCTTCAGGAGAAAAATATTGTTATTGAAACAAACACACAACAGAAACTATTTCCATGTTACCCCTTTTTCCTCATTTCCAGTTATTCCTGCTACTATTTACCTGCTATATAAACTATACCTCCAGCTCAGCTGCTTTGTGGCGCCACCGTGCATCAGAAACATCTTCTTGGCTTTATTCCAGCCATAGAGGAGCAT
>JBAGKP010000027.1:17153152-17165810 GCA_037177255.1 Melanotaenia maccullochi
TCAGGACCACCTTGTTCATGTGTAGCTGAGGAGATTCAGGAGGGGAAAAGTCTTCCACCTCAAAGACGCTCTGTGGCATAGCTGCTTTGTGAATCTCCATTGTTACAGTGATGCAGCCATGCTGCGAGCATCCATAGTTACAGAGACATAGCCATGCTGCTAGCATCCATAGTTACAGTGATGCAGCCATGCTGTTAGCATCCATAGTTACAGTGATGCAGCCATGCTGCTAGCATCCATAGTTACAGTAAAGAAGCCATGCTTCTAGCATCTATAGTTACAGTGATGCAGCCATGCTGCTAGCATCCATATACAGAGACATAGCCATGCTGCTAGCATCTATAGTTACAGTGGTGTAGCCATGCTGCTAGCATCCATAGTAACAGTGATGTAGCCATGCTGCTAGCATCCATAGTAACAGTGATGTAGTCATGCTGCTAGCATCCATAGTAACAGTGATGTAGTCATGCTGCTAGCATCCATAGTTACAGTGATGCAGCCATGCTGCTAGCATCCAAAGTTACAGTAATGAAGTCATGCTGCTAGCATCCATAGTTACAGTGATGCAGCCATGCTGCTAGCATCCATAATAACAGTGATGCAGCCATGCTGCTAGCATCTATAGTTACAGTGACGTAGCCATGCTGCTAGCATCTATAGTTACAGTGACGTAGCCATGCTGCTAGCATCTATAGTTACAGTGACGTAGGCATGCTGCTAGCATCCATAGTTACAGAGATACCTATTTACATAGATAAAAGAAGCATTAATGAGGCAGTTCTATTGAAAGTTACACTATGGTATTTACATTTTGTCAGTGCTGCATCAGTAAGGGTCCGTGAGACCTGGTTCATACTGACACAATTCAGTTTGACTTCATGCACGCCACAGACCCTGTTTCTAACACTGATACTGTAGATGACTGCAGGTGTGACACTGACAGATATGAGCACATCGTAGATTTTTCTCACTACTAGCAAACAAAAAAGTAGTAAAAAACAAAGAAGAATTTCATCATATGCTAAAGTTTTACTTGAAGATTTCATACAAGAAGCATAATGGATATTTTAAGCATGTAGAAACATTTGGTGGTCTAAATCAAAAACTAAAAGCATGTTTTCAGCTTGCCCACAAAAAAATGATGTTTTACTAGATCTATGTCGCCGTTATTCCTCAAGGTCTTACCCTCATGCCCTCAAACCGAGACAGAGCCCTCAGAGGCCGGAGGGCTCGCAGGGTCCTCAGAGATTTGATGGCACTGAGCTCAGAGTAGCCCAAAGCATTTGCTACGAGGCTGACCAAGGACACCTGAAAGATAATGATGCCAGAGAAATACAGGGTGAAAGTAAGAAATGAAAGTGTTGTCTTTCAACAAGGTGGTTCATTAGAGATTAGTGATGAGTCTGCATACAAAAATAATAAGTTGTTAATAACAAATAATTGAAAAATTTACTTTAAAAAAAACTAAAAAAAAAAAAAAAAACTTGACTATATTTGGAACATTTTGAAATTTGGGAAAATAACTTGCTTTCAAATGAACTTTGAACAAAAAGAGAGGAAATTTGTGTTTGGTGGATTATTTCTTCCCTTTAATCATCCCAGTTTTGTAGGAGAGAAAACGGTTCATATAAAAAGCCAGATTTACTTTTAAGTGAGCATGTTTAAGTTAGAATGTTCCTCAAACTATGTTCCTTTAAAATGCTGAGTCGGGTGGGCGTTGATAAAAATGGATCATTTCCCAGTTTAGAAGTCAAAGCCTCTGATGTTTCATGAAGTGTGTGTGGGGAGATTATGTGCAGGTTTTATTATGTCCAGGTCTGTAAAGATAAGGAATGTATACAGAACAATGGGCCAAGACAAATTCTGAAATATAAGGACACTGAGGTCTTTGGGTCTTTACTGCTGTACTTAAAATGTTTATTCTTTGTAATTATTACTGATCTTGGAAATAAATCTGCTCTAATGATGAGAAGCTGCCTGTTGTCTTGTGACTTAGAGTCACGAGATTTCTCAGGTCTGTGTCCCCTCTTTTACATAAATATATGTAAATGTAGTACCACTTTCCATTACACCACGATAATAATATGGTAATAGTGTAATAACAATAGTAATACAGACATAATAACTGGGAAATATCCTGTAATTCTGTAGACAATGTGGGCATTCTAGCAACGTGTTTAATTTTACTCTTGATTTGCATTTTTTGAATATGAAGGAGACACCGACTTATTTAGCTATATACATGTCAAACCTTACAGAATTACAGAAAAAGGTGAGACAAAAACAATGTCACAAAAATTATAAATTTAATTAGATTTGAATAAAGTTTAATTGGGATTTTTGCTATTTGTTGCTGCCTTTTATTACCTTGTATTATCTGTTATGCTTTAATGTTTTATGTAAAGAACTTTAAATGTACAAGACAATTCAGTAATTACAAATATTACGCAGTTATTACTTCTGTATTACCACTATGTTACCACACTATTACCATATTACCGTGATGTAATGTAAAGTGCTACCATAAATTGGTTAAAATGGAAGTTCAACATGCAACAATAGCTTTATTATACATCGTTAAACAGCCTGATTAGTCACCAGTGTCAACAGTGAAATAGAAGATGTAAGGATGATGCTACTGTTGCATGAACAACACGGTAGTTCCCCCAGAAATGTGTCTAAATCCCCCTTAATTTTGTCCTGTTGGTGGATAGATAGTTTCCTCCTGCCTTCAGTTTTTATATTAAACTAAGCTTCTGTCTCGTCAGACTGTAAAATAAAAGCTTATTGTGAATATTAGTTATACGTACATCTACAATGAGGAAGTCGAGCCAGCACCAAGCATTGGTGAAGTACTTGACGAAACCGTACGCCACCCATTTCAACAGCATTTCCAGAATGAAGACATAAGTGAAGACCTTGTCTGCGTACTCCAGCACTGTTTTGATCGTCCGCCGTTGTTCTATGTAAATATCCTCGAATGCCTGAGCACAATAGATTTCATTAGCAAAAACTGTCAGATGGACCTAATTTATCATAAATTAATACATCTTATACGTTTTATTTGGATGATTAATAAATAACTGCTCAGAGGGATTTTAAACTGAAAGATGAATATTTTGGACATCTATGGGCGGAAAATTGCTTTGCAGAATTTCAAGAAAGCCACTAACCAGTGCGCCACTGCTGAGCAGAATCATGAAGATGATAAAGGATTCAAACCAGTTGTGCTCCACAATGATAAAGCAGGTTTTCCTGAGTGTCCACCAGCTCTTAAACTTTGCTCCCTCTTCGCTGATCTGACAGCACTGGAACCTGCTCACACAGCCTGCAGACATAGTGTTAGAGATGGAAGAATAAAAAATTAATCACTGGTAGAAACAGCTCCACATCAAGGGCCCCACATACAGATTCACAATCTCTTAATTTTTTAAGATTTTTACTGAGTGAGTTCATTTGTCAATAAAGAAAAGGGTCTAGGAGATTATTTTATTGTACATCAGCTAACCAAAGCAAACATAAGTAGCAGTGCTTCTTCAGTCGACTTGCTTTATGCTGCTTTTTTACATGTAACTGTACTATTTCATCTCCATGTAAACTCACCATCCACTTCATCAGGGTTGTTATAGACTTAAGATTTTATTGTCCCAGAGGGGAAATTCTTTTCCACAGACCGAGCCCCTGGACCCCTATCACAAAATAGGCCATTTTACATAGACATAGACCACATGGGACAAATAGGTAAATCATTGTGGATTTACCTGACAGAGTCTCTGAATAAACACTAGATTTAGTGGCTGGATTGTAAACCTCCTGGATGGGATAGAAATGCCTGGAAAACGTCCATAGATCATCTAAAGGGTAACTATCCCTCACAGTTTACCCCACAGAGCTACACACCACTATTTCTGAGATTCTGATGATGATAGCGGTGATAGCTCTCAGGGTGCTGGACATTTAGCAGAGTTTTTAAGGTTAATACAGTTTAGAAGGAAAAAGAGGAGCCACTTTTTCCTTCAAAATTGTAATGTAGCTTGATTATTTTCTGTCCATCTTGGTGTTCATTTGTCTTTTGATCCTACTTTTCTAAGTGTGGTCCATTTTACAACCACCCATCATTCTCACCCTCTGTGAAGCAGGCCTCTGGGTCCAGTGACTCCTCTGGTTCTAGCTCCACTGAATCAACCCCATCACCTGGGGGTCGAATATCAACTGTACTCCCCTCGGATGAGCTCAGAGGCTGGGGCTCCACATCGAGCTTCTGCATGAATGAGGAAGAATATAAGAGGAGGCGTTTACAACACAATGCAAAGGAAAACAGTGGTTCAGTAGTTATAGAAGCCAACCTTCTGAGCTGGTTATCATTGTGATTCTCCATTCACATGTACTCCAGTGCCACAACTGTATACCATAGTGAGGAGAGTAGGCACTGAAATAGCTCAGGGTTGGGCTCTTTAAAGTCATCATGACCGTATCATCATGGCATGCAGCATCGATCAAATGTACCTACAGGCTTTGGTATTAGTCTTATCTGATGGTTCAAATCAGATTATGTGGTATAGCAAGGTTGGTGTAACAGAAATGCACTGTGGGTACATTTGATGTGGCCTCATTTCGAGGAAGAGTGCATGCAATATTCCAGTGCATTATCAATCCAAGCCTGAAATAGTACCAAGCAGAACGTGTGCTCGGGTATTTTCATGTCCACTGAAAAATGACCCCAGATCTGTTTCTCCATTATTTCTAACATTTCCCAAAAATCTCTTTCATAAGTAATACTTTTGCCACCCTCAAACATCTAACATACCCAAATAAAGCTGAAGAAACATTTTCCTCAGTGACATGAAAACACGTTATTTCCATTCCTTGAAAGCAGTGTACAAGCTTCTTCTGTTTGTGTTGAAGTAGACGGATAACCACATTAGCTTACCAGCAAAAACCAGTACTGTGCACTGTATATAAGACAGCATGTGGTTTATTGTTTTTATATTCTTACTGGTGAAACATCCTGAATTAGCACCCATCCATACCCAGAAAACATTCAGAAATTAATAAAGATCTCTATGACTTTTGTCCTTCTTCTCAGTGATATGCAAAGGACATGAGGTGACAAGTGTTGCTGATGTTAATAAAGTTAATAAAAACTGTCTCATTGAATTTTGAACCCTACAAACACTTCTCATACCCTAGCTTTATTTTTGTAAATTACACTTAAGTATCATCTGCATAGAGTGAAAGTTTTTGGTGACATGAGGCCTACTGTCTGTTTTTCTTTGGGCAAACATGGTTTTTAGTGGCCTCATGTCTCATCTGTCCAGTGCATGAAGCACTGGAACATGTCATCCTAGACAGTGCAGCAGCCCTGATTGCCGTGGGACCCAGCTAATACGGCATGGGAATGATGGAAGCATGCTGCTCGCAAGTGCATCCTTTTCTGGAAGGGTGTCATCCCTCCCACTTTTTTGCTCTTCTTCTGCAGAGACAAACCCATTTTACTTCTCTGGGAGTGGAATATATGAGGCTTTAAAGAAGATAAAGGAAGATTTATAACATGTCGTGGATTTTGTTGGCAAGTTTGACCTTTTTATGACAATGTCAGATAATTGCAGTGAAACAAAAGGAAGTAACAGATAACTATATTTTAAAGGGACATTGTGCAAGAATTGCTGCCATCCAATGTTGAAAACATATAGCTTATTCTAGCGTCTCACTTTCTTGAACACGTATTGCAACAATGGTAGCAGTTGCATCTCAAAAAGCCTCGACAAAACCAATGAAACCATGTCATCCGATAGTTAATAGTGTTCACTCTGTTACACACAAAGAACTCACTTCTGAAGTTGAATGTTAACTTTATTCACCGCCACCATATTCACAACAGAATGGACAGACATTCACTGTGATATATGTTTTCTCTGTGTTTAGAAAGAAGAATGGTTCTTACAGGGGATCGGATCTTGATGGGGAAACTGGCTTCGACACAACACTGGCTTTAGTCCCAGTAAAACCAGCTAATAAAGCCTTCCCACCAGCTTTTAGTCTGGCTTTACTGTAACTAAAAGCCGGGGTTTTCCGTGACTATAAAAGTGATTGAAACCACGTAAATATCCATCTGTACCAACTACGCTGGTGTATTTTAGCAGAAACTATTATTATGCTGCCCATGGTAACCATGGTAATAAGCAACACTGTCTAACAAAATCAAATGCAAAAAGTTAGCTTTAGGCTTATTTAGGCAGAACCATTGACTTCGAGGAGAAAGCTGCAACTTGAGCATCCGTTTTAAAATCTTTCTCCTTCTTGAGCTCCTTCTACCTGGGGAAGGCTAGCCCCATGTTTTTCCTTTTTGTATTTGTTCTTTTTATATCATCCGGTCACCCTGCCTTTAAGCCCCCCTTCCACACAAACACCTTTTTTTTTCCCAAAAACAGCTCCCATGTTACTGCTTATTATGCATGGTTTTTGTAAATAATTTAGCAGATTTTCCCAACTTGTCGGGGTTGTAAGCCTTTCTCGTTTATCTTCTCTCACGTCTCAATCACTGTACGCTGGGTTGCAGAGATTCCATTTGTCCTTTGCCAGCGGTTGTAGTTTCAAGATGACAGACCATCATGGTGCTGCCCTACTGGCTAAACCATTCTTCGTTTAAGAGAATGTGTCAGATCATTAGCGGAGGTCATAATACACCAATGATAACACATGCAGACATCGATTTTTGGCTAGTAAACAACAGAAAATGTTACACAATGTCCCTTTAAGTTGATTTCTTTCATTTCAAAACTTAAAATTTGCAGAAGTACAAAAATAAAAGAAGTTACATTCATTTGGCATGTACTCATACTGAGCGCATATTCATACCAGGATTATCTCTGATCGATTAGGCAGGGAATGCCCCAAAATTTTGCATCTTCCTTTGGTTTGGTTTGTTTCTTACACTGTACCTTCCTGAAGGGGAACAAACCACCCAGAAAACATCATGCAGTTACAACAGCTGTTCGATAGGTGGTAATGTTACCCGAAATGACCATTTAAAAAGAAGGAAATCTGGTTCATTGATTGGCCAGGACCAAAAACAGCTGATTCATTAAGTAAACAACGAAGTAACAAGCGAGCTTACTGCACCAGAGTGCAAATGAGTGTTCACACTACTAACGAACTGTACTATGCATGGAAGCAGACCAAACAGTACCCTTAAGCCCTGTTTCCACCAATCGGTCTCGGTCAGAATTTATTTATTTAATTTGCATTTCCATTGGCAAAAACTATAAAGGGTGGCAGAATATCTACTCAGACCGCTCCTACTTTTTTGGGACCCGTCTTTTAGGTTTCAAATCTTATCAATCTGACACTAAAGGGTGGAACTTGACACACTGCAATCCATTGATGGGTTGAAAAAAAACTGCCATTTCTCATGTGACTCGTCAATAAAAACAAAGGGAAACAGCACCATGTTTAAGGGTCCATTCACTACTAAAAGTCCACTAGACAAGGTACAACTGGGGACTCAGTTCAGGTGGTGTTGCCACCTTCGTCCTGTCAAAGCTGGTTTTCACATTGCACTGAAGGAGAAGGCAAGATAAACAATGAGGAATGAAACTGGTTCATCTTTTGGTTAATGCAGGAGAAGTTCAGTTTCCATCTGAGTAAAACATGAAGCTGCATCAGATCCTAGCAGTCTTGGGTTGATCTAGTGGTCTTGGATTACTATCAGAAATTTTACTGCCTTCTTTCATGTCTATACGCGAGAAAATTCTCCCAACTATCGTCCTACACACACAAATGTTTTGCCCTTTGCCTTTAAGTACACTTCCTGCATTTGGTTCACTTGAAACAAGCACTTTATAGGCAGACCAAGGTTCGCTTCTTTAATCTGCGTCAGAGTTCTTCTGCGCATTCACACTGACGCCAAACATACCAAACTTTCCAAGCAAACGAACTAGGATTCAATTTAGAAGTACTGCCGTTAATGCAGAGTAAAAATATGGTAATTTTTTTGTTGTTTAAAGCCGTGTGCCAAGATAAAAACACAAACTGCTGGATGACCACCATTTTTTTTCTTCTCTTTCATTTTATTTGTGCGGTTTGTATTTCCAAGGTTCAACTTGTTGATTTGTTCCAGGTCATCATCGTAAATGAAAAATTCGTTCTCAACGGACGTATATGGTTTTTATTATTATTACTACTAGTATTAAAATGTGCTCTCCCTTGTTTCTGTGTCTTGCTCTTTGTTATAATTCTAGGAAGGCATCACACCGCTATGACATCCCGCATTTACATCACACTAATACATAGATGACACATCTATCGCTATCCAGCTGATGCCTACTAGATAAGGGAGCGGTTGTAAAGAAATCGCATTAGAGATCAGGCCTAACAAACCAAACCACACAAAACCGTCCCGTTCTGAGCCGGACCAGCTGGTGGAAACAGGCCTTTAGATGATTTAGTATAAATCAACTATGAGTCACATCTTTTGTAACCCTGCAAAAATCAACATAATTTGTTCTGGTTTAAAAATTATCTTTCATCATTCCACCATAACTCAGGTCACACAGAAAAGTATGTGCAGTGTGTGAGTGTGTGTGTGCACGGGTTGTGAAGCACTCAAATGAATTTGGTCTAAAAATTCATTCCTTCTTTCTTTCTTTTTCTCTAGTTTTCTCCACCTCCTCTCTTCCTTCATTCTCAAGTGTTGGATGCCAATCAAGTCCCAAAACCAAGTCAAAACCAAGCAATGAAGTCAAAAGCAAAGGTCATGTTAGATGAGTTCATCTTTCAATGGAAAATACAGGGTGGTGTTGTTCATTCCTAATGGTTTGTAACTGCAATGCAGCCTGATGCTTAGAGGTGGGGGATTAAGGGAAAATTAAATGATTACAGCATTGAGTGTGCTGCTGTATGGGGCAAGGGGAGGGTATAAAGCAAAGGGGAGGACGGAGGGCAGACCAGGCAAAGAACGAAAATGGGCAATCCATTGAAGGTATGAGAAAAAACATGTTGTTTGTCTGTAAATGGCATAGGCAGTCCTCATGGTTAGTGCTATGGTACAATAAAGTGATCTTACAATTTTCTTCTCACTGAAAACCTTGAGAGCGCCTGTGAAACAGCTGCAATAACAAACGGGGGGTTAAACAAAGTAAGTCATACACACCAAAAAACCAGCATAACACCTAAAATCTGCTCCCACCGGGCATCCCAACAACACACAGTTAACCTTAGAGAAAGTCGTTTTAGATACACATAAAAGGTCTTTACTTCTAGACAAGAAAGGACATCTCTCACATGCGTGCGGAATTCTTTGTGTAACTGTTGATGCATAAACTGATTTGAGGATATGACGTCAAACTCCATGTCACAGCAAACATCTGGTCATCTGTTAGCAGGATTCACAAACCCCTGGCTACAGGCAGTAAAGACCAGCAGTGACGTGAGACTAACGTTGCATGATCTATAAATGGAGCATGTGGTGTCATGGCTAGAAATAGAAATAGGATGTTTTGAATCACGGGGGATTTGCACCACACCCAGAGTGACAGGTTGACATCACCAGGGAGCATGCTCTGTCTGCATGAATACACCCAACAGAAAACCTCCCCTTTGCTCTGCCAGGATGGGCAAATTACGAGTTAATGTAAAATTATTTGGTTTGTCTTATAATTCTGTTATACAATCAAATACAAAACTGTGCAAATATGTTGATCCACCCTTCAATTCTTTGTTTCATGTGGTCTTTAAAAGTGGTCTTGATCAACAGGTCTGAGGGGTGGATCGTCCCCAGAACTCGGACTTTAACATTACTGAAGCAGTGTGGGAATATCTAGACACAGAGCAAAAATAAATGGCAGAAACATACAAAAAAAAGGACTTTAAGGATCCTGGAGAACTATTCCTGAAGATCATGTTGAGGATTGATGGGAACTATTTTCGATATTATTGATCTGTGCAAGGACAGTTATTAATAGTCAAGAAACTACCAATAAACAAACAAATTATGGGAGCTAGAAACTAATACGCATCAGTCTGAAGGAAATTCCTTCAGGAAACCTGGAGAACTATTGCTGAAAAACACTAAATCAATGACAGAAAGCTTGTCTTAGAGCAGTGTTTATCAATCCTGGTCCTCGGGGACCACTGCCCTGCATGTTTTAGAGGTATTCATCTTTAACACACCTGACTCAAATTAATGGCTCTTTTGCAGGCTTGTGAAGAACTTGACGAGCAGTTCAGTTAATCTGCATCAGGTTGGAAAGAACTAAAGCGTGCAGGGCAGTGGTCCCTGATTGAGAAACACTGTCTTAGAGGGCTCAGGCTGTGTTCAGGATAAAGGCAAAAATATATATATATCATAGCAAATATTCCATTTTAACTCTGGTTTTGCCCTATATACTTTATTTCCATTGTTTGTAAATTTTGTTAAATACAATGCTAAACTATTTGCTGTTTTATATATATAAAGAAGTCAGGAGAGGCTCAAGACTTTTGCACAGTAGTGTAAATTCATGAAATTTATCTAAACAGGATCAAACATACTTCCCTCTGGGAGGGTTGGAACAATAAAGCATAATATACTGCTGTAATTAATCTTTTTAAACAGTTAAAATCTCCACTCATTTGTGCAAACGTGTGAGTAATGAGTACATGTAGAAAGTGAAGCTGCTGCACTAAACAAAAGTAAATCTGAGTCATTATTTGTCACGGCTGGTTCTCGTTCTGCAGTGAAACATTTTAAAATTAGAAACAAAAATAAGCTGCAAAAGATTTCCTTAGTACCAAAGAATGATGCATGAAAACTGAGTCAGGAAGTGCGTTATTTCAAGCTGCTCGCCAGTCGAGTTTATCGACTTGAGAACTGCTACAGAGCTGATGTTAGTCATTCCTCTTACCTCTTTGCTGCCCTCCACATCTGATGAGTCGCTGCTGAAATCTTCAGTGTTCAGGTTCTCAAAGTCTGACTCACCCACAGCGATGGGCACCGTCACCGTCAGGCTGGGGTTGTGGATAAATGACATGTAGTCACATTCGTCCACTGGGTACTTCACCTCAGTGTCCCCACCAACCCCAACCACCAGGCCTCCTCCTGGCCTTCCATTGCCCTCCATCATGTACACCCCAGTGGAGTCTTTGGTGATCTCCATGGTGTGGTTGGGGATGCAGCTGCCTTTGCCGTTGCTGTGCAGCTCATCCAGGGGTTTGCTCTCCTCGGCCAGACCCGATCCCTTGCCGCTTCCGCCGAAGCAGATGCTCTGAAGGAACTGCCGCACTGTATTTTTCACAAATGAGAAGCCTCGCTGGATGCGGCCGACGGCGATCTGCAGGTTGTTCATCTCGCTGTCTTCGTCAGTCGCTGCCAGGTTGTCAGCACTGAATGAGCTCAGAAGGAGAGCAAGGAAGAGATTCAAAACCTGAGAGGAAGACAAATTCAGTAGAACTAGTAAACAAAGCATCTCAGTGGAGGTAGAGAAAATTTCATTTTCCCATCATTTCACCGAAAGAAAATCTTCGTACCACCAGGTTTCCAATGACCATGACCATCATGAAGACGATGAGACACATTGTCTGTCCTGCGACCTCCATGCAGTCCCACATGGTTTCGATCCACTCCCCGCACAGCACCCGGAACACGATGAGGAAGGAGTGGAAAAAGTCGTACATGTGCCAGCGCGGCAGCTTGCAGTCATCAGAAATCTTACATACAAACACCTTGTAGCTTTTGCCAAACAGCTGCATGCCCACAACGGCGAAAATGAACACGATGATGGCCAGCACCAGAGTCAAGTTGCCCAGCGCACCCACCGAGTTACCGATGATCTTGATCAGCATGTTCAGCGTGGGCCATGACTTGGCTAGTTTGAAGACCCTCAGCTGTTTGGAAAAGGACATTACAAGAATGGGTCATCCTAATCCAGAAGATTGGCTGAAAGTTGTTAAAAGAGTAAGAAGTAGAACAGCAAAATAAAATAACAGACCTCATGATTCCATTTTTACCCTCAACCTGTTATGTTCATGCCGTCCTTGAGCATTTCTGTCCATTTTTCTACACTTTTATTTTTCTTATCTGGTGATCATATTAACTGTGCTTCAGCTAATGACATGATCCTTTATCAATTACTCTTTCAGTCAAATATTTTCAACCCTGTGTTATTTCCGCTCGCACTTTTTATACTCTGTTGATGCATTTTGCACCCTGTGGTGACATTTGTGGCCAAAAATGTATTCTCACAAAAAAAACTGCTATAAAAATTGTTTAACTTTTCATCTTTTTTTCCTTCATAAATCATTTAAAAACTTCAAACCTGCTCAAAACCACTACGATTTATCTTACATAAACTTTTTGTGCAGTTTTTAAATTAAGGTTTTTATTATTAAGGGGAAAAAATCCAAACCTACACAGCCCTGTGTGAAAAAGTGATAACCCTCTAAAACTAATACCTGGTTGGGCCCTTAGCAGCAACAACTGCCATCAAGCATTTGCAGGTTGTTTTTGTCTTCTTTTGTAATAAAAATTTTAATAAATCAAATAATCTAACTGGCATTTAAAAGAGGTAAAATCCCAAATATATATATATATATATATATATAGGAAAAAGTTGGAAAGTAAGCTTCAGAAAAACAATGTGAGGGATGTGTGGTCAGGAATGAAGAAGATCACTGGCTTCGG
>JBAGKP010000027.1:17167975-17184518 GCA_037177255.1 Melanotaenia maccullochi
CATGTTTTTTAATTGCATTACAGGAAATAAAGAACTTTTTCACAATATTCTAATTTTCTGAGACAGTCCTGTATGTTTGACACCCCTGATTAAGACCAAAAGGATGTACTGTTGCATTCTGACCTTCCATGGTGTTGGTGAGGATACTAGCCACGCTCAAGGCTCTCTGCCGGGCTCCTGGTTCTTCCAGATAGTCCATGGTCGGCTGGAGGAAACCCGACCTGCGTTTCTTTAGCTCAGTATCCGTTGTTGTCCCCTTTTAGATAAACATAAAAAATTAATTCACCACAAAAAACTGATCAAATACTCTGAAGCAAAGCTGATTTCCTGATATATTCTGTGACTCAAGACTGCTCCCCTCTAACATCGGAACAAAGAGATGGAAACTAAAGGAACTCAAAGGAAGTTTATGGGAAAATAAACCATGAAAGAGTTGAGTCACCTCAGGCAGCAGGAGACCTACAGGAGAAGTTGTTACAGAAGTTCCACCGACCAGTGACACCACGCCATTGCAGTCTACGGCACAGTGCATTTTTCCGTTTGCTGGCAGCATGATCCGTGGCGCCCCGAGACTCGTCTGGCTGACGGCGCTGCAGCGGCGTTCGAGGCGGCGAGGCAGGAACAAGGAGCCCCGCCGGCTGTCGCTTTCCTCGAAGGTGCTATGCTCGTCATCTGCAAAGTCGTTCTCTGAGCCCATGTCTCGGGCTCGGCCTCGGAAGCTGAAGAGACTGGCGCGACTGTTCCTCCGGGGTGAGAAGAGGGATCCACGAACACTCAAGAGAGACTGGAAGAGAAAGGAGGAAGGTTTTTGATGCAGTTAACCATAACTTCTTACTGGACTGGCTGAAAAACTGGATAGGACTTTAACTGTTTTGAGTCGCGTCTAAAAGACAGAGACTACTTAGTGTCTATAGGTAACTATAAATCTGAGCAAACTAAAATAACCTGTGGAGTTCCCCAAGGTTCCATCCTGGGCCCCCTACTGTTCAACATCTACATGCTGCCACTCGTTCACATTATGAAAACAACTAAATATGTCTCCATAACTATGCTGATGACACAAAAATATATATAACCATCTCACCAGGAAGCTACAGTCTGATCCAATCTCTGATCAAATGCATCGATCAAACTAAAGATTGGATGTGCCAGAACTTCCTTCAGTTAAATGAGGACAAAAGTGAAATTATAGTTTTTTGGATTTAAAGTCAACTTTAAATACTGATGTTAAAAACCATCAACCAGGCCAGCAATGTGGGAGTAGTCCTGAACTCAAATTAATTTCAGCATCACGTGAAAACTGTTGTGACATTGGCCTGTTTTCACTTAAAAACCTTCTGGAGGATTAAAGGACTGATGACTCAGCAGGATTTCTGCTTTATCTTTAGTAGACTAGACTACTGGAACCCTGTCCTCACAAGTCCAGAATACTGCAACTCCATTCTTTACCAACACCAGGACTTTAAATTGTCTTGTACATGAAATGTGCTATACACTGCAAGGTGAAACAGATCCAGTGGGTTTTTATCAGCTCTGAATCAATGGGAACACAACACCAGGGTGCACAAGCTAATTTTCCATGAGGATGTTGATGTCAAGACTACAGGTATGGGCATAGCGCACCTTTTTTTTTTTCAGAAAACAATCAACTGTAAAATCTTAGGATATAAACACAAAACGTCTTAAACACTTTGAGAATATTTATACTAATTATTCTAAAAGGAAAAAACTACAACTTTAGACATTTTGTTTTACCCTAAATCCTTCCCAGCTTGAGATTGTACTTAATATCTGAGGTATTGGAAATGTAGAAGAAGTCAAACCCACATGATCTCCTTGATAACAACATCTGTAAAAGCAAATTTATATTACTGAAAAACGGAGCTTCAATCAACAGTTTAACCTGCTGTTATAAGAGCAGTGGCGTCCCATTTGAGACGCATATTTACGCTGCCAGATGTTTGATTGCAACTCCTGCATCAGTGGGAGAGGATGTACAAAATTACAATTGCATTATAAATAATAGTTAGCTCATGCAAACCTATAACACCAGAAAAGCTCAATAAATACAATGATTTGTGCTCACATAATGAAGTGTTTGTGTCCAGAACATCATCCTCATGCAAATACTATTTGACTCTAAATCCTAGCAGCTAATTGTTAGATCACAACAAACAACTTATTTGGCGCGCAGTCTTATCCAAACGTTTTATTAAGGAGAAAACAGCCACTATTTCAGAGTATTGGGGCCCCTTCAAACTGTAGATGACTTAAAGAGAGCCAGCTTAGTGCAGTTTTTGGAGAAGACCTCTGTAATATTCAGATTTAAGTGTTTTTAAGCCCAGAAAAGATTTTAGAATGAGAGGAAATGTTCTACTGGAAATCTGATCCCTGATCTGATCCTTGTTAAATCTTTTTTAGCTGGCAAGTTCTGCTTGTTTTCTTCCACTTTTGGATCATTAGAGCTCACATGTCTGCATTTGAGCATCTTTGCACAGCTACATGCATTAGGTATAAAGTATTTAAACTCTTTATTATTTTCCTTTGAGCTTTAATACATTTTTTGTATGTTTCTGCTGTGTGCAGCCAGAATTAACTAAATTTACCTGGTTGGGTGAGGAGCATCTTTTCTCATAAGAAAGCCGGTTGGCATCAATGGAGAAGCGGAAAGTGGACCTCTTGATGCTGCCCTCAGACTCGGACTTGTGGAACTTGTCTCGGACCCCTCTCTCCTCCTCCTCCTCCCTCTGCTTCCTCTTCTTACGCCTGTTGCGTCGTTCTTTGGCGCTCTTGGAGCTGAGCTTAGACGTCCCCGAGGACGACTCAGAGGTGGGGCCCCCTCTCTCGCTGTACTCGCCGCTCTCTGTAGCTGCTGCCGCAGCAACCTGCCAGCCAACCAGAGCACAAACACAGTTGTCATGGCAACCCAGAGCCTGTCTCACGGAGCAGAGGAGAGAGCCTGACAGCTGAGGGAAGCAGCACGAACACAACAAACAGCTAAACGAGCCCCAGACACCTTCTAAAAATGGACGTCTGGATGTTTTCATCCAAAACAAAAACATTTCTCAAATTAATGAGCTTCTTTGTGTGGATGGAAAGTTAAGAAGTCTTAGAAAGAATTAAGAAATGTTATCCTTAGAAGCCAAACAGCACTAAAATAATCATTTACTCCACATGAAAACTGTTTTATATTTAGCTTTCTGCACATAAATCTGATGATCCTGCAAAATTATGAGCATTAGTTAGTAGACCTCCTCTTTTATCTGTTTTCCAACCAAGAGAAACGTCATTGACCATGTTCGTTAGAAGATTTAAGAGCCTGAATGTCCACCAGCCTGATGAGACAAGATTTAACCATTTAAGAAAGGAGCAGAGCTAGAGAAGACGCTCTAAAAGAAGAAGAGAAACAGAGACATAAAACACTTTGATGATCCGTCATTAAGGATAAAACAGGAAGGATGCTCATGGTAATGTACATATGTGCTGCACAGCAGGTCATCAACCCACATAAACCTGTACAGATGAGTTTCTGGTGGACCTCTGCTTGTTGTTTCAGTTACATCTCACACCAATTAAATCTGCTGTTTACCTCATTTTTACCAATACTGCATTTAACCATTAACATCTTAATGCCTAAATGTATTTATAATTATTTTTAAGAAGTAGAAACAAAGTAAAATGACTGGAATATTATCAAATAAATTAACAATGAATAAATAAGAATAAAAAATAATTAATTATATAAAAATACATAAATAAGAGTGAAAAACAAATACATAAATTAATTAAATAAAAATAAAATATAAAAAGGCAGAAGTGTAAGTGTAAGAAGTGCAGTTTTTAATCCATTCTTGCTACCAAGAAATTCCAATTACACTTTAAATAATTTCAAATAACTATAATTTAAAAACAAATAAATGAACAGAAATACAATAAATGCAATAAAAATGAACCACAGTGAGCCTTTAAGCAAGGCCCCAAAAGCATTAATACTATACGGCCAAAAGTTTTAAACATTAAAAAACTGAAATAAAAGAAGAGAATCTATTTATATAATAGAGTATAAACTGTATTATTGTGGAATTTTACAAAGAATTTCTGCCCTTTTCTCCTCAGCATATTTCTGTTGCCCCAGCTGATGGAATATTATCTTCTTTCTTTTATTTATTTTTTACTTAGTTGAAATAACATGAAAAATTGAAAATAAATTGATGTTTTGCTGGAGCTTGGCTTGTTTTCTATTTTTCTCTGCAAATCTTTCACTCGTGGTTGAGTATTTTTTATGCTCAACAAACAAATCAAACATTTTAGTTACTTGTGCATTTTCAAACCTGAACAGCTGCTTGTCTGTATTTGATTCTGACTTAAAGTGAAAAAAATAAAGATGAAAATCCTGCCTGTGCTTCCTCCTGTTGTCTCTTCAGCTGCTCCAGCATGGCCTGAAACTCCTCCTCCTTCTGCTGAGCCTCCTCGATGGTGGCCTGGTTCTGCTCGTCATAGGCCATGGCCACCACAGCCAAGATCAAGTTGACAAGGTAGAAGGATCCCAGGAATATCACCAGCACAAAGAAGATCATGTAGGGCTTCCCCGCCGCCCGTAGAGTCTGTTACATTCAAAACAAGGTAGAAGAAAGCAGTTCGAGCTTAGTCATCGTTACATGCAGGTCTGTGCTGCTGCATTTCAGAACAAAAACATTACATAACAGGCCTAGACTCACAAAAACAGTAAATAATAAAAAAAAAAAAAACATTTTAAAAACAGTTGGGTCAGTGTAAAATGAAAATAAAACCAGATTTCAGTGATTTCCAAACCACCTCAAGTCATATTTTATTCCCAGTAGAAGATAAACAACATATCAGAGGATAAAACTGAGACATTTCGCCATGTGATGGAAATATGAGCCGATAGTAAATCTGATGCAGCAAAACCTGGAAAACATTGGAACAGGAGCAACAAAAGGCTGGAAAAGTAACTGGCACTAAAATAAACAGCTGGGAAAAAATGTAATTAATTAGGTTGATTGGCAACAGGTCTGTAACATGATTGGGTGTAAACAGAGCACCTTAGAGCGGAAGAGATCTTCAGAATTAAAATTGGGCATAGGTTCAATAATCTGCAGCAAACAACATATAAAATTGTGGATCATTTTCAGAAAAATGTTCCTCTGTGTAAATTAAAAAGACTTTAAAGACCCCACCATCTACAGTGTATAATGTCATCAAAAGATTCAGAGAATCGGAAGGAATCTCTGTGTGCATGGGACAAGGCTGGATGCATTTTGCATCAATGCATTAATAACTCGAACTTACTGCATGGGTTTAGGAGTATGACCTACAATAGGGACACATTTTTTTATGGAGTTCTGTGTAACAAGTAGAGATAGAAATCAAATCTACAAGTAAGAACCAGTCAGATTTCTCACATCCCAACTAAATCACAGAAAAAGGAGGGCTCATATTCTCTGTATCCATAACCAAACTTTATGTTGCCTTCAAAAGTACCAACACAACCGTCTGACCGAGGCCAGCTTCCAAAAGGCGAGTCAAAAGTTTCTTTCCAGAGACGGAAAATGCGTCTCTAAGTTTGGCTAATTCTGCTAAAGGTTCTTAAATGTTTTATTTAGCCATAACCCAACTTCCCTTTCAGGAGGTATAAGGATTGTACTTGGTTAACTCTCTCCATATTTGTTTAGGAATTAGACAAATCTCATAGGTTTGCAGGTAAAAAACTTTTGCAGAATTAATCTGTACTTGCAGAACTGATTTTTACCCATATTTGTTATCATTTCAAATATAGAGATACAAGTTAGAAAACTTGTGTCCTTTTCCCAGCTCCACACAGGAAGACTTCCAGAAATCACTTTCTGTGAACACAGTTCATCATGCAATCCACAAATTCAGGTAGATTAAAAAAAGAGCACCATACAGAGGCAGAGTCTCTCTAAGGTGCTTTTGCTCCATAATGCAAAGAAGAAGCCAGATGTGAACAGGACCCAGAACCAGCACCATCTTCTCTGGACCAAAGCTCATATAAAATGGTCTGAGGCAAAGTGGAAACCTGGATGAAAATGTGAACTAGTTTCTGGAAAGCATGGACGGCGTGTCCTGCAGACTAAAGAGGGAGCTAAAGAGAGAGCATCCAGCTTGTTATCAGTGTTTCAGTTTTTCCTAGAATTAAACCAAGGTCTGCAGAAGACACCTTTAGTTTCTGTGGTCCATATCTCTGGAATAAACTGCCTGCTGACCTGAGATCCATTACAACTCTCTACATTCAAAACTACACTCAAAACATTCCAGTTTTCACTGTAATGTGAAGCATTTTCCTGCCTGGTTTTGTTATGAGTGCTTGGCTGTAAGTCACTTTCACTATTTTTGTTTTCATGCTTATATATTCAGTATATGCATGCACCAGCTTCTGTCTATGAATATTACTTGTTTTCTTGGGGGGGGGGCGTTCAGCAAGGCAAGGTAGAGCGGTCATCTTGTAACCCGAGGGTTGCCGGTTCGATCCTCGGCCAAGTCGGGTTCATGTTGCGGCAAGACACCGAACCCCTAATTGCTCCTGATAGGTCGTGGTTGAGCGCCTTGGCAGCTTCCGCCATCAGTGTGTGAATGTGTGTGTGAATGGTTGAATGTGAAGTAAATACGGACCATTTACCATTGCTGTATTTGGAGCCCATACACGTAATAAAATGTGCAATATAAATAAAACGGCCGTCTTCCATTAATAATGAAAGGTATGTACAGGTTTAGAGCAACATCCAGACAACGTTTCTTTCAGGGAAAACCCTGCAGATTTCAGGAAGAAAATGCTGAACCACATCCGGCATCCATCACAACAGTACGGCCGAAAACATATGGACTATAAGGAAACACAAAATACAACAAAGAAAGACGATATAAAGTAGTAAAATCTCTCACTTTTGTTATTTATGATTTTGGTATGCTGTGAATAAAATACTGGTTTTAGCTGAACAGATGACTGCATCCTGTTTTTTTACATTGCACAATGACCCAACAAGTTTGGAATTATGATGATATATATTCCATGAAAGTAAGCCAATTCTGGAGCAAATATTCATCAGTGATCACTCTCAGTCATCCTGCATTTTTTCTGCCAACCTGCTGGTAGAGGTTTTCCCAGAAGTCCTGGGTCATGAGTCGGAACAGGGAAAGGAAGGCCCAGCTGAAGGTGTCGAAGCTCGTGTAGCCATAGTCCGGATTACGACCCGCTTTGAGACACACAAAGCCCTCTGGACAGAGTCTTTAAAAGACACAAAACTGTTGTGAACAAAACTATCGGCTGTGTCGTATCTCCAGATAAAAACAGCAAAGTTTGCAAAGTTATTCTTAGTTTTTGTCACATAAAAATAAACAATATTGTGCACCAGAATGAGACAAAACATGCCTGCTGTTTAAACATTGCCCATATCTCACAACGGGTTCTTTATTTTCTCTGTTTCAGTCATATCGGTTGTGGTTGAAGGATACACAAGACTGGTCTCATGAAGATCTTTATGTTTAACTAAACTTTCAACAAGTGGCTTAAAAATCCCAAAAATAACTTCATGTTAATACATCTGAAACAGATTGTTTTAACGTTTTAATGCTTAATGTATCATATTTAATAGAGACCTATTGCATCACTGTATGGTAAAAACCTTTGTCTTTTGCCCTCTGGTGGACACCTCTTGTACTATAATAAGTCTAACTTTTGACACGGTAATAAATACATACATTTATACAAATTAGTTTAGCTTTTTTTGGTAAATTTTGTTAAATGGTCAAATAAAGATTACAGATTTTAAAAATAATTGTATTTTCTAGCCACTTTTCCTCAGGTGAGGCATAAAGACGTCAACATGGTTAGCAGAGTCCTGCAACGAGGCGGGTAAGGGTACCCGTAGGCATCGATATGACGTTTAGCTGGCGAAGTTAGATTTTTTATTTTATTTATTTATTTATTTATTTATTTATTTATTGTCTTTGTGGACAAGTGTTTTACTCATCAGGCACCGTTCTCGCCATCCAGTGCAGCCAGTTAGAGATTTTTCTGCAGCTGGTTGTGTGATTCAGCAGCAAAATCTTGTGTATGCAGTAATTTCCCAAGCAAATGAATAGTGTACACAAGTGTCAAAATAGGGGGGTAGTTTAGTAGTTCTGTGCAAAACGCTAGTTTAAAAAAATGTTAATAGCAAGTTCTGGTTAAAATAAACCTGTAAAGGGAGGGACAGGGTTGGATTTACAGTTAATGTGTTAACGTGGGGGTCGTGTCTAGATTTGACTGGGTCTGGTTTGGTAATCATCTTATCAGGTTTTGGGCAGATGCAGGTTGGTAGAATTGGACCTATGCAGGACTCTGCATCCTCCTGTCCTGCAGGTTTTAGATGTTTCCCTGCTTCAAAAACACCTAACTCAAATTAAAGGGTTCTTGTGATGAACTTAAGCTGTTGGATCTATTTGACTGGATCAGGTGTGTTTGAGCAGGTAGGCATCTAAAACCTGCAGGACAGTGGCCCTCGAGGGCTGTTGTTTGACATTCTTTGGTTAACATTTACAGAAGCACAAGGTAAAATGGACGGATAGTGAAGCAGCAGTTGAGGCTGCTGTAATGTCTCAGCGTTGTGGTGAATGTCAACAGTAATTGCACATGCCCAAGCTTTAAAATGCGTCTAATTGACCACATAAATAAAACTTGTCAAGCCTTACCCTGCACCGCTGCCATTCCCACAGAGCAGAGCATCCCTACGGCCTGGGAGGTAATAGTAATTACCTAAAGGGGAGTGGAGACACAAGGGCAGTTAGTCATTGAGGCATTAAAGGATGAGGCGTCGGATATGAACCAACAGAGGGGAGGCGATGGGAATAGTTGCATCCCAACACTTCCAACTTCTGTCAGGCATAACAACATCACTTGGCTCTATAGTATAAAAACAGTTTTAATCAGCTCTGTTTCTATGCTTCGCCTTCAGCTCGTCATGCCTCCTCGATATCCTGCTGGTGGTCAGTGACTCATGGTCCTGCAGCCACTCAGGCTGCTCATGCCACACAGATGGGCTGCTGGAGAATGATTAAGTCTAGTGAGGGGGTGAGGGTTTTATTGTTCTGGAGTTTATCCGCCACATTTGCCTAATTTTCCCACCAGGCCTTGCTAGAAAGCTCCCAGCCATTTCTGTCACTCCCTATCATGGCAGCAAACAAGTGTCTGATCACCCCCCTCCTTGGCGAACAGCATCCACTTTCCTCATGCATGTCTGCATGCGAAGTAGCCGGTATCTGACTCAAGCCATCCAGGACGGGTGCTACATTGACCCAGATTAGCCCTTTTGCAGACATATAACTACACTTTAACTGTGCTTACGCTCATCGTTGATGTACTTTATCCAGTCGAAGGCGTCCTCTGTGGTGTTTTGCGTGAACGTTGAGTTAAATTCCAGCAGGCTGTCGTTGAAATCCATAGCGTCCATGGTAATGTTGCTGCTGTTCGTAGCATTGTTGGAGATCACCATGCGCACACACTTCTGCCTCAGATTGCCCATAAAAAGCTGCAGGCCGATGAGGGCGAAGACGCTGAGGCAGAACATGGTGAGAATCATCACGTCCGACAGCTTCTTCACCGACTGAATCAGTGCACCAACAATGGTCTTTAAGCCTAAACGGGGCAGAGGGTGGCGGGGGTGGGAGAGGGAAGTCACATAATGATTAATGTCTGCTAATTACAGCCACAAGCTTGTAGAGAAATAGCTGCTAATACAAGTTTACAGTAGCAGGTAGCCATGGGGTATGCAGTGAAGGTTCCTGTATGAGTGTCATACAGGAACCAGACTAACACAAATCACTGCTAATCATTGATAAACTACCAGAGAAAAGTATGTTTATCATGCCTGTCGTAGCACTAAATGATTTGAGCATGTACATTAACCCTTAAAACTCCAAGACATTATTTACTCATTTAATAGAAACTTGCATGTAAAAGCTGAAGCTTTTAATCCCAGTCAGCATGCAGACATGTTTCCAGGACAGCCTCAGCTGTCAGATTATGAGGCTAAAATGATGTAAAATGAATGTATCAATAGCTATAGCAGCATAAAGACCGACCAGAAGAAGACAACAGAATTTATTACTATTAGAACTTTGTTCTTCTTCCCTCATTTCCAGTTATTTCTGCTACTATTTACCTGCTATCCTCACTAAACCAACTCCAGCTCAGCTGCTTTTTGGCACCACCGTGCATCAGAAACGTCTTCTTATGGATCAAGAAAGAGTCTCTGAATAAACACTACATTTAGTGGCTGGATTGTTAAACCTGCTGGATGGGATAGAAATGCCTGGAAAACATCCATAGATCACCTAAAGGGTAACCATCCATCACAGAGCTACACACTACCGCTCCTGGGACACTGATGATGGCAGAAGACATGGACCTCGGGGGTGCTGGATATCTAACAGTTTTAAGGGTTAATCACTGATACATCATTTGCATGCCTGATATCTTTGTTTATTTTTGTGTTTTTCAAACATTTTAGCAGCATTTTTACTGAAAAAGCAACTGAATTATTCATATTTGCTGTTTTTCTGGTTAGAAAATTGCCTTTAAAGTTCATGCTAGCTCTTTTTTGTGCAGTAGCAAAAGACCAGGTCACAGTTTTCAGTCATGTGTACAGATCGGTGAGGACATACTGTTGGAAAGTCTGTTTATTTCCCATTTAAACAGAGCCAGATTTGGGAAAATGCATTTGTGGGATGAGCAGCAGAGTCTGAAACTAATATCAGAACTTGGAAGTGAACTCTGAGCTCTGCACTGCCCTCTAATGGATGTATTGCCTAACAAAAAACTCCTAACATAAGAAATGGGAGAATTGGGGCAGTGATGTTTGACAACGTTTGACATGGACAGATCTATTTATATACGTAAGGAGAATGACTTCAGTCCTTCCTTCTCCAATCAGGGTGCTCCAACTTCTGTCTACTGAAGGCAAGACCCCGACTGCTTACAAGAAATCTCATGTGACCCTTGTAGGTAGCTTCAATTTACTACGTTTTCAGGTCATTAGTGGACAAAAAGTCCTCTTCCAAAAAACGCTTTGAAAACAAATTTTTGTTCATCTTTAAGAAAAATTGAAATTGGGACTCCAAAGTTCTTTAAGAGAAACATTTTTTACAAAAAAAAAATTCCATATGGGTTAACGTATCCAAACCAGCGGCCAAAATTGAGGAAAAACTGTATGGATGGACAAAAACATTCCTTTATGACTTACAAGTGTTAAAATCCAGAATACGCCTTTAAATACTTTGAGAGAGGAGTTAGCTCCTAGCCTAACTCCTAGTTGTGTCATTTCAAGCTAATTAGATATAATTGAATATCTGAAATTGGTGTCACAAGTTTATAGAAATATTGACGCTAATTTTCATGCCCAGACCCTAAACTCTGGTTTCTTGATTGTGATTTGCTCAGACTGTTAGTTTAACCTGACTGGATGTTACTTAAACTCTCCTCCAGTTTTTTGAAAGAAATTTTTCAGTCCTTGCACTGGGACAATCACTGCAGTACGTCCACCGTGAGGCGTCATATATACAATAAACGTCCACATGTGCTTGCACAAGGCTTTGCACTGCCACAAAAACAGAGCCAAGCGTATTTATTTTAGGTTCAGGTTAAGATGTGACAGCTAGAATCAGTCATACAACAGTTTCCTGGATGGTTTACATGTTAATTTTTTGACCATTTGAGATGTGAGTGTCTAGATTGTGATCACCCAACCACCACTCACCATCATCTTCCCATAAAACACAACACAAAACAAGACATGCACAGGAAAACAAGGTAAGGAGGAACCCTACACACACAAGAGCTTGCCACAAGAAAATAGGCTTTTGCAATGTCTCATGCAAAAAGGAAAAACAAATAGTGCACAAAATCTACTTGTAAGGCTCCCAAGGCAAGAACAGATTTCAACCAAAAAGAATTCTGCCTTAAAGGATGGGTCTAAAAGCCAAGAATCCTGTCAATCTGTGCAGATTGGAGCCAGATTCCAGCTTTTACTGGCCTTGGGACGAAGGCAGCATGAGGGACGAGCGTCGTCAGGCTTAGTGAAATGAGCTGAGGGGGAGGGGGGGTATGGGGATGTTAGCGAAACGCCAGTTAGCCGTTAGCATTTCATATACCCTACAGGCCTTGGTGGCCCTCTCACCTGGGATGACTGATATTGTTTTCAAGGCCCGCAGAACCCTGAAGGTTCGCAGTGCTGAGACATTGCCCAGGTCCACAAACTCTGTGACATATCTGTAAGGGATGGGAAGGGAAGGGAGGAGTGGGAGGGAAGCAAGGGGGTACCCACACACGAGGCGTGACGAGACAAAAAGAGGGTCGCGGGAAGGGGAAGGGGGGAGAGGAGGGAACGGCAAACAGTCATGCACAGAGGACAAATGGCAGTGCTGGTAGCAGGCGCGGCAGCCTTACCTGGAATTACCGAGATAGTTTTCAAAGCTCGCAATACTCTGAATGTGCGCAGAGCTGAAACATTGCCTAGCTTTACAAACTCTGTTATATACCTGCAGGATCAAATGCACAGTTACTACAAAACATTCAGTCAGACACATCAAATCCACCTCTCATACAGAAATTACAACATAATAGACTCATGAAATCATGTGTAATCCTTAACATCAACAAACACTTGGAAAACAGGAGACCATGCTCTCTAACGCTGATGGCTGTATGTAGTTTTAGGACAAATAGCTGGAGTCATTGAAGCGTTAAAGAAAAATAGGCCAAGATACTCCATGCTTTGGGGCTCACATCCATTATGACCGAATAGATTTAAGATCGCAGCCATGCTTTCATATGTGACTTGGCTCTTTTTTTCACTTTCAGTGGGACTTATAGGCTGCTGGGCTGATTTGCATTAAAAGTGTTTGGCCGCTTAATCTATGCCAGATCATGTTAAGATGATCCTAACCACGCTTGTCATAATACTTACGCCATGAGTATAACACTGAAATCCAGCCAGTTCCACGGGTCCCGCAGGAAAGTGAACTTCCCCACACAAAAGCCCCTAGCCAGGATCTTTATAAGCGACTCGAAGGTGTAAATCCCTGTGAATGTGTACCTGGTAAACAAGGTGGAGGAGACAGGAAATTAAAAACACACAGGGAGAAATATTGATTTTGGTTTTGCAGGCGATGTGACAGAGCTACTGAATGCAGAATCTCTACAATACTCAAAATGATTCCCCACATCTCTTCAGTAATATAACTACTGACATGGGAGATGCTATTTCCCTACCAACATAAACTAAGTTAATGCATTTCAAGATGACCAGATTAGACATGTCTTCAATAGAAAGATGAGAAAATAAACTTCTGGGTACTTACTCTACATTCTTCGCCCACTCTGGGGGTTTACTCAGGGTCATGAAAGTACAGTTGGTCAGAATGGTGAACATGATTAATATGCTGAACATCGTAGAAACAAAGTCAAGGAGCCCACTGAAACACTTATGAATGCAAATCCCTTGGATCCAAAGATTGCCCATCAATTAGTATTAAACCCTCTAAATCAGGAGTATCAAACTCCGGTACTCGAAGGCCGCTGTCCTGCAGGGTTTTCTTGTTTCCCTGCCCCAAAACACCCAATTCAAATTCACTGGATCCAACAGTTTCTTGTCAACTTCGTCACAATGATCCATTCATTTCAGTCAAATGTGTCTGAGCAGGGACACAAGACAACCAAAAACCTGCAGAATAGGGGCCGTTGAGGGCCGGAGTTTCACACCTGTGGTCTGTATTTACATGACATCAAGTCTTCATCAGCTTTATCTTTAATTCCTCCTGAATCAAGCTGCAACCATAGCAAACTGAAAGGATATGAGTGCACTAAAACTCTAATCGCTACCCTCCTCAGAGGGTTGAAGGGGCTTAGGATGTACAAGGCAGAAGTGGCATTGAAACGGAAGATCGCCTTCCCACGATTCAATACTATGAAGGTCTGAAAGACAAAGAAAGGGGGGGGAAAAGGTTAAAATCTGCACCAACAAACCTTTTTCTTCACCAGATGTCACAGAGTATCTGTTATGTCTGCTATAACAGCAGATATGATGGTCTGTGGTTGTTATTCCAGTCAGCCTCCAGGCAGGATGCACTTCTGACACCTTAACTGCCACTGCAGCTCAGGTTAGCATTTAGCACCTCTGTTGGCCTCCACTTTACAGGCTGAGCACATTTGTTGTTGAGACAGCTTTGCAGCATGCCTGAAAGACAAAATGCTAACGCACCAATGTGTTCTAATTCCAATCTGGTAAGAAAAGAATCCAATATTTTATCTGGAGGAGGAAATATTCTTTTGATGTTCATTATGAAAATATGATTAAAATTATCAGGGCATCTAACATTTGCTAGCATCTGGCTCTTTAGTACTATTGGAAAGTGCAGTCATTGGTATTTATTGGCTTTAGCAACAATCGTCATTAATGGGAACATACAAGTTAAGTGAAAAATTCCCATGCTCATAGATACAAGAGCAGCAACAGATCACGGTGTCTTTAGAAAAACTCATGTTTACTACTGACAGGGATGCTCTGAAACTGAAGGCAACAATTCCAGAACTCAACAAAAAGAGATTAAACTGATCAATATTTCAGACTGCTGGTAGCTCACCTTCAGTCCTACTGTGTGCTCGAATTAAAAATAATGAGCTAGTCTAATTATCATAAAAAATTGAGGTCGAACACATGTTGCAATTTCAGTTTAATATTATCCCTTCATATTGAGCCCCCGGGTGCCTGAATCGTCTGAATAGACTGTAGTCCACAGAGCACTGAGGATAAACATGCATGCTGGCAATAGAAAAGGATTAATTAGCTTGTTTTAGCAGAAAAACCTGTGTTTAAAACTAGTCCATTAAAATTACCTTTAGGTAATATTGATATTAGCTATCCAAAAAGATTATAACACTCAGTCTAGCCTTTCTCTAAATATATTTTACTGACAGAGTATTTAAAAAATCTTAAACTTACTAATCCATATGAATGGCAGACTTAGAAAAACCAATCACCAACTCTCATTAACCACCACCAAGTCAGCTAGCATGGCGGCACACACCCTTTAGATCACTTTATGGGGGGGGGGATACCTGTTTTTGTTTGTTTTTAGCTCCTATGCTACCTGAACTCTGGATCATACAAAAAAAACTCCATGGCACCATTCAGACCAATCAAGGTATTCTCTGAACATAGGTCTTGCAGGTTTTGGGATTTACCATTTTTGTAATAAATAGAGAGCCATTAGTGGTATTAGAGGACTTAATTACAGACAAGGTTAGTTTATATATCCGTGCATCTGCTTGTTAGCCAGCCACCATTGTTTTTTGGAGGTTTCTTTGTTCTGAAGCATTCAGGTTTCCTGAAATATATGGTCATATTCTGCATAATGCCTTCATTAATATTCCTAACTCCACTGGCGCAAAATGGGAGGAGCGACTCTTTTTTTCTACCTGTTGCCATGGTGAATCATGTTATCCGTGTTCCATCGATGAGGGCTTTTTATCTGCCCGTGCACGCGCTGCACTCAGGAGTAAGGTAACTCAGAGCTGATTGAACTAATTATGTTAGCTACCTGGCTACCATTGTTTGGGGGTGTTGTCTTGCTTGCTTGCAAAAAAAAAAAACTCAATCTCTAACTGTCCAAGATACTAGTTACCTGCATGGCTGTTTGTTTTTTTTTTGTTTTGGGTTTCTTTGTGTGTGTTTTTTGTTGTTGTTGTTTTTTGATAATTTTAGCAATCTCTAGCTGCAAAAGCTCCTTCTTCACCTTTATGGCCGCTGTTGATTTTTTAGGCTTTTGGTTTTTTTTTTTTAGCATTCTCAAACTATCAGGGCTGTTGTTAGCCACACAGCTACCACTGGTTCTACAAGGAGAACGCTGGCAGTGACAAGCTAAAGGCCCATTTATGCTTGACACAGAAGACGGATACGCAGATGGACAGTTTCATCCATCTTTGGGTCAGTTACGTGCGTAATTTGGTCCATTTTCAGAGAGCTTAGTTATCAGTGGATTGACGTAGAAGTCGGAGCAATACCACCGGAAATCCTGGGGGCAGTGATGAGCAGGAGAGTTGACATGAGACCAGCAACAGGAACAAATCAGAGAAGAGAATCAGGAAGAGAACAAAAAAAGCAGAAGAAGAATGTAGACGAGCAAAACACATTAGAAATTGTGCGAACTTTTAAAGAAAGATTATATGCAAGTGTTTAGGGCGTGTTGAATGGTTGGAAACGACTTTATAGCGACGCATTACCTCTGCTAAACGGGGTCTGAAACTGACATCGCCGCTAGTGGATGAATTGCAAAACACGCATGGAAGTATGAGGATGGAGATGTATGACAACATTTGAAACACATCGCTATCGACATGTATGGGGCGGCATGGCTCAATGGGTAGAGTGCTCGTCCTGCAGCCCAAGGGGCGGCGGTTCGAGCCCAGCCCGGAGAACTCATGTCGAGGTGTCCCTGAGCAAGACACCGAACCCCTAATTGCTCCTGATGG
>JBAGKP010000027.1:17207464-17233497 GCA_037177255.1 Melanotaenia maccullochi
GAGAGGACCCGTTACTCCCGAGTCATATAAAGAATTAGTTCAAACTGAACGAATCGTTCGTGACTGACACATCACTACAAACCTGTGATTTTAATTTGCTCCTGTGATTTCATCATCACAGGAGGCTATTTGAATAAGCCAGCTGAATAATTTGATGTAATGATATAAAGTCATGCTTTACGGCTGCTAAGAATAATGCTAATGAATGAGCCCATAGACTGTATATAAGGGCGGGGCCTCCGTGACGTCACCTATAGGTTTCTGAAGAGCTAAAGTGAAGCTCGTTGGGCCGTCGCCATCTTGGTGGCGTCACAGCGTTGTTAGTCTCGGAAAATCCAAAAATGGGCAAAGAGGTGGAGCTGAGAGGAGGACTGTGAAGAAAAATCAATCAATAAATGAGATCTCTTTGGACTCACATGTGTCAGTGTTAATAGCCAGGAATATGTCTTTCAGGAGATTTACCTGATTTATCTTGGATGACCCCGGAAGTGTCCTTGATGCCCACAGAGATGGACGAGCAAGTGAATCCACTGGAGAGAGATTACTCTCTGAGTGTGGTCCTCCCGGGAGGTCTGGAGGAAAATGCCACCGTGCATGGAAGGTACTTAAACACATCTGCTGCTTTCTACACAAACCTTTCACTAAACATAGAAAATACACTTGTTATGTACAGTAAAACGATATCTTTCCTTCAGTAAACCGGTCATGGACTTTCTGGTGACGCTGTGTGCGAGTTACCACCTGAATCCTTCTGACTACACTGTTGAGTTTCTCTCGCCCAACAAGAACAACATCAGCTTCAAACCGAACTCTCCTGTCGGCCTGCTGGACGCCGAGAAGATTGTGCTGAAGCCCAGAGGGATCGAGGAAAAAACGAAGAGGCCGTACATGCCTGAGGTAGAACAGCGAGAAGAGCAGTAACTAAATACGGGAAAGAGAAAAAAAGCCAGCGTAATAATGGAGAATATGAGCTGATGTACGTTCTGTCTGCAGGCGACGGTGCGTCTGCTGATCAACTACAATACGTCCCATAAGACGGTGGTGAGGGTGAATCCCAGACTGCCTTTGCAGATGCTGCTGCCAGTGGTGTGTGAGAAGTGTGAGTTTAACATAGAAACAACCATCTTACTGCGAGACGCGCAGTCCAGAGAGAAGCTCGACCTGTCAAAGACCTTAAATGACCACGGACTGAGGGAGGTGTTCGCCGAAGACACCAGCGACCACAGAGTCAAGACGTCTGCAGCAGGTGTGTTCTTCTGATTCCACGTCCTCAGAGGGTTGGTAAAGGTGGTTTTAAAGACTTGAGGAAAGAAATCTGCAATCCCAGATATTCCCTGAAGGGAAAGTAAATCCTATAACTGCTAACATGATGAATATCATGCACCATGTTAATCCAGTCCTCCTAAGGTCTTTCTGACTAGCTATCGTTAACCATCTGTGGCTTCAGGCCCAAATATAAGATGTGAAAAGATGGAAGTTGTTATCTCCAGAACTTTACCGTTTATTGTCCATCCTTGTATCCGGTACTACAATTAAAAGAACTCTGGATCCATTTTAAGCTGTAACACGACTCGGTGACGTGGATTCAGCTTGTTCAGCTGCGTCTGCCTGATGGACATGTCCTGCCTGCTTTTTGTTTTAATGCATCCTAGGACATACGCTGAATAAAGTCTTCTGTATTTAACATGATTAGAATATTTCAGGCAGAACAGGCTAACCTGTGCTGGGGTTTTCTGTCTGCAGCAGCTGTCACACCAGCAGAAGTCATCTCGCCACCTCCGCTACCAGGTACCAGTAAAACAAAGCTCAGCATGCAGCATTTCTATGTTTCATTCACTGATGAGAGCTGTTGCTGTCACGTAGAGCTGCCGAAGGAGAAGAAGCAAACTAAAAGAGGATTCTTCAGCTTGTTTAGAAGAAGGAAGAAGAAACAGGAAGCGGTACGTCATCGTGACTTGGATGTAAATGTTTTGTAACTTGACCCAAACTTGAATTTTTCTGGCTTTGGTAGCACGTGGCAGCGAGTGCTCCATCTTCTCCTGGTCTCAGCAAACAAATGTGGGGAGTTGTAAGCTCGGAGAGCATTTCCACGGCAAACACCCTGCCTACAGATATTCACACGAAGAGGAGAGCCCCCCCGCCGCCGGTGGGGGTGTCGCTGAGCGTCCCGAACCACCTGAGCACCGGCCATGTGGAAGGAGCGCAGGTGAAAGGCTGGATTTTTCTCTTCTTTTATTATGTTTGGTTTGACATTTTAATTTTATTTAGTTTTGTTTTTATTTACTTTTTATGATTTTTTTTTCTAGTTTTATTTTTTACTTTTTTATTCTTGCTGTTTGTTTTATTTTGTTTTTAAATTTTGTTTTCTGCTATTTTATTTTGTCCTGTTTTTGTTTTATCTTTTGTTTAGTCTTTTTTCATAAAATCTATTTCAGTCTCTTTTTAAATATTTATTTTTATGCTGTGTGTTTATTTGTTTATTTTAAATTGAGAATAAAAAGGAACATCCCCCCCTCTCAACAAGTCTTGTTTTTACAGAGATCAGGAGAATCTACATTAAGAAGTACCAAGAGGAGGGCCCCACCTCCTCCCGGTACAAACACCCTCCAGGATATGAGGAATGATGCGGATGTTGGAGGTAAAGTTTTTATTACATGACAGCGCTGCTTTGTGATCAACATTGTACCAAAAAATAAAAAAAAGACCTTTTATCGCCGTGTTATAATAACCATAACAAACCATAAAACTCATAGATGATGGTTAATTCCACCATGTGAGGTTTAGTGCCATCTAGTGGTCATTGTCTGAAACACACCAGAATGATCCCAGATGACCTTTTCCAGCATTTCAGTGAACATCAGATGGTTTAGAACAAGCTGAATTCTTGTATCTGCCAAATCCTCACAGCCTCCGTCACCCACGCAAGATCAGAGAGAAATTAAGATTAAAATGTCAGAACAAATAGAATCAAGCAGCAGATTTGGCAGCTTTTATCAGTCGAACTGTTTAACCTTGTTGAGGAAGTTTAAAGTAACCCGTTGCCTTGTTCATGGATCATACCGCCTTCAGCCTGCAACAGGATAAATCCCTCTGTTGTCCCAGCTGTCATTCCCCCTCATCCTCTCTCTGGGTTCAGGCTCTCTGTGCAGGGCTGACTTGTAGATCTGCAGGACAGCAGACATTTTGTTATTAGAACCAGGACCTGAGAGAACGTCAGCTATCAGAGGTCCAGTTAATGAAACCGAACGGAACAAACTGCTGAGCTGGTGTCCATGTTGGACTGGAAAAACACCTCCCAGCAGAGACTTAATGATCTAGAAACCTACTCCAGGTCTCCCACTCCCATCTATGATAGGCCGAAAGAATGCAGTGCATCAGCTTTCAGAGGCGTGACTGCCTGGAAGCTTAATGTCTGAAACATCCACATCAGGGGTGTAAAAATCACGTTCCTAAAGAGCCACAAACATCACCTGGTCTCCAGTGGGTTAGACCGGTAAAATTAAAGCACGATAACCTATAGATATAAAAGACTCTTCTGTTTTCTACCACTGAGGGACTAATGAAAGTTTTTTTATTGAGAAAAATAGTGCAGTTTTAACTTGTGACACATTTAAACATTTGTGTGTATATTTATGTTATTTTATTTATATTAAAATGTCTATTTATATATGGCTTTATGGAATAAATGTTAACCTGTTTTTATTTATTTGAGATATTTACACATGAACTACAACGTACAGATGTAAAGATTACAAAATATTCATCTCAAGCATCTGGAAGGGAAAAATCCAGAATTCCACATGATGAGCAGAGGAACTTTTCCAGATCTAGAAGTTATTTTAAATGTACATACGTGTACATTTCCACATGTGTGTAGTCATCCTGACCTGGACTGACTCACCTCATGCAAACTGAAGTCACATCTATTAGGTCAGAAAGATGGAGCGAGTTCTCCTCCTGCCCCTGAAACGTTTTACATAAAAAATGCAGCCTCACATGGAAAAGAAGGACTTCATTAAATTTGTCCTGCGGGCCGGATTAGTCTCTTTGGTGGGCCGGTTTTGGCCCCTGGGCCGTATGTTTAACACCTCTGCTCTACACTGAAGGCAAGCTGTTGTGTTTTTCTTACCACTTACAGACTCTGTCGTCTGGAGGGGGTGAATGATGGCTGCTGTCTCCTTTCCCTGTCCTTCCACCATCCCTCTTCCTCCTCCTGCGTCGGCTTCCTCTTCCTCGTTTCCATCTTAGTGGCTTTTGTGGACGTCCCGTCTGCCGGCTGCATATTTGTACTGTTTATAATTTGTCTGCTGGCTTCTTTCTTCAGATTTTTGTTAAAGTCTCTTAAAGTTTTTGTCCTGTTTGTGTTTTTTTCCTCTTAATGGGTTTTACAAACTAATTATTGTGCCTTCTTATTCAAAAGCCAGATTGATGAATATTCTCTCTTCTTTTCTACGTGTCTGATGTCCTTCCTATTCCCTACTTTATTTTTATTTTTAACGTAATTGTCTTTTATATCTTAATTCTTTTATATATATATAAGACGTTGGGTTTATGTGCAGTTTTGAGTTTGAGATGAGATTTCGTCTCATAAATAAACTCTATTTTAATGTTTGTATATATATTAAAATCTTCATCGTTACCTTGAGTTTTTTTTTTTTATTAACAAGTCAAATATTAGAAAAATGGAGCAAATTTAAAACAAATGTATGGCTCACTTCGTAGAGTAAGTTATTTTTCTAACAGCTAGACGTGTTTATCAGATTCTCTCTGCAGATCGTCCTCTTTAAAAATAATTGCATGTGTTTACTTTGTAAGTGGCAAAATACTTTAATTAAAATGCTCAGAATAAATAAAAAAAATGACCCAAGTTCTGACCAAGCATGTTAATTTGAGTCGGGCATGTTGACTTTGGCCTTGGAGGACCAGAACGGGACATCCCAATCATAACAGAATCACACAGCATGATTATTAAATTAAAACTTTAATTTTAGCTTAAGCTTTTTATTAGTTACCGAATATGAGCTGTAAAAGATTAATTTCTTGTATTGCCATGGTATTTATAGCATGATGCTTCCACCACCGTGCTTGACTGAAGGGCTGGTTGGTTTAAAGTTTATCAGAGTTCTGCAGAACTTCTCATCTGATTGTCTTGTTTTATTTATTATTTCATTGGTTTGTCCCGGCAGGCTGTGTGAACCATGAAGCTTGTGCATACTTGTGTACATGAAAACTTTCTTCAGTTTGTTCAGTTTGCCATATGTGGACTCCGGTCTGGTTCAGCTCCGTTCCTGAAGATCCACCATCCTGCAGGTTTTAATGTTTTCCTGGAGCATGGTGAATCTCCGGGACCACTGTCTAGTCATATCTCAAGGATTAGTAATGGAGAAAAATAGAATTACAGTTTTGTAAATGTGAGATTTCAGTGTTTTGTTTTTCACTAGATTGGCAGATTTCTGAAAATATGTCTTTACTTTTCATTTTAGGTTCTTGAAAATGATTATTTTTCTTTATTTTTAAGGTAAAGATATTTATTTAAATGAGCTCATTCAGATTGAAACTGTTTCTGTATGCTGCAGACTCTCTGAAAACTCTGGAGGAGCTGAGAGAAATCGACGACCCCGTCAGCCTGTCGGCCTCGTCTTCATCGCCTCATCCTCTTCAGTCCCCACGGCCATCACCGACTTATCTTCCGGAAGTACCTGATCCCCGTCTGCCTTCTTCCAGAAGAAGAGACTTCTCCGACGCCCGCTCTGCTCTCGCCAGAGTCCTTACATCTTCAGTCTCCAAAGGAGCGCTGGCCAAACGTTTGAGGAACTCCGCTGCCTTCCCTAAATTCCACGTCTCCTCGTGTGTGTCGATGTCTCCGGAGTGTCGGGATAATGGCTTTGAGTCTGTTCTCATATCCAACACTAGTTCCCCGACTGGGAACGAGTGGGAGGATCCAGTAGAAAGAAGTGGGATAACTACCTTCAAAGTGGTTCCTTCAAAGCATCTGAGCTCCTGTGATCCAGAGCTGATGGTGGATGTTCCAGACCAGTATCAGATACCAGCAGAAGATCCTGAAAGCACAACTTTTCCTGATGTTGGGAATGATCAGACAGAGGAAGATCTGTGTTCTCCAGATGGATCGGAGAGCGAAACTAGGCTTCCCAGTCCAGATTCTTCTCAGCAGGATGAAAATGTAGCTTCTCCTCCACCTCTGCTTCATCCAGCCAGTCAGAACAGTCCAGAACCACCTCTCTTCCAGGTTAGAGATGCTGGAAGGAAACGGAACGACGATGGAGGATCATCTGAGGAGATGCCGGCTGCACAGTCCCACTGCCGTGAAGAAGATGTGAACCCTCAGAGTGACGTTGCCTCAGAAGGTCCAACAGAGTTTATCCAAAGTCCCACAGCAGACCTGGACCCCTGTAGCTCTGATGGGAAGAAAGACGAGGACGAAGAGAAGCGTGAGGAGGAGGAGGAGGAGGAGGTTAACTTTCCTCCCCCTCCTCCACCTGTCTTCTTTACAGAAGACCTGGACGTCACAGAGAAAGATGGAGACAACTCTGCAGCCTCCATCCAGGCATCTTTTCAGCCCGACCGTCCTACTTCAGACCACCATGCTACGGCATTCAGCGAGGCTCAGAAAACTGAATCTACCTCAGCTCTGCCTGAGCAGTCTCTGGACAGGACCAACGTGGTCCCATCGAGATTCGCGCTGGCAGTGGCCATGGCTGTCCAGAGATCTCGCCTCCACAGCCTCGGTAAAGATTTAAGGCCCCGGGTCTCCGGCAGTCCACACCACACGCTCCCATCACCACCCAGATCCACATACCAGTACGGTGAGTTCTGTAACTTAAATGTTGTGGTCACAGTAAACTGAGCTCAGAAACTCCTCCTCCAGGAGAACAGAGTCGGTTTGTTTACAGTCGAATCCAGGCAACAGGAAGTAGATCCTTCGCCATTATTGCGCTGGCTTTCCTGTTCATGTCGAGATGAGAATGAAATGAGCCTGTTTACGTCCAAAAATCTGGTCATGCTTTCTGGAGTTGTCAGATAATTCAAGCGGCCTTGTAGACAGCATAATCTGACGTCCTTTATCTCAGCGGTCCCCAAACATTTTTTCCTGATGACCCCCTTCATGCAACCACCACAAAGCTTTGGTCCCCCTGTACTCTTTGGGGGACCCCCTTAGGGGTCTAGGAACCCCAGGTTGGGAACCACTGCTTTATTAGACAATGGCAGTTATCTGATTATGAGAAAAAGGATAATCACGCCTAGACTGTTTTTGTGGATGTAGATATATGAAATATATAAACTGAATTATTTATTTAGATTTTTTTTTTATCTGATTTATAATTTATGTATTGATTTAGGTTTTAATTAGCGGTCAGACTCTATCATAATTTATCTAATTAATTACAGGCATTGTAATTAATTAATCTTGATTAATCACATTTTAATCATGTAACAATATTTGCCCCAAAAGATTTTTGTCATGCAAGTTGATTTTAGTGGAAGACTGAATGAAATAACAGTCACAGGTATTAATATTGTAAAGCTCTACTAATGTCTGGAAAATGCATTTAATTGCGTTTCAATTCCAGACAGTAGATAAAGTAAGAGTCATTTTAAGTCCTTGAACTAGCAGCTCCAGCTGTTCTCTGATTAAGAGTCTACAACATGTTACAGAATTTAACTTCCTACGTGTTTTCCTCCACACGCTTCATTAACATGTGGTGGTATGTGGCTCTCTCTTGTCCAGACCCCAAGTAGTTAGAAGAAATATGGAATACAATCCAAACTAAAAATCAGGTCTTAGGAGGTAAATTTTGTGGAAGTTTACTTGAAATTATTATTTATACTGCATTTATATCTTGCTTGTTGTGATATTCTGTAGTGTACTTATATTAGTTAGGTGGTATTTTGATGTGTATTCTATATTCCGTCATTTTAGATAACTTAGTAAGATATTTCTGTAGAAGTAAAACACATCAAAGTCTGCAAAATACAAAGCAAAAAGAGTCAAGACACCACAAACTTAACAATTTGATCTGAATATATGAATAACAGATATTAAGATAGTAAAGTAAGTGTAGGCTTCTCAAACTGCTGTGTGTAGTGTAAGCCATGATGTCAGGTATGTTTGTTTCCTCCACAGGTGCCTGACCGTCAAGATTGGGCTCCAACTTTGGAGACCAGGCTCAGCAACTGGCCTCGTTTTTCTTTCTCTTTCTTCCTGAGTTTTATGGAGCTACGTTTGATTTTTTGTCTCAGACTGAAGATTCACAAGCGGAAACAAAACATTTTATGTTGTGGAGAATGCCAAACGCGGCAGGACGCGACTTGTTGAAGTGACAAGATCCTGTTTTCCTTCACTTCCATTTCCATTTCCTTTCAGCGTGTGCCAAGAGAGACGTCACAGTTTTCAGTGTTTATTTTATTTATTTTAAACAAGAGACAAAGTTTTTTCAGATTTGTTTTATGTTTGCTCCTATTTTTCTTCACTCTGGAAGCAGGTTTTAACCCTTCCAGACAGCAGCAGTCTAGACGTGGAGCTGGTTCGGTGTTCAGCCAGCAGGGGGCAGAAGAGTGATTCTCCTTTTAATCCTGACAGTTTGTTTGTCAGGACTATATATATATATATATGTCAGTATTAGTAATATATTGGTACATATTTTATGAAATATGTGAACCATTTTTGTTCTAGTCATTATCTCCAAGTCTCTGAAGATGATTCCTGTAAGCAGCCAGGAAATAAAAAATGTACAAATGTAAACACCCTTCATGCATTATTTAATATAACTGTAAAAAATATCCTCCATTTGCAGCAATAAAACTGAAAAACTAAATAAATTGTTGGATGCTTCAGTTTTATGCTTAACATTTCCTCACATGCACACTGCGGTGTCTTCAGCGGAGCCATACCTGGAGGGGAAATCCTGGCTCTCAAGGGCACAGTCGTGTCACGCTGCCGTTGTCATGGAGAATGCCATTACCACCCCTGAGGGACAAAGCCACGTTGGACGTTTCTATAGAAATAAACAGAAAAGGAAGGCCTTGAGCAGAATGCTGCAGAGGGAAGCTCTTCCTGCTCGCAACTTTTGCGAAGTAGTGAGTGTGTAGTTTGTAGCAGTCAGTGTGTAGTTGTGAGTGTGTAGTTTGTAGCAGTCAGCCATGGTAGATCAGTGATTCTGTGATAGATTGTGAGGGTCTATTTGAGGAAGGCATGAACTTGCACTTATGCAAGATGAGTTTTACCTGGCTTGATGAATCCGTGTTCATCATGGTTTGTGCTTTGTGGAACCAATTAGGCCTGGACACCCTTGTTTTGGATTGGATGAGCTATTAAGCCCAACTTAGTTATTCATCCTGGATGTCTAAATCCTACTTTTGTGCAATATGCCCCATGACCATTAGGTCTGGCTCACATGACATTTGCCAGTGCAGAAGATGGGCCAAAAGTAGCTGAAATTAGCTCCAAATCTATAATCTGTCTGGTGTAAATTCATGAAATGTCAAAATAATAAAACCCAATACATGTCTTTTCATTGTCCAACACTAAATAAGACAGTATATACAGTGTTGTGCCTGCAAGAGTTCACTGAACGATGGTTTATGAACGGGTTCATATTTTGGATGAATGTGAACTGAATGTTACTGTATTTCAGTATTGTGAGTATTGTAAGTATTGAACAGTATTGTGTGCATGCTTATTCTGGCGTTCTCTCACAGTTGAATTTTGTTCAAGAGAGAGCCAGATTTCCATGGAGCCTTCCAGGCAAAATCCCGGCTAAAACACACTGTAAACAGGCCTTAATATATAGGTGAAAAACACCAAATCTGGCAGCACCAGCCACCACATAGCCGCACCGCGCATGCGTCATCAAATTGAGAAAAAATGGAGGGAAAATCCAACGAAGGTAGCACTACCTCTGCCTCAGCTTTGAGGAAAGAGTTCCTCTCAGCTTTCACAAATTTGACAAATGCAGACGTGTGGTCTGCATGTCTTTCTTTGTTTTGTTTTTTTACTTCTTCATTTGGGCTGAATGTTGAATTTTATGACCCAAGTTCTAGAACTTTTCTTTGGGCAAACAAGTAAAAAAAAAATAAACAAAAATAAATAAAATAAATACATTCACAAAAATTGAAAATGACTAAATGACAAGATAAATAATGTTTAAATGAGTTGCTTTTTGAGGTACATCCTTTGTTTCCTACCTCAGATAGTCTAATAATTCCTCATTAAAAAGACCATTGAAGCAAGTTTTTCTTCATGTTTTTATACTGTAAAGCTGCAACTGGCTACCAGCTTGGACTGAATGGGTGGCATTAATAGGAAAATGAAAGTATTCTAAGGGTAGTAGCTTGCAGCAACATATTGGGGAAAAAACTATGAACTAGTTCATTTGTAGAACTGTGAACATTAACTTTAACTTTAAAAATTTGAATTATAACCTGTGAACTGAACTAGTTCATTTTAAAAATGTGTGAACTGAACTTTGAACTAGTTCCGGTAGAAATTGAGCTTTCCCAACTCTGAGTATATAGTATAAATAATCTTCTAGGTTCCTGATTTTATTTTGTTTTTCAAAGGAAATTCCCCCCTTCAATTCACGCATGCGCAGTGGGCGGAGCCTCCGGAAGTCCTGACGGGAAGGTCTTTTTGTTTGGGCCGCAAATAGACTCGACACTTGCTTCAATTCCCCTGGTTAATAACCGTTTTTTATCTGCATTAATTTCGGTAAGTATTTGTATTTGTACTTTCCTCGTGTCGTATCGTACATTAACATTAACATAAACGCAACGACATGTCGGATTAGATGGTGTAAAATAAGTTTTTTGGTAAGAGCCGGGAATGTTGCCATCACTGACTCCGCTGGAGGGCGAATTTGGTTCTTCCAGTTCGGGAGCTGCTGGAGCATTAGCATAATTTGTAAAGTCTGTTACCGAATTAATGTAGAGCTAGTCGTGACATTTCGACGAGAGGTTGTGTCTAAAGACAGACAAGCTCATACTGAGTATGTACAGGGTTTCGAACCGTGTTAGCTAGCTAGCGGGCCCGGCTAACCAACAACGGCCTGTCGCATGGTGAGGCCCGGAGTTAGCTGAGGCTAATTCACGATTAGCCACCTGTAGTTTTAGAAAATCTATGCTTATAGTTTATGAGATTGCTATCAGACTATCTGAAACACGTCGCAAACGTTTCCCGCTTCTCACACATACCTGTTTGTTTTTTTAATATAAAGTAATAATTCGCACCTTGTCAAAATCACGACCCAACACCCACCAGCTCCATTGTACCGCCTCGTATTGCCTTTTGTCTGTTTAGTCTTCCGTCCTTTTGTGCTGGTGTTGAATAAAACGCTCACCTGTAGCTCCTTCCTCACAAGAATTTAATAAAAATATGATTTTAAAATGTCTGTTTAACTCACTTTGCATTAAAACATATCAATATAAGTAAATTGTGATGCGGGCTAATAAGTCAGACCTGTTTCACTGCAGAACAAATTGTACATTAAAGTCCTTGAGGAGCAGAACAGATGGTAAACTCTCAACTCTCACATGAAAATGGTGCTTTTTCTGTTTTCTAGTCTAACTCGTGGTAGCCGTAAACATGTAGCTCCAGACACTAATGTTGGGTCTCAGTACAGGCCCCTAACGGAAGTAAACACGTCTGTTCTGGACAAGAAATGTGTTTTGCCTTAATATCACAAATATATTCCTAATATTTTTATAATGTGCATCCAACAAAGTTAGTGTAAACTAAAGTAAATAAATATTTAACTTGAGTACTGGTTATTAGACTGGTCACATGGCTGGTCAGCTGTTTCTACCTCTAGAGAATAAACATAGTCAATACTTAGTCAAAGAATAATTAAAACAGTGTTTAGGTGCTTTTTTCTGTTTTGCTGTACTTTAACCCTTTAACCTCTGGATGTTGACTGGGATTAAAAGGGTTCAGTTTCTACATGCAGTTTTATATTAAATGAATAAAAAAGGCTTGGAGTTTTAAGGGTTAAGATAGTTTAGTGCCGTAACTCCAGACTTAAATCTAGTTTGTCTTGTTTGTCTTTCGTCTAAGTTAATAAAAGTGGTGTGATGTGGTGACCTGATGAGTTACCCAGCTATGTTTGTACTGCACAGCTGTGTGTTAATCTTCTTATCTTCATCTCTTTTTTTTAACTTGATCGCTGTTTTATGGCTAACAGATTACGTTATCCAGCTGCACATCAGGATGTACTGTTTTATATTTTGGCTGAAGCATCAGTGTTAAGACCTGTTTCTGTTAGACATGTTGGGGCCAGTCTAATTCCAGCCACAGTACATCATTCAGCTCTTAGTTATAAATATAGTTTAAGATCCATCTTAATTTTATATTAATGAACAATGCTCAGTTTGACCACTGATTATTTATGTAATCTGTACCTTCAGATATGATGATGTAAGTTTCCATCCCAACTTTAACCTCTAATTAACAGAACTGCAGAAGAAAAACAGAAAATGAAGAATAACTAAGGGTGCCATTTATCTTAATTTGTTAAAAGAAAAAATCAACTTTTCCATTAGTTTATCCCTTTCCCTGCATTAACTGAATGTTTAATTAAATACAACCCAAAACTAGAAATACCCCATCTGCAGTTATTATAGGAGAACTGGATATACGTCAGTGAATTTATAAATGTACGTATTTCAGTACTTTGTATATGTTAAACGGTTGGAAACAGCTGCTGTAAAGCAGTGTTAATTATGAAATTCTGCTTTAGTTTTGCTTTTAAAGCTGCACCGACTGAATTACTTGCATCATAAAGTTGGGGTTCGTCGAGCGAGCCTCCCTCACCCGCTGGAACAGGATCACGCCAGCACCCACATTTCCTTTAGTTTCTGCAGCCTGACATGGATGATGGAGTTTTACTGTGCTGTTTACTAGAGCTGGGTTAAAAAGATTCAATCATTCAAACTGAATGAATCCAGTATTGATTCATAAAACTTGTGTTTGTTTCCTTTTCTGGTGGCAACAGTGACCCAGCTGTGACTTACTGGTGAGATCGTAGCACATATACACAAGAGAAAGGTTTCCTGTGTTCCTTCCATCCAAAAACATGTCCTGAGGCATTCCCCAAGGCTCTGTGCTTGGTCCTCTCCTCTTCATCCTCTATCCAATCCAACTTTATTTATAGAGCACTTTTAAAACATAGTTGACCAAAGTATGCTGGACAATAAAAAGTAAATATACTATAAAAGCAATAAAATGACTAGAAACAGTAACACACAATAAAACAATAGAATAAAGTAAATAAAATACAAACATGTAAAATTAAACAACTCAAGCGGTGTTAAAGCCAATGAAGTTCTATATTCTCCCTATCGACTCCGCTTCCACTGCTATGCCGATAACATCCAGAGCTACATCTCCACCGATTCCATAACCGCCTCAACCCTCTCCGCTCGCCAGCTTCCTCGCAGAAAACAAATGGTGGTTGCAGGCTGGCACGCTAATAACAGCCCTAAAATCACAAAACCTACTCATGACTTCTGCCTCGCTCCGAACCAGTCCACACACACCGTGGAGTCATCTTCGACAGTCCTCTTTTGTTTGGACAGATCAGCAGCGTTACCAGAACTTCCTTCTTCCACCTCAAACACATGGCTGGCCTTTTTTTCCTCGCTGTCCTCCGCTGCTGCCCAAACTCTGATCCACGTCGTCTTCGCATTAGAACTGGATTATTACAACAAGCTTCACCCTCCAAACCCTTCAATAAACTCATTGTTTGTTCCTTCCAGGGTGTCTTTTATGAATAATCAAAAGCAGCAAAAGCCAACGCTAACAGGCCAGCGTTTCAAAACGAGGAAAAGAGGTGAGTGCGCAGCTTTTCTGTGTTCTTTGCCTTGTTTTGTTTTTCTTACACCCATCATGTGTCCACAGATGAAAAGGAGAGATTTGACCCTACTCAGTTCCAAGAAAGTATCGTACAAGGCTTGAATCAAACTGGCACTGATTTGGAAGCGGTTGCAAAGTTTCTTGATGCCTCTGGCGCCAAGCTTGACTACCGCCGGTATGCAGAGACACTCTTTGACATCCTGGTGGCCGGCGGCATGCTGGGTGAGTTGCCGCAGATGCATCGAACAAGTTATTTTAAACAAATTTCCCTCTAAACAACAAAGATGGTTTTATGCTTTATCCTCCAGCCCCAGGCGGGACTCTGTCTGACGACATGACCCGCACAGAGTTCTGCCTCTTCACGGCACAAGAAGACCTGGAGACGATGCAAGCGTATGCTCAGGTAGGCAGTCCAGTCAACGACGCTTCCTCCGGAGACGGGACGCTTCAGTTAACGTAGTTTCTTTTTACCACGAAACAGGTTTTTAACAAGCTGATCAGGCGTTACAAGTACCTGGAGAAGGGTTTCGAAGAGGAAATCAAGAAGGTGAGTTTTTCTTCTGAAATTAAACCTGAATAGTTGTTGAATCGGCCCAGATCTCGACTTGTTGGACCTGTGGAAGACAGATCTCTGTCACTTCTTAAGTTAAAAGTTTACTAAATGGGTAATTATTATATCTACCAAAAAAGAATCAGGGTGCTGAGAGCTTAGAAATAAGGCAGTTGCCCTGTTCTACCACCAGATTCTGTGTGCAGGTCAGAGACGTTCTGATATTATGAATTCCACAAAAATACGCTCAAACCCGTGTGAAAGGACGTCTGGTAAATGAGGGCACTGAATATTTCTCCTTCCATTTACAAAATTATTACTAATAAAATCATGAACTGTGATTAAAAAGTAACTATGCAAAGAAGAAGAACTACAGTAAAAACGGGAAAAACTAACATTAATATTACAGCACTAAAATACCACTAATTCAGCTGAAGTCCTGTTAAACTAGTTTAAAAGTTTCCTCTCAGTCTAAACAACTCTTTCAGGCTCTAACGTCAACCGTCCCCCCACACAGGTAAAACCCGGAGTCACTTCCCAGCTGTCTGTAGGAGTTATGTCGAGCTAATGGTCCTTTCTGTTGCCGGTAACAACAGATACACAAACTAGCTTTTGTTGTTGCTTACATGCATTTCAAGTTGATTTTATTCTAACTATTGATTTATAGCATGAATGTGGTGTGAGATGCTCTTGGATGGCAGCGGGGAGACAGATGCAGTAGTTCCCGGCCTTTTTTAAACATAACAAATGTCTGTTTTTTCCATTTGTAGTTGCTGCTGTTTCTGAAGGGGTTCACTGAGTCTGAGCGCAACAAACTGGCCATGTTGACCGGCATCCTGCTGGCCAACGGCAACATATCAGCCTCCATCCTGAACAGCCTCTTCAATGAGAACCTCGTCAAAGAGGGTGAGCCTCTTCCTTCTGTCGCTTCAGAGCTTCCCTTCTGCAAACCAAACGCCAGCTGTGTTTCTCACCATGGTCTCTGTCTCTGTCCAGGAGTCTCTGCAGCCTTCGCTGTTAAACTGTTCAAGTCATGGATCAACGAGAAGGACATCAACTCCGTTGCCGCCAGTCTCCGTAAAGTGGGCATGGACAACAGGCTGATGGTGGGTGGCGCTGTCCAGACGGCTGCTTTGAATCGGAGTTTAGGTTTGACTTCTCATCTCTGTCCCACAGGAACTCTTTCCTGCCAACAAACGGAGTTGTGAGCATTTTTCTAAGTATTTCACCGACGCCGGGCTGAAGGAGCTGTCCGACTTTGCCCGCAACCAGCAATCCATCGGCGCCCGCAAGGAGCTGCAGAAGGAGCTCCAGGAGATGATGTCACGCGGCGACCCTCAGAAGGAGGTGAGTCTGGGGCTTTAATCCTTTCAGGTCCTTATAGGACAGAAATGTCCTCACCCAAACATTACAGATAAATATCAGGAAAACATAACACTGTTGCCATGACGATATGATCTGTAATAATTGAGCTTTTTAGCTTTTGCTATGATATTAGCGTGTTTTAGCTAATGCTAGGTTTAATGAACTTTTCTGAATAAACTTCAATCAGTCAGTAAAACAGATGGTGGCTCCTGCAGCCTAAAGACTGGAGAAACAATCAGCATAGAGGCCAGGAACCTAGAGTCTGTTATGACCTACAGGGGTTAATCGTAATGTAAAAGGTACTATTTTAGTGTCTAATGACAACAACCTGTGTGTCAGATCATCGCCTACACCAGGGAGGAGATGAAGAAGGCCAACATCTCTGAACAGACCATGATCGGCATCATTTGGACCAGCGTAATGAGCTCTGTGGAGTGGAACAAGAAGGAAGAGCTGGTGACCGAACAAGCCATCAAACACTTGAAGGTGCGCATTGAAATCCCTCCAATTAACACACCAGTTTATTCTTTTTCTTTATTTTTTCTTCACTTCCATAACGGAGAAAAGCCTGATGTAGGAAATATGTTGCACTGTCAAGCTGCAGAAAAAGAAAACAAGTCATTTTATTTCTGCTTTAGCTGTTGAAGCTGCTTGATGAAATTTCTCCGCAGCACCAGGCTGGTCTGGGTATGCAGCCTTACTGGTCCTCGTCATAGTGGGACCAGTTTAACTGGTGATGTAGCATCCTGTTAAAACAAAACTTTCTGTAAACAGACTGGATCAGTTTTCTGACTCTTCTAGGTTTGTTGTTTTACACGAGTCACAGGGATCTATTAATATCATCCATGTTTACATGTTGCAGAGTAAGCTGTAACGGAAGCCTTCATTTTAACCTGGACTGGTTTTATAGACATGCGGGACTGGACTCGGCCAGAAGTCGGATCAAACAGAACTTCTCCTCTAACCTGAAGGTGGCAGCAGGGGTTGTATCGGCTGGTAAATTCACCAGTTCGGGGTTCTTCTGATGGCTCACTTCAGTTCGGTGGTATTTTCTGTTTTAAAACAATGTGGCGTCCAGTATGGTTCGGTGTCTTTATTAGCTTGTGGAAGAAAAGAAAAGAAATAATTCGATCAGCCTCTCATCAAATTATTATAAAAATTGGTTATTGGTTTTAAAAACGGTGGTTACCACACAAATTCAACGAGAAGATCCAGATATCCAGCAATACATGATCCCAAACCGGCCAATCACAAGGGAGAACCTCTGCGTAACCGTCTGCTTAGCAGACCTGCACGTCACCTGGAAGAGCCTACGGCGGTGACGCAGATGCAACCATAAATCCACATTTACTCATAATCAAGGCTGATTTGGAGAGGCAGGAAAAAGAAACAAGAGCCAGGATTTATGTTTAACTTTTTAAAAAAAATACAAGTAGTTTTCATATTTACCAAGTTCCTCCTGCAGTCCAGATTGGACCCTCTGGTAGGCCGGTTTTGGCCCACAAGCCATATGTTTGTTGGTTTTCTGACTTTGTGGCGTCTTCCTGCAGCAATACAGCCCTCTGCTGAAAGCCTTCACCTCCCAGGGTCTGTCGGAGCTCAGCCTGCTGCTGAAGATCCAGGAGTACTGCTACGACAACATCCACTTCATGAAGGCCTTCCAGAAGATCGTGGTGCTCCTCTACAAAGGTTGGTGCTGGCCTCCGTCTGCTGGAAGCTGCTCCTGAAAGTCTGTTTCCATTTCCTGCACCTTTACTGCCGTTCCTCTCATGACTGGTGACGAGTCAGAAAGTAAACCCGTCAGGCTTCTCACCAAGCACCAGTTAAACCTTCTGGTTTTCCTTCTTTAACCGGCTCCTGTCTCCCTAACAGCGGATGTGTTGAGTGAGGAGGCCATACTGAAGTGGTACACCGAGGCCCACGTTGCCAAGGGGAAGAGCGTTTTCCTCGAGCAGATGAAAAAGTTTGTGGAGTGGCTGAAGAACGCAGAGGAAGGTAAACGTTTCCACCGCTGCCGCTTTGGTTCTGGTTCCGTTTAAACTTTAAGAAACGATGCCTGCAGCCTGATTCGTCATGTTGCTGCCATGGAAACGGACCGTTAGCATCCGGTGGCTAAAACGTTTCATTTGGAATCAAACTCGTAAATATAGAACTGAATATAAAACCTCTTTTCTTTCATTCAGGTTGCTTTTGTTTTTACATCATAAATGTAGAAAAAGTTGGAAAGTATAAAGTTTACCTAACTAATTTCTGTATCAATTACTTTGATATTTTTGATGAATCAGATTAAATTCTTAATCATTTGACAGCTCTATATTTTACTCCTGTGTTTATGGAGTCAGGCTGCAGGTGGTTCTGGGTAAAATGTCTCTTCAGGTGCGACGAAAGCAGGTTTTTGTGTGTACTGAACACCTGGTTCTGACCCGGATTTCCTGGTCTTCCTCTCTCTGCAGAGTCGGAGTCGGATGAAGAGGAGGCGGACTGAAACCTCCATCGCCAGATGAGCTTTTTCTTCTTTTTTTCTTTACACAAGTAGCATCAGGAGCAGTAGAATGTTTTTCCTTTTTCTTTTCCTCCTCCTGTTACTTGTTTCTCCCCACAAACACACCTCCAGCAGGTATTTAAAGAAAAGCAGGAAGGTTCAGTCCTTCAGCTGCAAACCACGAATTCTTCTGTAATCTGGATGAAAACATTCCGTGTAGGAATCTGGAGCAGGTTCCTGCCGTGTAACGACGAGGCTAGCCAACCAGTTTAGCCAAATTTTTTTTTTTTTAGTTTTTATTTTACAGCTCATTTTTCTATTTAAATTCTTTTGACCAGCTCATGTTTCGGCTCATGTTCAGTCTTTAAAGCCTTTTCTTGACTCTTTGGTAACCCTGTACTTCCTGTCGAGGCCACTCCGGCTAGTCCGTCAGAAGACCCCCCCCCCCCAATGTAAGATGCCTCGCCAGTTATCTGATTTATTGGTTTCTACTTTCTTTAATCTGATATAAACCAATTGACTTTTTTATGAAATAAAGATTATTGAAATGTTTCCTGCTGCCATGTTTTCATTTTAGAGACTAAGCTTCTTTGGAGTAATGACATGTTTAGGGGTCTTCTGTTGCACCCTGTCACAGCAGATGTCCGTAAAACCTGATGGAGGAAGATATATATACACACACACACACACACACACACTCTGCTTTAAAAAAATAAAGGGAATGCTAAAATAATCCTAGATCTGAATGAATGAAATATTCTTATTAAACACTTTGTTCTTTACATAGTTGAATGTGCTAATAACAAAATTACACAAAAATGATCAATGGAAATATAATTAACCCATGGACGTCTGGATTTGGAGTCACACTCAATATTAAAGTGGAAAAACAACTACAGGTTGAACCAACTTTGATGTAATGTCCTTAAAATGAGGCTCAGTAGTGTGTGTGGCCTCCATGTGCCTGTAGGACCTCCCTACAACGCCTGGCCATGCTCCTGATGAGGTGGCGGATGGTCTCCTGAGGGATCTCCTCCCAGACCTGGACTAAAGCATCCGCCAACTCCTGGACAGTCTGTGGTGCAACGTAGCGTTGGTGGATGGAGACATGATGTCCCAGATGTGCTCAGTTGGATTCAGGTCTGGGGAACAGGTGGGCCAGTCCATAGCATCAATGTCTTCATCTTGCTGACACACTCCAGCCACATGAGGTTTAGCATGGTCTTGCATCAGGAGGAGCCCAAGACCAACCTCACCAGCTTGTGGTCTCACAAGTGGTCTGAGGATCTCATCATGGTACCTAATGGCAGTCAGGCTACCTCTGGTGAGCACATGGAGGGCTGTGCAGCCCCCCATGTGCAAAGAAATGCCACCCCACACCATTACTGACCCACTGCCAAACCGGTCATGCTGTGCTGGCGACTCCATCATAAAGGAAATACCAGCTGACTGCTTCTTCCCTAAATAGTTCTTACATAGTTTAGAGCTCTGCTTTGGGTCATTGTCTTGTTGTCGGACTAAATTGACTCTAATCAAGCGCTGTCTACAGGGTATAGCATGGCATTGCAAAATGGAGTGATAGCCATCCTTATTCATTATCCCTTTTACCCTGTACATATCTCCCACTTCACCAGCACCAAAGCATCCACAGACCATCATGTTTCCTCCACCATGCTTGACCGATGGCGTCAAGCATCTTTTCATTTGTTCTGCATTTCACAAATTTTCTTCTTTGTGATCCAAACAGCTCAAACTTAGATTCATCTGTCCATAGCACCTTTTTCCAGTCTTCCTCTGTCCAGTGTTTGCGTTCCTTTGTCCATCTTAATCTTGTCTTTTTGTTGGCTAGTCTCAGTCTTTTCTTTGCTACTCTGCCCAGAAGGCCAGCATCCTGGAGTCGCCTCTTCACTGTTGATGTAGAGACGGGTGTTTTGCGGGTATTTAATTTAATTTAATTTAATTTAATTTAATTTAATGAAGCTGCCAGTTGAGGACCTTTGAGGCGTCTGTTTCTCAAACTAGAGACTCTGATGTACTCGTCCTCTTGCTCAGTTGCACCGAGGCCTCCCACTTCTCCTCCTCTTGTGGTTAGAACCAGTTTGTGCTGTTCTTTTCCGGGAGTTTTACATACCATTGTAGGAGATCTTCAGTTTCTTGGCTAGTTCTCTCTCATTTCTCAGAACATAAATAGACTGTCAAGTTTCAGTAGAAAGTTCTTTTTTCTGGCCATTTTGAGACTAATCGAACACACAAATGCTGAAGCTCTAGAAACTGAACTAGCCAAAGGAAGACCAACTTTATTGCCTCTTTAACCAGTACAACAGTTCTCAGCTGTGCTAACATGATTGCAAAAGGTTTTTTAAATGATCAATAAGCCTTTTAACACGATTAGCTAACAGAATGGATCTCTGTACACCTATGTAGATATTCCAGTCAAACACAGCTGCAATAACAATGATTTACATTAACAATGTCTAGACTATTTCTGGATTTGTCCCTTCAGTCTTTCTGTAGTCAGTTCAGCCAGAATATGGTAGTTAAGATGTTTTTCATGTTCTCCTTTATGAAAACATTTGCCTGTAAGTATTCTAGTCAGATTATAATTGAACATAGAGAATATTGTTGAGGTAAACATGTCTGCAAATCCAGCTCCCCTACTGGGACCTGGATTCGCTCGAAGCGGCAGCAGGAAACTATTTGTTCATAGTGAACAAATACAAACAGAAATGCTTTCACATCCTTATTTTTATTTTCATTTTACAAAAATACATTTTCTCTTCAAGCAGTGCAAAGGACACAGTTGTCGGGTATTCAAGTACTTTTACAGGGTCGTGTTGGTTAGACTGGGAGGTAGGCCTCTGTGTTTCAGACAGGCCCGAGGTAGAAACATTTCCCAGTTCACTGCCGTGTGATCATATTTCATTTTCTCCTGATAAGTCCAAAAGGGCACATCCTGGACTCACCTGACCTGGTTTTAATGTTTGTGCAACAATGCAAAGGTAAACATTTTCATGAGAAGAATCTGGAGGGTTCAGGTTGGAATCAGCCTGAAGATTCACCAACGTGCTCATTCACCCGTCCTGGACGGAAACCGTCTTCATTTCAGCTAAAACCTAAAGACAAACGCAGCAAATTCATCATTTTAAGCTGCTCTCGTCCCAACAAACTGATTCTATTTAACTGGTTTTCAACCGTACGGAGGGAGAAAGGTGTCAAAATAAAATGCAGACGTCCAACATCAAATAATCTATTTACTGTGTGATTTATTTATTAAAATGGAATACACAAATAATTTTTTTTAATACAATATTAATTTAATTAAAAATTTTCATTTTACATAAATACATAAATCTGGTGGGCGGGGCTAACGGCGCAATTCTTGGACTACTTCGGTCTGAAGTTAAAGCTTCTGAAAAAACATTCTTTTTCTAATATGTTTTTTATTCACTCAAATCACTTAAAACACATTAAATTAATTGCTAAATTATTAAATTATTAATTTGTTTCCATTTTTAATTATGGACTAACGTAATTAATATATATAACTATTTCCAATTTCTCTTAATTAATTGCAAATGTAAGGAGTTATTGATTTATTTATTAATTTATTTACTGGGTTAAATTCTGATTTAATAAATGAATGAGACATTTAATTAAATACTTGCTGTATTTGTGTATTTCATTGTGCCACTTTTCTGCCTCCGTACATTAGTAACACAATGTCGTGTCTCGCAGCTACAGACAAAGTCTCAGATGAGCTGAGATGTGACCAGACAGCAAGTTCAGATTTAAGTTAATTATCATGAAAAATAAACCCATTATTTTTATTTTTGCAGTAAAACCTGCAGGGAGAATAAATGTTCGGGTTCCACCTCCTTCTCCTTCATTCCCATTTTTCCTTCAGTGAGGCTGTTTCGTATTTACTTCCTACTTTTTTAAAGAAATCTAATTTCACCTTTTTTACCATCGAGATTTCATCTCTTCCTGTTGTGGCTCAGTGGGTAGAGTGGTTGTCTTGTAGCCTGAGGGTTGCCAGTTTGATCCTTTAGCCTGTCGACCTTCTGTCAAGGTGTCCCTGAGCAAGACCCCGAACCCCAAATTGCTCCTGAGTCATGGTTAGCACCTTGCATGGCAGCTTCCGCCATCAGTGTGTGAAAGAATGTGATGTAAAGTGCTTTGGGTATCATTCCAGGTACAGTAAAGCGCTTTATAAATATAGATGGTCTATATTACACCAGTAAAACATCTGAATAATTACATTTTCCTAAAAAATGATGATGATAAAAGTGCTGAGTCATCCTTTAGGGGCTTTTGGATTTCAGCTGAACTGATGCAACATGGGGGAAAAGGCCTGATCTTAAACAGTGATTTGGTGTCTGTTTCCAGGAAAACCAGAAGGACCCTGATCCAGTCCTGATTCAGCTCAGTCTTCTGTGGTGGTCTAGAGTCTAGACCACTGGGTCCTGAAGACCTGGACTGAGAAACACCGGTCTAAACCGCTTTCATCTCATATTAATCTAAAACCTGACCAACCTGCAGTTCTTTTAATTATATCACATTTGTGGAAATATAATAAAGTTTGTATGTATCGTCTGTATAATTATTAGATGTTTGAGGGAAAACTGACCGACAGGACCAGGTGGAGGTGAGATAGAAGCTTGCAGCCACCAGACTTCGTCCTTTGGTTTGTGGGCTTGAGAACAGTTTAATGAAATAGTTATTGTTGCTGTGTTTCCTGTTGTTTACCACTAGAGGTCACTGTGTGATCTCTGAGTCAGAGAAATGGAAATGAAACCCCTCTGAAGTTAGATTTCTGGTGGGAACCTGATCAAAGTGGCCTGGTCATTGAGCAGCTCAGACTTCCGACCAGAAAGCTGCAGTTTTCCTGCAGTAAACTGACACCAGCTGGTCCTCGCCACCCTCGATGTGACCGAAGGTCACAGGGCTTTTTTTTAGGAGGCAGACGTGGGTGCTGGTGGGGTTGCTTATGGGTCGGGGGGGGAGTTTGGACTCCGGGATCAAAAATAGCCCCACGTCAGGTGCAGCTTTACACATGGGCTCAAGTTACAGACCAGCCAAAACACATGAACCTGAACAGAAAGTGCTTTTCAGTCTTCAACCTTTCAGATCCAAAAATCAGTTATTTATATATTTACAGAGTCTGAAATGTAAACAGCATGGAGGTGACCTCCGGCTTGCTTTCACACAGCAGCTGCGTGCTTCCCTCCGTCTCTGAGCTGTGGAGGAAACAAACAGTTAAAACCACCTCCACCTCAGCACTCTAAAATCCACATGAAGAATTAGTTTTCCCTGCAGACGTGATGCTGATCAGTTTTCCATGTGAATGTTATTGTGAAGTAAGATTTCTGATCCTGGGCCAGTTTCTGATGTCCTGCTGGGCTTCAGACTTCATCTGTAAACACTTGTTCCACATTAGAGATGGGATTTCTGAATCTTTGAGGGGAGCTGTTCCTTTAAAAGAGCCATTCAAAGAACCGGTTCATTCTTAATATTATTTATTTATTATTTTTTTAGAATTCAATCAGGAGTAACTCATTTTTATCAAGCAAATAATATCTGGTAGTAATTATAAGTTAATATTGGTATCAGTATAATTCAAAATATATATTCTGTTGGTGGGAACTATTGTGAAATATTAGTAATAAATTTATTTGGCTTGTGTCTTGTTCCATAAAGCGGCTCCATAGCTCCACGCTTTGACAGTGAGATCACTGTTCTGGATTTTCTCTCCCCAAAAAACAAAACTAAGCAGCTACAGTCAAATTTCCACACAGGAACATTTTAGGAAATCATTAAACTCACAATATATAAGAATAATAAAATATATTTATCTATATAAAATCTATTACATGGGATTTTAAAAAATACAGAAATTTAGGAACAATATAAATAAAACTCAACCTGAGCAACTCAGTGCAGATTTTAGTAAATGTTTAGTAAAATAGATGCATCAGGTGTTAGGCTATAGGCTACATCAGACTCCATGGCGTGTGTCACGTGAAGGCAGCATGGAGAATTTGTAGATAAAAAAGAAGGAACGGCTACAACCGTGACTCTTTTCTACTTGTTCATTTTAAAGAGTTTTTAACAAGAACATGAACGTCACGGTTCTGTCAGAAACACCTGCACAGTGGACGTGTTTGCACGTGATGAAACGTCAGTGCACGAACAGATGTTCTGAGTTACCTGTGAACCAGCAAGCTGCAGGTCTGTTTTCATCATAAAGGTGATGCTGGCTGCACGCGCATCATCTCACAGAACGAGTCCTGAACCGCATATTAGCTGGACTTTACCATAAAAACTGGAACTGCTCACATGTGAAACTAAAGGAACTCACCAGTTTCCTCTGGTTGCTGAGGCAGAAGGTACAGATGGGCCGCAGCGGGGGCGCGCTGAGTGCGGCGGGGCCGTGCACGATGCCCTGGTAGCGGAGGCAGGGCTGCCCGTCCCGACAGGTGTCCCCCAGCAGCAGCACGTTGGCCAGGTGGGAGATGTAGCTCGAGGCCAGACGCAGCGTCTCTATCTTGGAGAGCTTCCTGTCGGCCGGCTCGGTGGGAATGAGCGTGCGCAGCGCCGTGAACGCCGTGTTCACGCTGTGCGTCCTGTCCCGCTCCCGCGCGTTGGCGGCCTGCCTCTGTTTGCTGACACCGGGCAGACGCGAGTCTCCTCCGCCGTCTCCACCTCCGCTGCTGCTCCTTCTCCGCCTCCTCCTCCGTCTGGGCGATCCTGCGCGTGCGGCCGCCGCCTCCTCCGCCCGTCCGGCGTCTCTCCGCGGGCTACTTCCGCCGGTGGACTTCCCGTCGGAACTGTCGCTGCTGTCCAGGTCTTCCAAGTCGCAGCTGAAGCCGTCGGTGCGCGCGCTGCTAGTGGACTTCATCCTGCCCTGATCTGGTCTGAGTGGGACCGCGCGGCACTTTATCCTCAGTGTGAAAATAGAACCGGGGGGTCGAGCAGCTGCCGCCGATCTGGTGACCGAGGGGGCTCGCGCCGTCCGGCCCCCCGGCCGATCTGCATACCAGGTCTCATGAATGACGGCTGTTTTCTGGGTCACCGCCATCCCGCCGAGGAAGGGGGAAGACAGGTGGAGGCTGAGGGCGGGGAGGGGGCACCTGTTGTGGTGTAGAAGATGCGGGTTTCAATTCAGCTCAAGTCCAAGGCAAGACCGGAAACCTCATATGGAATGAATGAATGAATGAATTATTTAATGAACTGAGACCTCAACCCCATCTGTATTTAGATCTGGAAATGATGATAAAGCCGTTTCCTGTCAAACTTTCCACCAATCAGAGAGCTTAGATCAGGGGCACCCGCTCAGATCCTCAAGGGCCACAATCCTGCCAGTTTTGATGTGTCCCTCCTCCAAAACCACCTGACTCAAATTGATGAGTCATTGTGCAAAACCTAATAGGCTGTTGGATCTATTTCATTTGAGTCAGGTGTGCTGAAGCTAGGTCTTTTAATTTAATTATATTTTTATCTGTTATTTTATTGTTTTAAACTGCTTGTTTTATTTTGATTTGATGTTTTATTTGTTGTCATTTTATCTGTACAGCACTTTGGGTACCCTGGGGTATGAGAAGGTGATATATAAATAAAGGTTGATTGATTCATTGAAGCAGCAAACATGGGAAAATCTGCAGGTCAGCGTCCCTCGAGGACCGACTTTGCAGCCCTGCTTAGATTGACGGTAACGTCCAATCAGGAGCAGCCAAAGATCAACCAGTGAGCAGAAAGTTCTGTGTGTGTGTGAA
>JBAGKP010000027.1:17288389-17299546 GCA_037177255.1 Melanotaenia maccullochi
AGATAGATAGATAGATAGATAGATAGATAGATAGATAGATAGATACATAGATAGATAGATAGATAGATAGATAGATAAGATTCTTCGTCCTTATCCACAGTTTAAAAAAGACAGTGCGGCCTAATTAAAATGTCCCTGTTGAACACACACGTCTAAAATTCAACACGTTAATAACCATGTTAGTTCTGACTGCTGGCTGTGATAATCAGCCGTGCTCACAGGAACAAAGGTTTTCCTCTATGAAGGAACCGCTGTATGTCGTGTCCATCGGTAAGACGATGGATTCCCAGCTCAACGTTCTTGATGCAGGCATCAAAGCTACAACTTTACAGCCAGGAAGCACAGCAGTAACAAGTCCACTAATCATTAAGGGATAAGAAGAAAAGCTTTGTTAATTTTGTGCAAAGGCAACGTTAGCTTATGGTTCATTCACCGGTAAAAATCAGATTACCATGAAATTCTGTTTGTTTTATTGTCAGTGCATAAGATTAAAGCGCTGCCTAAAAAACATGTTTGGAGAAGATTCATTCATACATAAAAGGATATGCTGAAGACAACTGCCACTGTGTATTACAGCACTGAAATTCAAGTTAGCATGTTCAGCGCTAACTCCTGAAAGTTACCGTCTGTAACGTCTGTTAAAAAAAAAACAAACAGGTGAGTGCATGATTTAAGAAGTGAGAAGGAAGGAAAAACACTATCCTCCGTTGTAAAAATAAGTTCTCAACCAGCTAAACTATTCTATAAAATGAGACCGAACTTTCAACCTTAACACAATGTGTGTTTATATTTATATTTAAAATCAAAAGTATAACTTATATTTGGCCTTTTCCATTTGAGAATAAAAATGGAAACAAGACTGAATCCTTGAGGATGGAGATGCTCAGAGAGGTGGAAAGGTGCAGGACAGTCTGGTGGTCGAGCAGCAGCTGCCTTTCAGCGCTACCAGATGAGCTGCTTCACCTTCTGTCATCAGCTGTTTGAGGCTATCATGTCGTAGCGGGCTAAGGCATCAGGTGGCCGCGGCTAAAGACAGTTTCCCTCTGGGTGGTGCAAAGACTCATGAGGATGTTTAAAACGTTTAAAATAGATTCGTTGGTGGTGGAGCTGATTATCTAATTGGCTGAAACTGGCATGAATTAAGCAAACAATGAACAAGGCTGCTGGAGGTTCTTCGTTGTTGAACCCGTCTTATCCCAGTTACTCCGTCCTTTTTCGTGTATTTTAGATCATTTTAACATTGGCTTTCAGTAGTTTTGTCCCAGTTAGTCTGTAGTTTGGAGGATAGTTAGTAGCCGGTATTTCCACAGTTCTTCAGCAGGCATAGCAAAGCTTCCCATTTGCTTTTAGCACATTTTCTCACATTTTCTTAGCTCTACATCAGTGTGGGTCAGATCAGTCGTAGCATTGTTCTGTTTTTCTCTGCACATCTGGAGTCGATGAGGAAATACTGGACGAAGCAGGTGAGCTGTTGTCAACATACAGTAGTTGTACAAATGGACCTGCACGCTACATAAAAATAGCTTAAGGCACAAAAAAATGGAAAGAGTTTAAATAACTTAATAAATATTTTAGATTTTCTTGTGTTTATAAATGTTTTAGTTTAATGTTTTTTTCTGTTCATTTAGTTTCTTAAAAAAGAAAATCCTCTGAATTTGAATTAGTATTTTTTAGACTTTCAAAGCTCTATAACCTTTTAGTTTCTATTGTACATCTTCTAGGGATATAAAGAACTTCAAATGCTCCATCAAATCACACCACAGTAGAAAAAAGCCTCATGTTTATATTTCAGTTTTTTTTTGCATTGCAGATAAAATCAATCATGTCCTGTCATGAATCTCAAATCTCAAAAACTAAAGACTGTGATCATTTCTACTGCAGGTTTTAAAGGGTTAATGTTTGTTGATACCATAAATTATTCCATATGATTTCCTTTAAATGACTTCACAATGAACCCTGAAGTAACCTGGATCAGTTTTGTTTTGGTTTGTGTCGATGAGTCAGTATGATTATAGGTTAAGAAAAGGTTTAAAAACAAATTAGCATGTTTGTGTGTGAGCACTGTGCTGAAGGACTGAGTATGGATTTTCATTTAAATGCATGTCAGTGGTCGGAGTGATCAGCCTGCAACCTTCCAGCTACCTTGTCTAAATTAGCTAATTAAGTAATCTTATTGTGTGTGTGTGTGTGTGTGTGTGTTTCAGGGTGTAATCAATGTGTGGCCTTCAGATCAGGACATGTGTGTGTGTGTGTGTGTAAGTGTGTGTGCGTGCTGACCTGCAGCAAACAGCATGAAGGCAACGGGAGCGTAGAACCGCCGTCTTGTGCCGATGCACACGGCAACCAAAGCTACCAGAAATGACATCAGCACCAAGGCTCCGCCCCCTAGCAACAGAGCCAGTGTGGCAACCTGCCAGTCTGGGAGGAAAAGGTTGGGAAGAAAAGAAAAGGAGACAAAAGTAAGAACAAACAACCAACATTCAAACAAGATGTTTATGAAAACATAGAAATAAATCCAAAGGACACTTTCATTTGATCCTATAAATGTTTTTACCCTGGAATAGAAAGAACTAAAGTACAGGAATACTGGGGATGAAAAAAAGTGGGTTGTAAGAAAAAAAGAAAGGGGATATAAAGGGAAAACCCTTTTATATGGGACAGGAGGAGAAACTAAATGGAGAAAGACAATGAGGAGAGTAAAATACAAAGGATGGAAACAAGGAGAAAGGAAGCAAGATAGAAGGATAGAAGAGGAGCAGAATTTAAAAAGGTAGTCTGGGCTAGAAAAGAATGTCAAGAAAGAGGCAGAAAAGATGAATGAAAGATGAAAGGAAGAAATGAATGGAAAAGAAAGAGAAGGTGATAACAAGGTTGGTGGAAACGAACATCTCTGAGAGGGTGATGGGCAATAAAAGAGAAAAACATGAAAGTAGAGGGGCATCAAGCAAATGTTACAAGGACAGAGAGAGGGCAGGTAAGCAAGGGAGGGAGAGGGAAGAGAGGAAGAGGAGAAAGAAAGGAGGGTGGGGGTCTGGTACAGAGTGAGGGAATGATGGTAATGAAGAGGGAGATCGCTAAGTGAACCTGTGCTAACAAAAAGCCTTGGTTAAAAAGCTTTCCTGGCATGTTATCAAAAGTCTGTCCACATTTATACAGAAGGAGCACTCAGGGTTGATGCACCATAAAACACACACACACACACACACACACACACACACACGCACACGCACACACACACACACACACACACACACACACACACACACACACGCTAACACAGAAACAAGCTACCACTGTTCTCAAAGACATGAACGGTTCTCCTGTTAATGAACAGTTCTTCTGAACATGAATAGGTCTCAACATGAACGGTTCTTTTGAGCACGAACAGTTCCTCAGAACACAAACTGTTCTTCCGAACAGGAATGGTTCTTTTGAACAGGGGCTTCTCTTCTCCTGCAGAGCTCTCCATCAGGCTTGAGGGAGGAAGCCTTGGAGACTCGGTGTGGCTCGAAGATGCTAATCGAAGCATTTCATATGGATCTTTGCTCCCTGGAAAGCTCGGGGAAGGTGGGGGCAATTCTCCAAAAAACCTGTCCAGCCTTGTCTGCTTTTCCATTCACCTCATTAATATATTGGAGCACAAAAATGCACAAAACAACTTTACTCTCCTTATTTATTGATATTCTGACAGTTTTAAAGCCTTACATGTAAATTTTATCATTGTGTGTCCATAAAGTTATTACTGGTGCTACTTAACAAACCTGAATTTGGTCCTGTCGCAGCCAGATAAGTTGATTTAGGTTGTGGAGGTGTTGTGTCACAGTGGTGAACAGAATCCACCAAAAACCACTTTATCCTCCAAATGTAGCAGCTATGTACTCTCTTGCTGTTATAAATCACTCATGGAACGTCTCCTTTCGGCATTGCTTTTCCTATTTATTCCAGTATTTGACATTCAGAGAAAGCACCTCCACCTTCTCTCACAGCCAGAAGCTCCAAAGACTAAAAAAAGAAAAAAAAGTAAATTAGCTTAACAAGCTACACTCGTTTACTATACAGGCTGAGCATTATACTGGCTCAAGCAGCTTGTTGGGCATTAATAACTAGCTTACTTAAATGTTTTGGGCCTCACAATCAAACTGTTTAACCTTTCAACAAGTGACCAGAATTGAAGGCAAACCAAACCTATGCTAGCCTCTTAGCAGAGCTTCTTGCAGCACAACTAAGAAAAACCCCAAACCTTTTAATTCTGACTTTATAACTCTATAATAAGCTTCCTTTTGTTGAGATTTTCGTTTAAAACCTGCTGAACTGGTAAAGAGAGAATGGTCTCTACTATCAGTTCTGGAGTTTGGCATCATGTTAGAGTAAAATTTCAATATTTTAGATTCAAATATTTCATTTTTCACATATATTGATTCAAGATGTTAGTGCTCTTGATGTAAAAGTATATCTATTAAATAAAAAAGGATAATTTGTCCTTTTTCCACACCTCAGGACTCAGCTGTTACTCGGGTTGAAAAAATGTTGAAAAGAAATTTTATAATGTAGTTTAAGATGTCCAGGTAGACGTCCTGTAACCTCTTTTTTCTCTAAAAGAGATCAAGAGTTAACACAGGATTTATTTATTTATTTTCTTTACTTTGTTGTTCTATTAATTTGTTTTGTTGGCAACAAAAGACCTAGAAGACGTTTATGTGATTTTACACATACATAGCAATGGAAATTTATTAATGCAGAATAATTTAATTATTTCTCTTATAATAAATGTAGAATTAACATCTAGAATCCTGACATCCTCGTAGAGACGCTCTCCGTCCTGATGAAAATAACTTGTTTGTTCTCCTACCAGCTACAGACAACTGGTGAGTATTTACCTAACAGCTGGCGAGGAATTCGTGAGGGATTTGATGATCAGCAACTAGTTGATGCCCGATTAGATTTAGACTCAGAAACACACCCGGCCAGGTTGCCCACAGTAACATCTTTTCTGTGGTTTCACATTTTCTCAAAAGAAGCAGAAAACCAAAGTTTAATTTGAAGTGAAAATCCTGCTCAACTTGCTCCACACATGCGAGTCCAGAAATGACAGAAAACCATTCAAATCAATCAGTTTCTCCCAATTTTATATGCTGGTGCATCAGGGCCTGTTATGGCTGGATGCACACACCTTCCCACATGTAGACACATGGACAGATAATCAGAGGGAGAAAAGAGATTTTAGTCCATCTATCAGGTCAGATCAGACTGGATGAACATTTCTATACAACAGTGAAAACAAAAAGTCCTACATATTAGTACATGGAAATAATCTTGAAGCTGACAGTATAAATGCAAAGCCAACACACAGCAGTCGGTATTAAAGGTGCAGCAGGATAATCTAAATCTTTTTATGTTTTCTGCTTTTTAATCTTTACTACGTCTTAATATGAGTGATTCTTAGAGTTTCTGCTGGATGGATCATCTTGGAGAAATGGATGTTGGAGGCAAGAGATAAGAAAAGATGAGCAATTTTGAGGCAGATGGAAGATAACAGCGATAGAGGTGAAACATGAGAGCAGGGACGGATAGCAGGAGGGAAAAATAAAAGGTAAGAGGGCAGAAAATATAGGAGGTTATGGCAGAAAGATGACAATTGAAGAAATACAGCGGGCTTTTAAATCTTTATTTCTGTATATATGAACCCCATTTCCAGAAAGGTTGGGAAGAAAACAGCTAAAACTAAAAGAGAAATTTCGACGATATGCAAGGAACATAATTCTACAATCTTTTAACTGGTGACAGGTAAGGGTGTCAGCACTGGGTATACAAGGAGACATGATTGATATAATAATAGACAGAAATTATTTTAGGCCACATTGCCCAGCCCCAAAAGAAAATAAATAAAGTGGGAAGATTCAGGGAGCCTAAGAAAAATTTTGTGAAGCTAACTCAGGTCCTTTAACATGCTAGTAACTGCTAGTATGCTAAAAAACAGTGCAAGATTATGTAGGTTGTTAGCATTATTTGTGTTTGTTAGCCTCTCCAAGCTAATGCACAACCAAAACAATAGCTGAATCAGTGAGAAGTAGGATATGCTAAAGAAGGGATTACGTATATATGTATACATGTATATAAAATGAAATAAATAAGGCTATTCACAACATTGAACTTGAGTATTGCAGTTTAACTTTATTTTTTTTTTATTAAATGAGAATGAAATTTGAATTATCTTTAAAATGTAAAATCTGTCTTTTTTTCTTTTTGTGTGAAATGAAATTATTTTTGCTTTTAAATAAAGTTTGTCTACTTCCATAATATATAGATAAAAAGGAATTTCATAAATACAGGTAAAAACTGTTAAATAACAGATTTTTTTCCAGACATGTTGCTTCCATCAGCTCATATATGAACAGTAAACAGAGCGCCGCTACGGGAGCCCAGAGCTATGAAACGGTAAAATGTCTCTGTTTCAACATCTGATATGTTGTTTATCTTACTGGGAATAAAATATGGATTGATAGGATTTGGAAATCATAGAATTTTGTTTTTATTACATAAAATTATTATAAATGTGTTACATTTTAATACATCATCCCAATGTTTTTAAAGATGGGTTTGTGTTTTTAGAACTGTGATTCTGCAAACACAGTCATTAATCCTAATCAATACTTTTAATGCAGGAGCAGAGATTAATAAATGATAAGATAAATGGTAAAAGGACGGCATACTTTCCAAGTCCTGCTGACCACTCAGAGCACTTTCCACTGTTCGTCACATTAACCCGTCAACCACAATCCTTCCACCACACACACATTCAATTTAGTGATTTTCTGGGAGCAATTAAAGAGATTCAGCTCATCCAAGAACATTTTAATATAAAGACTGGAAGCTCCACGGATCAAAGCAGGTGTATAACACCTGGTGTACACACTGCAGACTATATTTCAGCTGCTGCACCTCACAAACAATCATAAAAAGAGAAAAACATAAATCCAGAATGTTATTCATTCGAGCTGTTTGCTGCACATTTCTGAGCCAATCAAACAGATTCTGAGTTTTAACAGAGGGATTATTCAAATCTGGGAGCAAATGAATACAGATCAGAACCCATTCTGGATATTCCCTCGTCTCCTCCATCATATCCCATTCCTCCTTCAGCTGCTACAAATAGAGCAGCCATCTCTGGGGGGCCCACTGAGAGGCTGGATGGAGTCAGGGATGGTGGGGGAAACAGAGAAGGTGGGTGAGGTTTGACACCATAGAGAGATGGTGAGTGCTTAGGAGTAGGGTGGTGAAATAACAACGGAATATGATTAACATTAGAAATGTAAGAATGAAGCCTTCAGGGAGGATGGAGGGATAAAAGGGAAGCAAACAAGGGGGAAAGGAGAAGAAACTGAACAAAACAAGGAGATTGATAAACAGATAAGCACAAGTCATTTAAGAATAAAGATCAAACAATTGGAATAAAAGCCGAGAATGGATCAATACAAGGGAAGGGAAAGATGAGACGGGTGGAGGCGAGGGGGAGAATATTCATGGAGGCTGACTGGCCTCAAATTTGGTGACAGCAAAGACCCGCAAATATAGATAAAATAAGCCCGATTTGACTCGACTCCCACACCAAACACTACAAATCCTTACTTCCTTTAATGGACTTTTTTTGTCTTTGAAATTCCACCTTCATTTTTTCTTGAAGGTCAACAGGACAAATTTCCCCACCCTTTCAGGTCATTAGAGGACAAAAAAGTCCTCCCCCCCAAAGCTGCTAGAAAAACATTAAAGATCCATCTTTTTTTCAACGTTCTTTTGTTCAAATCACCAAATCGAATTCAGTTCTGATAATAAAATACCAAAACAGAATTATTCAAATAATGTTAACCTTTTAAATGCCAGTTTGATGACAGAATGTCACCATTTCTATGGAAAAGAAAAAACAAAAAATTAAGTTATTTTCCATATAATAGGTGGAAACTAACTAAAAAAGTTTCATGATGTCATCAAAGTGACAAGTAAAGGGTTCAAATGATTTACATAATTACAGATTTATTCATTTTGATCAGAACTGTGGTTAATTTAGGAATTTAAGGGAACACAACATTACAATAATTTTTGTTACAAATTAGAATAGACAGAATAGGATAGCTTTATTGTCATCATACAGGAAGGAAGGACAAAAATTCTTAGTTTATGAACGTCTGACTTTAAATAAAATCTAAGCCCCCCAAAATATGTTATCTGTAAAATAACTGTTTGTTTTATTTTCATTAAAACATTAACATTATTACATCAAACTAACATTTAAAGAGTTAAAAATATGTGAATAATTACACATTTGTTAGTTTTGATTAGGACGGATATTTTTCCAGCTATAAATATCAATCTCTAATGTTTTATGGTAATTTTAAATGGCGGTAAAATAAAGAGACCCTCATGGGTTAATAAACTGCTGGACCACAACCACATAAAAAACTCTTCTTTTAACAAATCCACATGTTCGTTCTGAATAAGGTCTAACAGATACACACAGAGATACACGTCCACTGTGTGGATGTGTGATATTTATGGCTTGTTGATCATTGAATGGATGTACATGGATGTTACCCCCTCTATACGGAGCCTGAGGAGCAGTTTCAGTAAAGGTGGATTGAGTGATGCAGCATAATCCATCTGTGGTAGCTCTGCTTTCCAAAGCTGAGCTTCTTCCAGCATCAGCTCAGCTCCACTTTACCGGAAAAGGCCTGTTGTTAGTGAATTAAAAAGATGACCTGAATTATCAAGCCAAGCAGGGAGGGAATCATTTTTAACATCGGTGGACGTGTTCTGGGAAGACTCACACCTACACATCCACCCAGCCAGGACACCTAATTACAGGATCCGGGTCTGAGTCTGCGTAGGTATGTCTGAAAGCAACCAAAGAAGAAGTGTGTGTTCCCAACAACAGAGAAATCAGAGTGTGACATAAAATATTCAGCTGGGCTCCAGAGGAGAATGTCCAGAAATAGGTCAGTTCGACATGGTCGCCTCTCAGCGCCACAAACACACACTAACAGCAACACACCTATGTGTGCACTGATGTGAAGACACCTCGACTCTGCCATTAGTTCCCTACTCACACAAATAAAAACACACATTCACTCGTTCCTCTCAGCCACATACAGATACAGAGGGGGTCGATGACATCTTTACATCTTTTTTATTCCCCTTTTGTTTAATTAGCAGTTCCTAGAGTCTCAGGGGTTGAATATAAGTCAATTTCACTTCATTTAACTTCTTCTAGACAACACCCCACTCTACGTGTACAGTCCAGGAGATGTTAGCAGACACCAGGAAGCAGCAATATTAGCATGTAGCATAGCAACATGACAGGAGAAACTCAGCTAAAAGACTCTACCAAGCATCAGCATCCAAACCAAACACAGTTCAAACCCCAAGCAGTTATGTGTGAATGTACAGTAAGAAAGCCATGAGAACAGCTCTGTCCACGTTAGAGCTTCTGGTACTTTCTCCACATAAACAAGGAGTCATATGAAAGCAGAGACGCTGCTGGTTACAAAGATGTCTGTCTCATCACTGTGTGACAGAAACTCAGGACCTAGCAGCCAGAATCATGTCTTACGTCTGCTGTTTTGTGGAGGACTAATCTTTCATATACCGTTTTATTCATTAAAGTACTAATTTCCAGGAATACTTTATATAATTCCTTAGACAATTTTACTGATTCTTCTGACTATTTCACAATTTTGCCAGTTTGTAGGGCTATTTTACTCATTCCTACTACTTATTCCTAGGGCTACGTGAAACAAGACCATGTGGCTTCTGTGGAGCTCCTGTGGAAATTTCCGGCATGACGCTCAAAGCAAGTTTAAAATGCTCTATTTATTTATTTATTTATGTTTATTTACTTATTTGTCAGTGACCGAACATGTAAAAAAAAATTCCAGATTTAACTCAAGGGCTAGTTTTCATCTGTTGTCCCTGGCCAGGTCTTGTAAAGGCTCCCTGGAATAAAATAAAACATTCTAAATTATCTCACTTGTTGCAGAGCAATTGCAAATCCAAGACACATTTTGGCTCCTTTAACCTTATCTGGTTGCACTCGGACCCCCGTCTGTAGATTTAGGTGAGGATGTGACACGCTTTGTGGTTGCAAAATGTCACATCTGCATGTTTTCCAGCAGGAAGAAAAGATAAGGATGCCACATGCAGCAGCAGATCCATACTTTGCCTTTCACATTTATTCATTCTCTTTGATTGGGAAAAGAAAGCAAACAATCCACTGACTGTTCCTCTGAGGACAGCCGCAGATGAGACTTTGTGGTTATACAGACACAATTCTGTCAAACTCCTGTCTGAATGCACAGAAGTGAAAGAGCTTCATCAGCTCCCATCTGTCCTTCAGCATGAGTCATTGTTCTTTTATAAATAACAAGAAAACATCTCATTGCATCTGAGAAGAGGAAATGACCCTGTAAGCTCACGGAGTGCCTGCTCCCTGCGTGGGGATGTCATGGATGAAGGTTTGTTGCCCTGGCGTGGTGAGTTTATCCAGACCAGCTTCTTACCTGAACCCAGCGTGCTGCTGCACTGCCAGTTGTCGATGCTCGCCGGCTTCCAGCAAGACTCCCACAGGGAAAGGTAGTACTGGTCGTCGGCAGTCACCCACGCGGGGCTCATCACGGCTCCCACGTCCAGGCAGAGCGCCAAGAAGACGCACACCAGCCCGACCAGCTTCAGCGGCGTCAGCGGCGAGCTGTGCGCCGACTCCTCCGTCTCGGTGACAGCCGAGGACATGGTGGGGTTACAGAGGCTGGGGGGGTGGGGGTTTCAGGAACCCGGGGGGAGGGAATGTGATGAGGTGGAGGCTGTCCTCGCGGCGAGTGGATGCTGCATATGTGGAAGCCGGGCGAGGAAGTCTAAGCGCTGGGGTGGTGTGGCTGCAGCTGCAGCCGCCTGCGATGCGCGCTGGACGGACGCTGAGCACCGCTGCCGCGTGCGCACCGGAGATCTCCACCGTTTAGCACTGACGTCAAGGCTCGGAGGGATCAGCAGGTGCGGCAGGGTCCTAGAGAGAGAGAGAGAGAGAGAGAGAGAGGGAGAGAGAGAGAGACAGAAAAGGTGTGGGGAGTGCGGGTGGGGACTTAAAACTTTAAACAGAAAACCATGTAATCCATA
>JBAGKP010000027.1:17371614-17386637 GCA_037177255.1 Melanotaenia maccullochi
TGCCGCCCCCCACGTGACTGAAACTAATGCCGCCCCGGGCGGCTGCCCGGTTCGCCCGTGCCTAAAACCGCTACTGGTGTGTAGTAATCCTGACCGCCTGAAATGACTCACGTCATCATACAAACTCACGTCTATTAGATCAGAAATAGAAAAGATGGACCAAGCTGGTTCATCCTGCTGGAGCTTCTGGTTTAGCTGCTGTTTAAGGTGTTTAAAGCAAGATGTGTCGTATACTCACCCAAACACCGGTACCTGAACTGTCTCTCCATCGTCTACATGAATGTGCATACAGTCTCTGACCTCCTCCTCAGCTTCAGGCCTGAACTCCAGCAGTCCACTAACAGACAGACCTGCAGCCAGGGACGCTTCTCTACATGAGATGAACCTAAACACCTGCAGGAAAACAGAAAGTTGGACAGTAAACGTGAACTAGATTTAAATGACTAACATTTAGACAAGCAGGAGGAGGGAAAAAAGCTAAAAGATTTGGCTCCTGTTGAAGCTGAAAATCAAGCATGATTTTTAATTAGCTTTTGAAAAAATTGAAATATGGTCCATAATAAAATCACTGCAGGTGTCTCATAAAAAATTAAAACTATGTCTATAAAATCAGTTATTACGTTGTTATCCTGACTCTTATGGCATAAAAACACACTGTTAGCATGAAAACAGTTAAACCTGCACTGAATAACAGAAGTTAATGTACCGTTAGCAAAACTTTAGCTTTTTTTTTTTTTTTTTGCTAGTTAGCTTGATGACAGCTTAGCTAAACTGTTGTTTTTAGATAATATTAATCATTTTAAAAGACATAAAACTCTTTAAAAACACGTCATATTACATTACCTTTAACGATGGTTTTTTAAAACGTATTTTCTTTACGGTTTTTCCAACATTTATGACCGTAATTGTTGTCTTATAAACAACCCCGACCTCCAAATTCTTGAACTCAACAAACGGTGGATCAACTCGAACACAACTTCCAGCCATGATGAAGTTTATGATTAAACGCGACTCAGCAGCCAGAAGGATTTATTTAATATCATAATAATCCACCTACAGCACCATAACGCGCCTTTTAACCGCCTTTTTAACTCGCCAGCCGTTTGTCAACTTTACCGTTGCTATCACACACGCTGATTGACAGCTCAGGTGGTTGCTCAGCAACAACACCCATAGCAACGTTTGATTTGTGGTGTTGGGCAGTTCGGAGGGGCGGGGCAGGTGCTGCACACCTAAAATGAGACTTGGGTATTTTAAAACCGCTGCATTTTAAGTGGTATATAAAGGTCTAAATGGTCTTGGACCTTCTGATTTGCATGAAATCTGCATGTTAACTTTTTTTTTTACTTATCTTGCTTTTAATCATTTTAATGTAATTTATTATTTTATTGTGATTATGTGTTGATGCCTTTTACTATTCCATCTGTAATGCCCTTGTTTTATGTAAAGCACTTTGAATTGCCCTGTACATGAAATGTGCTGTACAAATAAACTGCCTTGCCTTATTTATCTGAATTGCATTTAAATTATAAGCCCTCGCAGACCCTGAGGCCCTCTAGGCTACCGGACTTTAGTTGTTCCCAAAGGACCAAAACATACAGTGAGGCTGGAAAAAAAAAACTAAAGCTTTTAACTGAATGTATATGATCTTATGTTTTTAGCACTTTACTATTTTATGAAGTCCTTTGTGTGTATTTTTATTATTGCTGCTGTTGGTTGTTCTTATTGTTTCTTAAGGTAATTTAATCTTTGTTTTAACTCCAGTGTTTTCCTCATGGGGGTCCTCCACGCCGGGGGTTTTGCCTGCTCAGTCTGGGGGTTGTTGCCGTGGTGATCACCCTTGTCTGGGTGGCTGGGGCCCTGTGGTGTAGATCCCAGCCTGTCGTGTTCTGGGTGGTTGCTATGGCGACAGCCTCTGTAGAGATGAGTGGACTGGCTCCTGGTGTGGATGGATCCTCGTGATATTGTTTCCTCACAGCAGCATCAGGTCAGATGTTTATAATTTTTAGTTTTTTATTCCTTTATTCAGTTTAGAGACAGAAATTAGGGGGGGCTGCTTTGTTTGTGTTTATGCATGTGTGTTTGTGTGTGTGCGGCTGTGTGTGAAAGAGACATATGAGTGTTGGTTTATTTTTAATTGCTGTTATCTATGTTGGTGTGTGAAGGCTTGTTTTATTTTAATATGCATGAATTGCTTCTTTTATCATGTAAAGCACTTTGTGTCGCCTTCGGCATGAAAAGCGCTTTATAAATAAAGTTTGATTTGACTGAATTGACAGTGTTCAGCTTGTGTAGCAGTGAACATGTACTGTCCTCTGAAAATTACTAGACTTTTTGTCACCTCACAGTGATACCTGCACATGTTCAAATGAGCACAGCCACCTGTTTTATCATGTTTATGTTTTTACCTGGACCTGGACTGGACCTTACACATATAAACAAGCTGTTTATATGTGCATACCAGTGGTATGCACATATAAACAGCTTGATGACTTCGTATGATATGATCCCACATATAAAAACATTTATAAATTGTTCACGTATCAGTTCAGATTTATTCATTTCACAAAAACTAAACAAAAACTTATGATTTTACCTCACAGGCCCATCTTAACAAAAGGAATGAACATTTCTACGGACAGGTCTGACCAGTCACATGTCTGTTAAAGATGTGGAGTAATCCCCACCCCCTCCATCACATTCCCATATCTCATCATCGTACATATTAGACGGGATTTTCTCTTCGGGGGTCTGATCATGATGGTTGTGGTCTTTGATTAGATCCTCATCTTTAACACTGGATGTAGACTCTGCAGCAGGATCTCCAGGGTCCCTCTGTGAACCCTCTAAAAGCTCCAGACCTCCATCCTCAGTGCTGCCCTCTGCTGGACACTCCGGCCCACAGACAGGAGAAGCCGACGGAGGCGAACGGCTGACGTTTGATGGCCCTTGCTCAGTCTGCTCGTCCTCTGTACTCGTGATAGCCGGGTTGTTTTTGTCCTTCATCTCGTCTTGGTCCCGATGTCCAGTCTCCAGTCCAAAGAAGTGGTTGCGGACAACGTAGCGTACACACTGCAGGAGGACATTCCTCTCATGGCGGATATCTGGGGCCAGTAGCTGCACCGTGGAGAGAAGATGGACAACATGAACAGACACAAATACTCCAAACCCGAGTTCCAGCTGATACCAAGCGCTCGTTTATCTCCGTACCATTTCCAGTAAGGTGGGGCGACGTGTCTGCGCTGTGCCTTGGTGTCTTTGTCCTCGACCCCTTCTGTCTCTTCTGTTGTTCCACCTGTTGGGACCAGGGTTAGGATGGGCCATGCTGGGAGTCTCTACGACCTCTGTGGATGTTTCCGCGGCTCTAAAGGTTCCACCAGCGTGGGCTGGTATCCTGTTCAGGATGGCCTGGTTTTCCTGAACCAGTTCTTGGGCTCTCTGAATGGGGGTGTCTTCAACACAAAGACAACATGATTATATGACTGCATATTGTTGTTAATGGTATAAAAACCAGCAGACAGAACTGTTCTTGATTAATGATGCATGTTTTATTATCCAGGACAGCCTCGGTTCTCAGACTGAGGCTCAAATGATGAAAATTAAATAAATGTCTCAAAAACGTCTTTGTGGCTTTATTCCTGCTGAAGAGGATCATTATTTTTCCTCTTTTCAGACACATTTTTATAATAAATAACAATTATTTTTCTGTTTTACAGAGAACCTCCAACTTTTTGTCTATTTTCCATTAAAATGTTTGTGGAAAAAGTGGCCAGACCCGGCTGGTGGTGCGGGTTATAAAGCTTCACCACACTTCTAACATTCATGGTTATGGCTTCCAGACAAGGTGGAGGATGCAGCAGCACAGACAGGCCTGCACGCGGCACGCTAACGTTCTGTGTGAAGCACTAACATGAGATAAGTTGTGTTTTGATCGACGTGCAGGCAGGACTCGATGGAATCGAGGTGAATTCATCAGAAGGTCTTGAAGAATTATGTGTTGCATGTAGAGAAGTCAGCTCACCTTCTGGTCCTTCATCGCTCTCGCTCATGGAGCCATAGCTGGCCATTAAGGAGCCTAGGGCTGAGCTCAGCTGTTTGGGGGCCACAACCAGACCACCAGTCCTGGATTCACCAGCCGGGTCTTCTTTATCAGAATCTGGAAGAACACAACAGATGTTTTCATTACTGCTGCTTTTTATTTTATTTGTTATTTGTCTTTCATAATCTGTACTTGGGCCCAACAAGAAGAACTAACAGCGACAGACAGAATAAATAAAGATAAAACAGCCACCACATGTTAAAGGCTATAAACGACAGAGCAGCGTGGATCAAAGTGCACTTGGTAAGGATTAACCAGTGGAACCACCTCTGGGTAGAAACTATGATCGAGTCTGGTTGTCCAGCTTCTTCCTGAGGCGAGAGGGGAAAACCGTGCATGAGCTGGACGGGTGGCGTCCTTCATAAAGCGGGTTGCACCTGCTCAGACGTCCTCAGTAGCAGGACAGCGGCGGGTGAATTCTGGGCAGCTTCCACCCTTCCTGTCAGCAGCCGAGCGGTTCCTGTACCAGGAGCTGATGGAGAAGGTGAGCATGCGCTCCACCACACACCTGGAAAAGGCCTCCAGCACCAAGACTGAGCCCGTCTCAGAAAGAAAGGCGTTGGTGAGCCTTAAAAAGCAGGAGATCTTCATAAAATCCACAACTAGTTTCTCCTCTTTTTGTTTCCTCCCAGCGTTGATGCAGAGGTTGTCTTCCTGCAAGCAGCTCACCGGATCTTCCACCTCCTGCCTGTATGAGGACTCCTCGTTATATCAGACCCACTACGACTGGATTACCTGCATTTTACAGCATGATAGCAGCACTGTGAAAGGTGTGTACAGACGGGGGCGTCGTAAGCAGGCTTGGGTGAGCCAGGGCTGAGAATGATGGAGGAACCATCTAGGACCTAATTACATAGTAAAGCTGCCAATCCAAGCAGCAGAGCCATGATACACTCACCATGGTCACTGCTGGCCAGAACTCCCAGCGGGTCCCCGGTCCTGGACGGCTGGTGGAGAGATCTGGTTGTCTCTGGAGCTCTGTTGCCTGACGGGTAGGGACCCTGTGGGTGTCGCCCGTGGAATCCTCTGTTATTCCAGCCACGACCTCTGCCTCTACCTCTACCTCTGCCTCTGCCTCTCATTCGTCTGGAAATAAATAAGCCGTTAGAGGAGAACGGTGCTGTATGTCGCTGCAGACTCCCACAACATCAAGGCAAAGCTAACAGGTCCTCATTCCTGGTTGCAGTAAAAACGAAAAGACGAAGGCAAAAATATGAAGGTGAAGCATTTTTTCAGACATTTACCCAAACTGAGCTGTTTCTAGAACACCTCCCGTCTCCTCCCGCACCTCCAGGACTTTTTTCTTCTTCTCAATGTTTTGAAGCGTTGGATAGTTTCTGTAAATAAATATGAAGCCATTACAAGCTGCTTGTTGGACAACATAAGCAGCATCCTTCAGGAAAAGGTTTCCTCTCATCATGCTGTGAAACTAACTTGCGTCTCTCTTCTCTCCACCTAGCAATCTCCTCCGGTGTGTCCAGCTTGATTCTTTTAGCGCCCGGTGCATGGTTCTACAGCCACAACACAACAAACACATGAGAAAAAGAACAACGCAGCAAGTTATAGCTCCACATGCATGACTTACATTTTTCCAGTGGATGGAGACCAGTTTTTCATGAGCCATGAAGCTGCAGTCGGCCACCGAACACTGAGGAAGAGATTGGACCGAAGCAGTCAGCAAAATGTAAAGAATTCATGAATCTAATAACATTAAATTTACCTAGAAACACTCAAATACCTTGACATGCTGAGAAACATGTTCGTCATACTTTTCCTGGTCTTTGAAGCCTCGATCGCAGGTGTCACAGTAGTGGGAATACTCTGGTTCTTTTTTCATTTTCTGCTGAGGGTCAAATAAAGATCAGCTCAATGTATCCCTGCATTAATTCTCAGTATCGCTCAAATGCAAAGATTCAGGATTCAGAATTAACTTTTTATCCCACTCAGGGAAAACTGTCTCGAGCTTCCACCAAAGCTACAACCACAGGATGACAGCAAATAATAAAATTCATACAGGCAACTAAAACTCACCAAACAGCACAACAACAGCTGAAATAGTGCAATAAATACAGTTTTTAATAAAACTACAAAACCAGTGATAAGAAAGAGCATAAAATCAGTGTAAAATTATGTATATATTACATTGAGATCAATGTAAAAACAAAAGCAACATAAAATAAATAAATAAAAACCATCTCAGATTAGTCACCTTTCTGCCATGTTGGTTCGGAGGTCCATAACTCTGCTTTCCTCTTGGATGTCCACCTTGATGCCATTCATGACCAAAGTTTTGAGCTGAAAACAAAAACATAACAACACAAAACACATCAGTGCCAAACGTTTATAAATGCGACCAACTCCTCGTGGATGTCTGTAGAGGGGACAGCCTAAGAAATCAGCCAAAGTATTTAATAGAAATCCTGTATATTTCACTCACTAAAAGGACGTTTGTGTCCATAGTTTCCATGGCCCGATGGAGAGCCATAACCTGGTCCCACCGCTTCCCAATGATACCAGCCCGGACTGACGCCGTAATTCCAGTTGGGCGCTGACGGCGTCTCCGTCCAGCTCCACATGCTGGGTTGGAAGCTGCTGGACCGGGGCGGCTGTTGCGGCTGAACGGAGCTCGGCGGACAGCCGAAGTCCGGCGGAGGATACCGCTCCGATTCGTTCATATCGCCAGGTCCACCAGCCACCTCACGTGCTCAGAAAAGTTTGTTGAAAGCCAGCTCAAGTTTCTCTAGACACCATGCAGGTCTCACATGGGCGTGTTTTGCTTCTGGTCTAGGGTTCACGTACGTACGTCACTTCCGCATTATCAGGAAGCCCATGAAAAAACAGATAAATGTGTTAGTAGCAAACTTTGAAAGTTAAGTAATATTGCACGTTGTAAAAACTTAAAATGAAATTATCTTTATTGTTTCATAAGACCTTTTTATTAAAAGTCACGAACACGTTTTCGAAAGATTCTCGCGAGATTTCATTGGAAACGTCTGTGGTGTTGCCAAATCTGGATGGAGATCCACAAATTTAAATGGATCTTTTGAGCGATCGGAAATAAATTACTACAAAGGTACAACGGAACCAAGTACAGATAAAGGGAATAAATAAAGTATTTATTTAGGCAAAGTGTCACAGGGTACATGGTACGCCAACTGGTGAAATTATAGAAAACATATTTGAAATTTAGAAACATATTTTATTGTAAACGCGTTTTTTTCTTTCTTTTTTAAAAGACAAAAGTCAGAAGCAGTTCTTTATTATTTATTTAAAACGTTTTATTGATTTAAATAATAATTAAAAAATGTGTTAAAAGTGAGATGAAGTGCTGATATGTGAATGAACTGATGCATGAAATCCAGTGCTGTGAACGGATCTGGCAACCCAGGAGTTTCCTCTCACTCGCGCTCCCCCGCGTGCAATCCTCAGGCAGCGGCGTGGTGAGAGGAGAACTAGAAGGCTCTCAACTGAGAGAGAGTCTAAATAAAATATAACAACAAAGCTTGTTACAAAATGCTTGTTTTATTTGAAACCGCCGCTGGATATGCGATATTCAAAGTAAGTGTGTGCTCTCTTGTTATATAAAAAAATCTATTTCCTCTCATTTGCTGTTGGAGTTAGCTTAGATTAGCCACGAACATTAGCTTTGTTACCCACATTCCTCTTGCTTTTTAAGTTTATACTTCTATTGGTGGCAAAATGATTAAGTTGTACATTTGTACTTACAAACCCGAATGTGCTAATCTGTGCTTATTCCTTCTTCGTACTTATGTTTCCCACTGCTGAAGCTAACTCTTAAGTTAGCTTATTTGAAGGCCGTCACCACGTGTGCACATCTTGGCATGTTTAACTCTGCATTCATTTTCATACTTGGTGATACTTTACTAGATTATTTAGCAGTATTTTAAGGACACAGATATTAAGTCACCCTGGAGAATATTTGTGCACGCCGTCAGAGTTGCTCAGGTTTGACTTTTTTCGTATCAAATCTGCCTGTTTTTAGGTCCTCGATGAGTCCAAACTACAGCGAGTTGACAGCCTGTATAAGGAGTTTGAAACTCCAGAAAAAGCCAACAAAATGTAAGTGTTGTCACCACAGTCAGCGATGTTTTGAATCCAGAGGACAGAAAATATGTTGCCATCGACTGGCGTGATTTTCTTCACGTTTACTTATAAATGCTTTTGATTTGCTCTAATAGTGTGAAGTTGAAACACTTTGAGAAGTTCCAGGACACAACAGAGGCCCTAGCAGGTATGTTTCTATCTCTGTGCACTTCATGTTCGCCTGAAATCTGGTCTGTGATGCATATCAGTGTCTGATGAAGCATGAAGCATCCTACAGCACTCGTCACTACCCCTGAGACCAGTGTTTCATGCCAAAAAGTAGTTAAGTTGGCAAAGAACGAAAGTAGGCACATCACCAAGTTCTCATGGATAGAAATGACTGTGATTAGATTTGATTCCACAGCCAGTTTAATGATGTGTTAAACAAATTTAAAACTCCTTTCCTGATCTCTCCCACTAAGCTGCCACTGCTCTTGTTGAGGGAAAAATTGGCAAAAGTTTGAAGAAGGTCCTGAAGAAAGTAGTTGCTAAAGAAGCTCACGAACAGCTCGCCATCAGTGATGCAAAACTTGGTGGCGTTATTAAAGTAAGTCATGCAACAGTCACACTTTTTTTTTTCAAGCAAGAGTCGTCTCTAATGAAGTTTGGTTTCAGGACAAGCTGGACCTGAGTTGTGTCCACAGTCCAGCTGTAGCCGAACTCATGAGATGCATCCGGAGCCAGATGGAGAGCCTCATCACTGGACTCCCTCCCAGGGACTTGAGTGCCATGTCTCTGGGTTTGGCTCACAGGTTGGTGACGCTCAGATCAACCTTATCTGTAGGCCTGCTGCTGCCTGTGATTACATTTTGCTGTCTGAAATATCCTTGAAGATTTTTCTCAGCATTCGTCACTACCGCTGAGGCAGGACCTCTGTTGGACCTTCTCTGTGTCTGTGTGTGAAGTGACTGAAAGTTTTTATGTTTTCTTTCTTTCTGTTTTCAGCTTATCTCGTTATAAGCTCAAGTTCAGTCCCGATAAAGTGGACACGATGATCGTTCAGGCCATTTGTAAGTTTTCTTTCTTTATTATCATGAATTCTGACTGTTTGTGTCAAGTTTTATCAAACATGGTGATAAGAGTGTCTGAGAACGTCCTCGTTTACACATTAACTTCTATGCTGCTGTTTGGTCCAACAAACACCATAGAAGAGAAAAACTTTCACCAACTGTTATTGAAACAGAAGAAAAGGATTGGTGGACTTTTGGCTCTAAAAATGAAGTGAAATAATTTTTTTCAATGATTGGTAAAAGCTCTTGTACCTGTGGACGTGTTATCTGAGTTAGAGTTGTTTGTTTTGTCTCTTCAGCCCTTCTGGACGACCTGGACAAGGAGTTAAACAACTACATCATGCGCTGCAGAGAGTGGTACGGCTGGCACTTCCCAGAGCTGGGAAAGGTCGTCACAGACAATTTGGCTTACTGTAAAACTGTCCGCAAAATCGGTGAGAATCATCTCCATTTTTATTATTTAACTAAAACGATAGAAGATCGCAGCTGAAAAACTGAACTAAAAACATGCAAACAGTTTCTTTTTCAGAATCAGCTCGCGAGTCCTTTATGGTACCAAAACGATTCTAGTTTAACATTCTCGATGATCAGGGCCTTTTTATGGTTATGGAATTCCATTTTTTTTGCAGAAATCAGTGTGTTGTGTGTTTGTTTGGTTTAATTTAAATGTGCACATGACCCTGAAGTGACCCACAAGCACAGAAAAAGAAAAAGTAAATATGGATGCTACACGTTTATTTCTCTGGAAGCTCTTGCGCAGTCGGAGCTGAGAAAACTTTGAGCTGCTGATGAGGGAAACGTGTCCAGCACTGACCTATCAGACACATGTTAACATCAGCCATTTCTGCAGCAGTGACGGCTTCCTCTGTAGCTAAGACCTGCGGTTAACACCTCTGTCTTAAAGCAACAAAGCTTCATGTGGTTGCTGCAACAGTGACACAATGTTGCCTTTAAACCTGGTTGAGAGTCCATCTTTATTTCACAACAGCCTGCAAACAGCTGACTTCCTGTAGTAGCTTTTCTCTGCCACACGGGGGCGGTGCTCCACATACGTTGGTGTAGTTCTCACTCGTCACGGGCAGGGTGATCCTAAAACCCTAAAAAAGGTCACCTGGACTCGTTTCATCCCTCATCTGGAAGTCTGCTTGCCTTTATTGAAGCTCTTTTGTGAACCCTGACTTGGTTGAAGAATCTACACCAACATGATGCTTCACATTTAAGAAGGCTTTCAGATTGGAGAGGAATCATCTTCATGTCGAGGTGTTTAGCTGTGAGGACCAGCCTGAAGCGTAGGAGCGTTCTGGTTTAGTTCATCCTCTCCGACACAGAGAACTCACCAGTGGAGAAAGCTGAGTGGAGAACGTTGTTACAGCAACATTTCTGCTGGTTTATGCCGTTATGAAATCAAGTGTTTTGACTGAAGTCAGACTCAAGTTAAAATTCAACCAATCAGAACTCATTTCTCTGCCTTGTCAGCTGTTTGGAGGCCTGTCAGACCAACGGGTTCTCACATTAGCTAAATGTATTATCTGTCTCTGCTCTTCCCAACATCCTATAAAAGAGAGGGCCCCAACCCTGGTCCTCAAGACCCACTACTATCCTGCAGGTTTTAGATGTCTCCCTGCTGCAACACACTTGATTCAATTTCACGGTTAATTAGCTGACTTTTGCAGAGTTTGTCAGAGACCCGTTAAATTTGAATCAGGTGTGTTGCAGCAGGGAGACATTAAGACCTGCAGGGTAGTGGGTCTTGAGGACCTCTACAAAGCAGCTGCAGGGTCTTAAGAGCTCCTCATGACTTGGGTTTGTATCGTCTGAGTAGCTGTAACGCGTTTAAAGTTTGATAGTTTTCAATGCAAATGATCAGCACCTGAATCCCTGAGTGGACATTAAGCGTCTCCACACTGTCTCCAGGTGATCGGACCAACGTGTCCAGCACCGACCTGTCAGACATCCTGCCAGAGGAAATCGAAGCGGAGGTCAAGCTAGCGGCGGAGATCTCCATGGGAACCGAGGTGTCGGAGCAGGACATTGGGAACATCCGACACTTGTGTGATCAGGTGTGTCTGGATTCTTTGATTTTCTTACCTGAGAGTCGGTGACGGTGATGATGATGACGACATGTGTCCTCATCCTGAAGGCGTATGTGTGGGTTTTTCAGTCACTACCTCTTCTGAACTGTCACGTGACTCGGAGCCGAAGGCGGCGGCGTCTCTCTGCTGCGGTCCTGATGCTTCTTCTTCTCTGCAGGTGATTGAGATTTCGGAGTACCGCGCTCAGCTCTACGACTACTTAAAGAACCGAATGATGGCAATCGCTCCCAACCTGACAGTCATGGTGGGCGAGCTGGTGGGCGCCCGTCTGATCTCTCATGCCGGTAAGTCCCCGGAGAGTTCACTAGGAACCAGGAACCAGCCCAGCAGTGATGACGAGGACGATACGTCATTTTCCTGAATAAGACTGATGGTTTTAAGTCACTACCTCATCTGAGCTGGGTTTAAGGAAAACGTTTACTTATGGCTGCTAGTGCTGCCATGTTCGACGTAACTTCCTGTGTGTGTGTGTGTGTGGTCTTGTTGGGCCGGAAACAAAGAATTATGATTCCGTTTCCATGGTAACGGATGGTGTTTAGACAGAAGTACTCGCTGATACCGATTCCCTTACTTCTGATGCTGGTATGGATGTCGGCTCGTCTCTAGTTGTGTGTGTGTGTGTGTGTGTGTATCTCAGCAGCTGCTCGGCAACCAGAAATCTTCTCGTCCTGATTTTCTGCTTCTTGTCAAGGTTCTCTGCTGAACCTGGCCAAGCACCCGGCCTCCACGGTGCAGATCCTCGGAGCAGAAAAGGCTCTGTTCAGAGCCCTGAAGACCCGCAAAGACACCCCCAAGTACGGCCTCATTTACCACGCCTCGCTAGTGGGCCAGACCACGGCCAAGAACAAAGGCAAGGTAAGGACGGGCTGAGTTAACGTTTGACTAAACGGCCTGAACGCGGCGAAAGTGACGCAGCGTACGTCTGCAGATCTCCAGGATGCTGGCGGCGAAGACGGCCCTGGCTGTTCGCTACGACGCTCTGGGAGAGGACACCAACGCAGAGATGGGAGCCGAGAATCGCGCCAAGCTTGAGGCCAGACTGCGACAGTTGGAGGAGAAAGGAGTAAGTACCGGACCCAGCTCCAACACCGTGTAAATACCCGCGATTGTTCGTCTTTTCAGACACGGTTGTTCGGTCTATCCTCAGATTTTTTTATTTCTCGTGTCCTTCCATTAAACCGTCTGATTCCTTCATCTTTTATCTTCAGATCCGGAGAATAAGCGGGACGGGGAAGGCGATGGCAAAGGCAGACAAATACCAGCACAAGAGGTGAGGAGTCCTGCTCCGCCTCCACGAAGGTGGTGCTTTTCTCCATGGAAATACCTAAAGTGTTGTTTCCTCTCCCAGTGAAGTGAGAGTTTATGACCCCTCTGGAGATTCTACCATTCCCTCCACCTCAAAGAAGAGGAAGTTTGAGGAGGCGATGCAGGAAGAGGAGGAGGAAAAGCCTGTAACACCGGCCGTTAAAGCCAAGAAACCCAAAAAAGAAGGTGGGTGGATTTAGACCAACACCGTCTTCTGTGTCCTGTTTCCTGAGGTTAAAGATGGTTTCTTTTCTCGTTGTAGAAGAAACGCCTGAAGAAGCAGCAGAGGAGGAGACTCCAAAGAAAAAGAAGAAAAAGAAGAAGGACAAGAAATCAGAGGAGGAGGAGGAGGAAGAGGTGAAGGAGGAAGAAGAGGAGGTCTCAGTGACTGAGGTCAGTCTTGTAAGATTATTCAAAGCACATTTAAAAAGCATTTCATTTTTTAACTGCTTCGCTTTTTTACTTCCCAGACATCAGAAAAGAAGAAGAAGAAGAAGAAAAAGAAGGTGAAAGAAGAAGAAGATGAGTGAAAAGAGCGGACTGTATATATTTTACTTTTGAGTTTTTTGTCACATTTTTATCTTTAAGCTGACATGGCCCTACAGAGACTTCTTCGTGTTATTCATTTAGTCTCATTTCATGTGAATGGAGGAAATCTGAATATTTTTTATGTGTTAATCCATTTTAGTTTTACTGTTTTTATTTTTCTGCAGATGTGTCAGAAAAGGTCCACAGATTAAAGAATAAAACCAGATTTCCTAATTCGCCTTTCTATTGTCTTTCTATTTCCAGACAAACTCCTTCCTCCTTCTAATGATGTGCTCTATAAGTCTTTGTAGAACTTCTGCCGTGTGTTTGAAAGAAGAGTGAAGGCAAATTTAGTTTCCACTCATCCTCAAAAATACGACCAAATGACCGCATTCTGGAAGAAATGATCACGAGTCTGCAGAGGAATTTATTTTTAATCCAGATCAGAAAAATAAAAGAACCCAAAAGCTGATTTATTCCATGTTTTAAGGTTAAGCTGAAGTAAAATGGACATTAAAATATACATAAAAAATGTGTATCTTTAAGGAAAAACGTGTGTGTGTGTGTGTGTGTGTGTGTGTGTTGGAGAGGAGGATGATGGCTCTAATGCATCCTGAGCAATCCCAAACATCTGCTGCGTGTCACAATGACAAACCAGTGGGGTAACCGTAGCAACCGGCTCCTGCAGAGCGGTTTAAGAAGTCGTTCATCCCTTCAAATATTAGGCTGTTTAAGATATATCTCTGAACCGTACTACATTTTATCTGCATTTTACTTTTTTATACTTGTGTGTGTGCTTGGGCTTGTGATTGTGTTTGCTGTCGGACACCTGAATTTCTCCTTTGTAGATTAATAAAGTTTTTATCTATCTTTATGGAAATAAACTGTGATTGATTGAAATGTTCTTATTCTGGTTGTGTGCCTGTCCATCATCTGCTGCAGTGGTTCCCAACCTGGGGTCTGGGCCCCCCAAAGCGCACAGGGGTCCCTGAGGCTTTGAACATTAGTCATTTTAATTAATGTCCACAAATTGTCCCTATTTTAATTACTAAAAGTAAGGCTGTGTGTGGTTGATTTACCTTTGGCTTTACCATTGGACAGGGCTCAACCAGAATACATTAAATATGGGGAGAATCTCTTTTTAAGTCATAAAACCAGCATGGTTTCAGCACAGGGTGGAGCAGGGGTCCATGGCTTTTTACTGTATGCATGAAGGGGAAAAAAGGCTGGGAAGCCCTGATCTACTGCATCCCTGCATGAAGAAAGATGGACTTTCAAATTAAAGTGGAACTACATTTTTCTCAGGTTTACATGTTTTCAAAGACATCTCTGACAGAATCAAAGTTATCTCACAGAATTACAATAGCACAGTTACTTCACTGTAAGAGGGCTTGGCTTTGAAGACTTCATGCATCGTTTCAGTTCACAAAGGGTCTGTCGGTCAAAAACATCAGTAACAGCGGTGGAAAGACCAAAAACCTCTGAAGACAAACCCTGTGGAAAGAAAAACAGCTTTATGACTCACAAAAGAATGAACTGAAATAAACAAAACAGTCTCACATAAAATGTTTTTACACCCTTGTTAAAATTCCAGGTTTTTGTGATGTTAAAAAAAGTGCCTAGACTTTTTGTTGACGCAGATGTTACATCGAAATCCGTGACCCATTAGAATCTGTGACCACAGGGGCGACAGTGTACAAAGTCACACATTCTGAATGTGTGTGACTTTGATGTATCTGAATTATAATGAACTCAGGCTTAAATACAAGCGTTTTCAAGACTTCGCTCGTCTTTTGGAGTGAAATGTAGGCCGAATCCCAAATGGAACACTTGAGCACTCCTGCACTCACGGGCGCGCTCCCGCGAGGGGCTCGAGGGTTCAGT
>JBAGKP010000027.1:17446879-17464369 GCA_037177255.1 Melanotaenia maccullochi
TATTCTATTCTATTCTATTCTATTCTATTCTATTCTATTCTACAGTCATTTAGCAGACGCTTTTATCCAAAGCGACTCAGCGCTTGTTGACCTGTCATGTAAACCGGAGCCTTTGTTGAGACCTGAGCTTCCATCGACTTGTGGTGGGAACTTGGAAAGTTTCCTGCTGCGTCGCTGCTGCGTCGCTGCTGTGTCGCTGCTGCGTCGCTGCTGCGTCGCTGCAGCTCCACGCTGGTCCGTTCGGCTGTTGTTTCCCTGTTTTGATAAACACGCTGTGTGCACGCCCTGCCACAAGTATTTATGGACTCGCCTCAGAAAGTAAAAAATGGAGAGAGTGACAAACTAGAAATTATGGAGCTTGATGAAATGCGGACGGCCTGCTGTCCTCCATCAGGCAGACGTAGCAGAAGAACAAGCTCCATCATGAGTGATTCATCTGGGTTCAGGCGTGGTGAAGGCCGAGGAGAGAGTGTTTGTATCTGTGTGTGGCTGCTAACAGCAGAATCTCCTGGGCTTCAGTACAGTTCAATCCTCCCCCACTCGTCCTGCACACTGGAGGCAGGAGGGAGACTGTCTGCCTCCATCTGCACCACTGCACCCCCTGCTGGACGGCAGGAGAACTTACCGGTTAACGGACTCATTTGACACCCGTCCTCACGTTGATGGATCTGGTCTCCAGTGGGTCGGACCAGTAGAATATCAGCATGATAACCCATAAAAATGTTTTAGTACAAAGTAATGCAAGTACACATCTAGATGTTTATATTTAATGATCTATCCTTTTAGAAAATCATTTTAAACTAAAATTTCTGGAGAAAATGAAGTTGTAATTAGCCTCAGTTACACATTTATTTACACTTTTTCCATTTTATTTTAGTTTGATTTCATATTTAACTGTATTTATATTAAATATATCATGTATTTTACAAATGTTAATATATAGATTTATATAATAAATTTTTTTATTTAACAATAGCTTAATTTTTAATTAATATTTTATATTAAAAATAATTTACTTTAATTAAAATGTTACTGTAACTACCATCTTTATTATTTTCACATGTACTAAATTCCTCCTGCGGACCAGATTGGACCGTATGGTGGGCCTGTTTTGGCCCCTGGGCCGTATGTTTGACACCTCTAATTTAAGCGTAGTTAGAGTGAAGTTTTTTCTATAAAAAGCAAATAACCCCCGATGTTCCACTAACTCCGTCCTCTCTCCTCCCAGACTTGTACAAGCCAGCGGTTTCCCACCGGGACTTGAACAGCCGGAACATTCTGGTCAAGGCGGACGGCACGTGCGTCATCATTGACTTTGGCCTCTCCATGAAGCTGACGGGGACCCGGCCGGCGCGTCACGGCGAGGAGGAGAACGCCGCTATAAGTGAGGTGAGGTCAGGCGGAGGAAGAGGGGCTTATTCTCACTCAGCAGGGAAGCCGATCCCAGCAGTTAGCAGGCGAGAGGCAGGGACAGGTACACCTGGACAGGTGTGTCAATTCATTTAACAGTCAGTTGTCCAGATATGAGCTTACAGGTTTGTTAAGGCTAACCCGAACTTCACCGGCCACGTTAGATGATCCACCAGAGCAGGTACAGTCCCTCATTAACCCGGACCCTGGTACGTTTCCCTTCCTTCTTACCTCGTACCTCGAGACTTCCTTCCCAACACTTCTCAAGTGTTGCAGGCTAACGTTAGCATGCTATTCACTGATGTTAGCTGACACGCTAACAAGCAGACGGAAGGTTAACATGTAGGAGAAGATGAGGTTAGAGGACTGGATTAGACGCTCTGCTCATACTGCTGACAGGAACCAGGATTACCTCCAAACCACCGCTGATACGATACAAGCTAAAAACGGACTAAACAGGAAATTATTCAGCAGTCGGATCAAACGTAGCGGTGTGGAAAGGTGGACGAGTTGAGCTGGATTTATACTTGCGTCTGCGTTCGGTAGGGTCTGCGCAGTGTGCTGTCGCCCTGGGTGACGGCGTCCTGTCGCAGTTTCTCTTCCGCAGTAACCAGAACCACGTCATCACAAACCGACCAATCACAAGGCAGCACTTCCACGTAACAACGCTGCAAGCAGGGTGCACGTCAGGCCTGGAGGAGGTGCACGTCAGGCCTGGAGGAGGTGCACGTCAGGCCTGGAGGAGGTGCACGTCAGGGCTGGAGGAGGTGCATGTCGAGCCTGGAGGAGGTGCACGTCAGGGCTGGAGGAGGTGCATGTCGAGCCTGGAGGAGGTGCATGTCGAGCCTGGAGGAGGTGCATGTCGAGCCTGGAGGAGGTGCACGTCAGGCCTGGAGGAGGTGCACGTCAGGCCTGGAGGATGTGCAGGTCGAGCCTCCGCACACCGACACGAAGCACACGGCGAGACACCGATCCGACGGAGACGTCACAGGAGTATAAATCCAGCTCAGGGAGGATGGCCAATCGTCTTCCTCACCTCCACAGCTAAAAAGTTGTTTTCGCTCAACCAGACGAACTTTATTCATCCCAGACTGGAAATGTCAGTGTTCGCAGCAGCATAAGTCTCAGAGAGAGAAAAATAAACTGGAAGACGCTACAATACTGTTTAGAAAAACAGAAAAGATGAGACGTATACATACATAAATGTAAAAAAGATATTCTTACGTATATATGCGCATGTATGAAAATGCAGATAAAACTTTTAGTTCGAGGGAAACACCAACAGGATGTTGTTGTTTGTGTTGCTTCACTTCCTGTTTATAACTTCTGGTCGTCGTTCGGTACGAACACAGAAATGGGCTTTAGCTTCAGGTCCTAGAGACACGTCTGACTCTGGAACCACAGCTGGGAATCAGTCCTCCGTCTGCTTTGTGTCCAGGTGGGAACGATCCGGTACATGGCCCCGGAGGTCCTGGAGGGGGCGGTGAACCTGCGGGACTGCGAGTCGGCGCTGAAGCAGGTGGACATGTACGCCCTGGGTCTGGTCTACTGGGAGACATTCATGAGATGCACCGACCTTTTTCCTGGTGAGAAGAACTGTGGCAACGTTTTTTTATCCATTCTGTTTTTCTTTTATAATTTTTTCCTTTTTAATGATGTTTTAAAACTTCGTATGTAAGAATATTTTATTTCATAGTTTTTATACAAATTTATTTCGGTGTGACCTCCTGAGCTAGATGCAGGTTTTTCTAGACGTCCCTCCTCTCTCTGCTTCCTCCAGGAGAGTCTGTGCCAGAGTACCAGATGGCCTTTCAGGCAGAAGCCGGGAACCACCCATCGTTTGAGGACATGCAGGTCCTCGTGTCCCGGGAGAAGCAGCGGCCCAAATTTCCTGAGGCGTGGAAGGAAAACAGTCTGGTACGTCTGGACCGACCAATTAGAAGTCCCGTTAGCTGAGAGGATGTCATTCCTGCTACAGATCTATTCCACGTCCTTCCTGAACCATGTCCAGTGTGGTTGAGACGTAAATCTGTCCGTCTGAACTGTGTCTTCCAGGCGGTTCGCTCCTTAAAGGAGACGATGGAGGACTGCTGGGACCAGGACGCCGAGGCTCGCCTCACGGCTCAGTGTGCTGAGGAAAGACTCGCAGAGCTGCTCCTCATCTGGGACCGATCCAAGTCCGTCAGTCCAACCCTCAACCCCATGTCCACCACGCTGCACAATGAGAGGTAAACCGAGCTGTCTCCTCATCACGTCTCCTCTTTATGTCTCCTCTTCATGTCTCCTCTTCACGTCTCCTCTTCACATCTCCTCTTCATGTGTCCTCTTTACTTCTCCTCTTCATGTCTCCTCTTCACGTCTCCTCTTCATGTCTCCTCTTTACTTCTCCTCTTCATGTCTCCTCTTTACGTCTCCTCTTCATGTCTCCTCTTTATGTCTTCTCTTCATGTCTCCTCTATACGTCTCCTCTTCATGTCTCCTCTTCACATCTCCTCTTCATGTCTCCTCTTTATGTCTCCTCTTCATGTCTCCTCTTTATGTCTCCTCTTCATGTCTCCTCTTCATGTCTCCTCTTTATGTCTCCTCTTCATGTCTCCTCTTCACGTCTCCTCTTCACATCTCCTCTTCATGTGTCCTCTTCATGTCTCCTCTTTACGTCTCCTCTTCACATCTCCTCTTCATGTCTCCTCTTCACATCTCCTCTTCATGTCTCCTCTTCACATCTCCTCTTCATGTGTCCTCTTCATGTCTCCTCTTTACGTCTCCTCTTCATGTCTCCTCTTCACGTCTCCTCTTCATGTGTCCTCTTCATGTGTCCTCTTCATGTGTCCTCTTTACGTCTCCTCTTCACATCTCCTCTTCATGTCTCCTCTTCACATCTCCTCTTCATGTCTCCTCTTCACATCTCCTCTTCATGTGTCCTCTTCATGTCTCCTCTTTACGTCTCCTCTTCATGTCTCCTCTTCACGTCTCCTCTTCATGTGTCCTCTTCATGTGTCCTCTCCACGTTTCCTCTTTATGTCTCCTTATAACGTCTCCTCTTCATGTCTCCTTGTCGCGTCTCCTCTTCATGTCTCCTCGCCGCGTCTCCTCTTCACGTCTCCTCTTCATGTTTCCTCTTCATGTTTCCTCGTCGCGTCTCCTCTTTACGTCTCCTCTTCATGTCTCCTGACAGGAATCGTATGACTCCTAAGTCGGGCCCGTACTCGGACCACCCTTCGTCCTATATTGAAGAACAAGAGGGTGTTGCTAAGAACACGCAGGTGGACGCGTCCAGCTCCGTACCTGGACGGGCCGGGGTCGGTACCGGAGAGAGGAACAGGAACTCCATCAACCAGGAGCGCCAGCAGCAAGCTAACGCCCGCCTGCCCAGTCCAGAGGGCAGCAGCACGAGTGGGGGCCTCAGAGGCAGCCCCTCAGCCTCCACCACAACCACTACAATCATCTCTGAGTCTGAGGGGCCCACCGGGACCACCACTGTCCCTGTCTGTCTTCATTTGACCCAGGAAGACCTGGAAACCACCAAGCTGGACCCTAAAGAGGTGGACAAGAACCTGAAGGAGAGCTCTGATGAGAACCTGATGGAGCACTCTCAGAAACAGTTCTGCTCGCCAGACCCGCTGAGTCCTGGCAGCTCCAGTCTACTTTACCCGCTCATCAAGATGGCCAGCGAGGCACCGGGAGGGTCGGAACCGGCCCCAGCGATGCCCACCGCCATCTTCCCCCTGCCCAAGCAGCAGAACCTGCCAAAGAGGCCGTCCAGTCTGCCGCTGCGCAACAAGCCCCCCAAGAAGGAGTCGTCCTCGTCCTCGCTCCGGTTCAAGTTCGGCCGCTCGGGGAAGTCCAACCTGAGGCAGGTGGAGGGGACGAAGACCAACATCGGCGCCACTGCTGCAGAGTCGCTCCGTGGCACCAACAATGTCCCGGTCCTCAGAGACGCTCACGTCAACGGGGGCGTTAACGGCCTCGCTAACGGCCACGCCGCTACAGGGATCTCCTCCATGGTGACAGGTGGAGCTGCCGGGTTCGGACCCGGAATAACTCAGAACGGGTCCGGAGCCCTGAGGTCGGATGACGGCAGACTGAGCCTCGGCGTAATCACCGCCAGCCCCGACGAACACGAGCCTCTTCTGAGCCGAGAGCGCGAGCAGCCGGACCTGAGAGACGCGCCGTCCAGCGTGGCTGTGCTGCGGTCGGCCCGACCCAACACCAACAACAACAACAGCAACACGGGTCACGGCCAGGGAGACGGCGAGAGCGGAGGAGAGAGCGATGGAGGGGAGGAGGACGGGAGCGCGGAAGGAGGGAGCAGGGAAACCTCAGGTGCTCCGGGAGAAAACTCCGCGCCATCATCGGCTCCAGCATTACCGTCGGGGGAGGCGGCGGTCACCATGAGGGGCGAGGCCCTGCTGAGGCAGCCCAGAGCTCGCCGGCCCGAGAGACCCAACTCCCTGGACCTGTCCTTCACCACCCAGGACCTGACCGCACTAGGTGACCATATTTACAGAAACTAGTTTATCTGAGTAGCATTCCAGGTTACAAAGACCCTGATTCCTGTTCAAATATTCCTACATTTATTTAAACTGTCAGGAATGATTCGGAATGATCAGGAATGATTTAGGATGATCAGGAATGATTTAGGATGATCAGGAATGATTCTGAATGATCAGGAATGATTCTGAATGATCAGGAATGATTCAGGATGATCAGGAATGATTCAGGATGATTCGGAATGATCAGGAATGATTTAGGATGATCAGGAATGATTTAGGATGATCAGGAATGATTTAGGATGATCAGGAATGATTCGGAATGATCAGGAATGATTCTGAATGATCAGGAATGATTCAGGATGATCAGGAATGATTCTGAATGATCAGGAATGATTCAGGATGATTCGGAATGATCAGGAATGATTTAGGATGATCAGGAATGATTTAGGATGATCAGGAATGAATTAGGATGATCAGGAATGATTCGGAATGATCAGGAATGATTCGGAATGATCAGGAATGATTTGGAATGATCATGAATGATTTAGGATGATCAGGAATGATTTAGGGTGATCAGGAATGATTCGGAATGATCAGGAATGATTCGGAATAATCAGGAATGATTTAGGATGATCAGGAATGTTTTAGGATCAGGAATGATTTAGGATGATCAGAAATGATTTAGGATGATCAGGAATGATTTAGGGTGATCAGGAATGATTCGGAATGATCAGGAATGATTCGGAATGATCAGGAATGTTTTAGGATGATCAGGAATGATTTAGGATGATCAGGAATGATCAGGAATCATCGTTTTTGAACTTTTAGGAACGCAGCGTTACGTTCTCGCGGCTTGAAGCTGATCCGACGTTGCTGTTGCAGGACGATCATGTGGGTGTACGATAGCAGACATTTTTATTCCTGTTGGACCGGGTGCTGGACTGGTACTAAAACCAGTTCAGGGCTGGTTTGATTTACCACAGTGGGAACCAAATATTTCACTCAAAACTGAATAAATATTCAGATTCAGATTTAGATTCCTTCATCAGTCCCACGGTGGGGAAATTCACTGTATAACAGCAGCACATAGAATAAGATAAAAATAAAGATATTTAGCATAAAAATCTATAACAGATAAATAAATATCTGTACACAGATCAGAGAGGACGAGCCTGGGAACACATGAGAATATATAACATCCCAAGTAGAAAACGGTGAAGCAGGGAATAGCGAGGTGAGGGAGCGTACCGTGCTACCTCTCCTCCACCCACCGTGGATGGAGCAGCCGGTCCTGGAGGAGCTGCCTGGTGCAGCCAGAGTTCTGTAGAAGCTGGAATAAGTTGTTTAACAGGGATGGCAGCTTAGCCATCATCCTCTTTTCCCACCATCTCCACTGAGTCCAGGGCGCATCCCAGGACAGAGCTGGTCCTCCTCCTGTCCCTGCACCCTCATGTCTGTTAGTGAGGTAGTCCCAAATCCACGTCGTGAGGCGAAGGTCCACCCCAGCCCGCTGCAGCTGGTCCCCCAGTGAAGAAACAGTGAAATTAATTAATATGCCTTTAAAATGTTTTTAAGTATTTACTTCATTACTCTTATTTCATGATTTATCCGTCTCTTCATCGCCATCGTGTTGATTTAAATGTGTGATGTTTGAGCTTGTCTTCTGTTCTCTGGGCCACTTTAGAGGCCGGTTCAGGTGACAAACGCTGTATGAAACAACCTGGTGTTTGTGAACGCCCCTTTCAGGCATTTACCACCGCTGACTGGTTTTTATGGACGCTGCTGGAGATTTGCTGCCTTCTGATGGTTGGACGGAGGTTGTGGATGCGACAGGAAAACACCGTTTTTAGCTTCATGGTTCTGACTTTAACTGGTCTTTGCTCCAGATCAACAGAGATGGAAAGAACTGGTTTTAAGTGAGGAACTGGTTCTGCTCCAGGACTGGAACCAGATATAATTAAACAGGATTAAATGGTTTCTCTAAAAGCATCATTTTAAAATTTCAGCCGAGCCGACGACCACGTGGTCCTGGCGTTGTGGCGAGGACTGGTGCTCTTTTCCGTAGGAGATCAGGTGGTGGTGGGAATGGGACGTTTGTGATGCAGACCAGTAGCACGGACCTGGAAATATTAGAATTTGAGGTTCTTTTTTCTTGCATATTAAAAGTGTTTAACCATTTCCTGTTTTTTTTGGTTTAGGGGAGGGTTTGGTGCAGCCTGATGGCGCCTTGGGGACGGGAGACAAAATCAAAAAGCGAGTAAAGACACCTTATTCTCTAAAGAAGTGGCGACCCACCACCTGGGTCATCACCACGGATACCAGGGGGCCGGAGGTCAACAACAACGGTTCCACCCGGGGTCAAGGCCACAGCCAGAACCGGCCCAAGTCCACTTCGGCCATCTATCTGCAAGGCGGAGGCCTGGCCAGCGAGCCCAACGACACACACGTGTGAATTCAGACTCTCCTCTAAGACTGGAAAATTCCCAGAATTCCCTGCTCTGAATGGGCTGCGGAGAGTCGGACATTGGTGTACAGAACTGGGTCTGTTTCCTCTAACGGCATTGCTTTAAATCCAGCTATGCAGCGTTCTCATTCGCTTCTTTTCCACCTTTTCCTCCATCTTTCATCCTGACGAACAACGTTGTTTTAAATGGACTTTAAATGTTTTTTTACTTCCTCTGTGCACTTTGAACCGATCAGAATCAGTGTTTATGAATTCCGTCTTTTCTGACCACAACATAAATTGGTCTCTAAACCTAGCAGGCGAAGAAAAGCAATCAACCCTTGGAGCGTTGGTTTTTCTCGTACGTGAAGCGACGTTCGGGCGAGCTCTGTAAACAAAGTGATGTCTTAAAGACAGAACACACTACACTTGTTTTTTATTGATGTGTATGCAATATCACTTATTGTTTGACTGTATTCATCTTTTTTTGTATCATACTTTTTAAATTGTGCAATAGGACGTAGCGTTTAGGTTCTCTTTAATGTTTTATGGCTTCCATTATTTTGGCTGTTTTATGTTAATCTCTGTTGCACTTATGAATTGTGTCACAATCGTTTTTTTGTAAACAATCCACCAGAAATGAGGAGAACATGGATGACAATCCTTTCTTTCCCTTCGACTCTGGGCTTGTTGGGGGGGTGTGTGAGAGAAACTAACAGTCAATCCTGACTGGAAACTCAGCTGGACGTCTACAGCGCTTTAACACTACAATCACCAGGTTTAAGTGTAGCTCTGCTGCGTTGGGGGGGCGTGCACTGCCACATGGGGAGGGGTGATCTGCTGCGTGGGGGGGGCGTGCACTGCCACATGGGGGAGGGGTGATCTGCTGCGTGGGGGGGCGTGCACTGCCACATGGGGAGGGATCTGCTGCGTGGGGGGGAATCAGCTGCGTGGGGGGCATTCTTTGCCATGTGGGGGGCGTGATTGCCACTCCTCTTCCTGACCTCACTGTGTTTTACTGTTTTTGACTGACAGACCAGAAACACTACAAACCCCGGATCCTGCTCTGAAAAAGAAACACTGAAGCACGCTGGATGTTATTTCTGCTTCTTCCCATCCTTTCATTGTTGGAATGACTGATTCACTTGCGTGTGTGCGTGCACGTGTTGTTTCCGTACACGGACGAGCATTAGCGTCGTCGAGCATTAGCGTCGTCGAGCTAGCGCCGGACCGGCCTGCTGAAATCTCACCGTTCTCATTCTGTATTTTTAGCTCCGCTTCAGGGCGTATGACCATTTCTCATTTATGGTTTTTGTAATCTGTAATTTGTATAAAATGTTTGTGTAATTCATTAATATTTGCATCATTTTTATGGAATTCTGTTGTGCATTCAATAGACACGGCCTTTGATTCCATTGCTGTTCGTCTGCTCGGTACAGTTTCTGTAAACATTTTCAGTCAATATGAAAGAAAATCTTAATAAATGTATGAAATAATTGTTGAGTATAAATATGTGAAGTTTCTTTTAAACTGTAAAAAAAGGAGAATATTTTACTGCTTCAAGTTTTAATCCTTTGAGAGCTTTTTTCAATGAATCGAAAACAGCTTAAATTCATGAATAGAAACTAAGAATGTCTGCGGTGTGTGTCCCCTGCATAGAAAACAAGAAGAATTTATTTTATTGGGCTACAAAACAGAAATATGATTAGTTACATAAAAGAAATATGCTAATGAGAAAAACACTGATTAGAACGAAGAAAAAATAGTTCAAATGAAAGTAAAATAAATTTGTAAAGCACATTTCATGTAAAGACAATTCAAGGTTTACATAAAACATTAAAAGCATTACATAAGTTAATTTGACTTTATTGTCCCACCGAAGCAGGACATTTGTCTCTGGTCTCAGCAGCAGACACGTCAAACGCGATCAGACCTGGTGCTCTGTAGCGCCCCCCTGAGGGTGGTCGCCGTGGAGGGGGGTGTTTCATCTAGCTGGTGATTGAGCTTTCCTTTGGGTTGATAGTCGGCCATCTTTCCCGCCGTCTTCACCGTGTTCACTTTGTTCCCGTTTATTACGTCAGACGTCCAAACCAGAAGCGAGGACGCTCTGGATGAGGTTCCATCAAACTCGGACTCTTCCAGCCTCCTCGGTAGAAACTCTCCGGCTTTCTTACATGTTTCAAAGTGAAGCTCAGATTATCGCCTGTGTATCCAGATACGTTCCACTTCATTCTCATAGCAGTTAAAGGGAAAAATATTAATTTATGTTATTAATTTTATTGATAAATTGATGAAATTAAGGAAATTTTTAACATTTTATAAAGAAAATATATTAACCTTTTCATAAATATAAAATATTTAATATAAAAACATTTAATATTTTACGTATGAATTATTGCCTGTTAGAACGTGGATGTGTGAGTACTCTAGACGGTAGTTTACTCCTCTAAAATAAAATAATCCATTAACTTTGCTAGATATGAGTTGAATTTATTCTCAGTTTTCATTGTTAGGGACATTTGAATCCATGCAACTCGCTTGTTTTGTTTTTCTAAATCTCATGAACGTAGTTTCTTCTCATGTTAAAAATACTGAAGATGCATTCGAACTGAGCTCTTTGTTTGTAGTGGGAACAGCTGATCAGCTGTGTGTTTGCTGTGTAGCGTCCTTCCTGTTTTAACCTGGTCATGAAGCAAGAACAGCAGGTGCTGGACCTCATGGAGAGGAACGTTGTCCCATTCTGGTCTGATGCAGGATTCTAGCTGCTCTACAGTCCTGGACCTTGGTTGCAGGATTTCTGCTTCCATGATGCTCCAGATGTTGGGTACTGGTGAAAGGTCTGGACTGCCGGCAGGAGGAGGACCAGGAGGAGCTCTACAGTCCTACTAAACCACCTCCAGCAGCCACTAATGTCCCTGTTTCTGCTCAGACTCCATGAGGTGGTACGAGGACCCACGTCCACTAGTGGAGCCTGATTGGCCTTTACCAGAGACCACCAGGACTGATAGATGGGGTCCCTGGGATGAGAGAAGATTTATATGGAGACCATGTGACAGAAGCAAGAGTCTGGAGATGCCAAGGAGAATGTTCATGGCCAGCAGAAGGTACCAGGATGAGGATGCTGCTGCAGTGGGACCTCGTGCCTTCCGATGCAGGACCATGCTCGGCCTCATGTGGCCTGTTCACCAGACCTGGATCCAGTCCAGCACCTCTGGGACAGTCGTTCCGTCCAACACACTGTCCAGAGGTTGACCCTGATCCAGCTCTGGGAGGGGATCCCTCATTACGTTGTGTATACAGGCAGGAGGAGGCCACGCCCACTACTAAACCTCACTCTGATTGGTCCTTCCACAGAAGCTGGGTCAGCCTGGGATCTGGTCTTTCCACTTTTATTTAGATTCTGAATCCAGACCTCCATGGCTTCACGATTCTGATTTGCATTGATCAGTCTGAAGTTATTTAGTTCTCAACACCTTCTACAAATTAATAAATAAAGATTTTAACTGGAATATTTCACTCAGAGCTAAGATGTTTAAATCGTCCCTTCCTTGTTTTGAGCAGTGAAATAAAAATAAATTAAAAGCAGCAAAGTTGGAAATAAACAAAATAAATTGCATTTATTGTTATTTACAGCTTTCTATTAATATCAGTTTATTGTTTTTATTTTATTAATTGTGATCTGTAACGCTTTAGGTTGCTTTTACATATTGATAAATGTATAAAAATAGAATAAAATTTAACTGTGTTTTCTTCATTAATGACAGAAGCTGATAACAAATGTTTTTTATTTCCTTTAACAGAAACATGTTTTTGTGCTTCTTAAACTAATTATCTCCTAAAAGTTCACATCTTGTTTAATAGTCTTTCAGATCTGTTTTTTTTATTTTGGAAAGAGCTTAAAGCTTTTCACACAAACTTAACGATCATCCTGATTTGCTGCATATGGAATCTATTGATTGGTATTGATTGGCCCCATTAAAGGATTTCCTGGACACGCCCCTGATTAGCTGCCAATTATTATTTTGACCTTTTAGTAAAACAGGTTTTGATAAATTACATTTTTAGTACAGACAAATAATTCCAGTAACAAAACAACTTTTGAGTCTCATTAGTTTTTATTGCTGTAATTGTGACTCATTGAAAACCTTTTTGTTAATAAAGTTTTATTTAAAAAGGAACAGTTATAACTTCCTCCAGCAGGGGGCGGTGTGGGTCTGTGTCTGCGGTTTTCGGTCACGTAACTCCAAAATTATTATTAAATATCGGTTAAATGTGATAAATAGGTTAGTTTGTAGATATGCAATAAATAGGAGAATTGTTTCTACGTAGGTCTCGTGCGCTATGAGGTCAGAAGAGGTTTTAGTTGGAAGATGATGATGATGATGACTTGGATCACAGCGGCGGAAAGGGGGCGTGTCCCTTTGGAGGGAGCATCGCGAGCTCCGTCCTGTTCTCCGGTTCCGGTGGATCAGAGAGGAAAGTTCCCGCCGGGAAGTCCCGGACCTCGACAGCGACGCGACCGAGCGAGTTTAAAGTTTAACGGAGCCATGATGGAAACGTAAAGGCAGCACCAGGGTGCGTTCAGGGACAGCCCGGAGAAGCCCGCTTCCTCTCAGTACCTGGCTGTCTGATGAAAGGGGGGCTGTGCGATGGCTGCTGCTCCACCTGAGCCCAGGAAGTTCACCCGGGGGCTGAACAAGCCTGGAACCGCCGCGGAGCTCCGGCAGAGCGTCTCCGAGGCCGTGAGGACGTCAGTGTTGGTGGTAAGTCTGGTCCTAAAAACTCAAGAAGTTCAGCTTCAAGTGTTTGTAGCTGCAGAAAATACTAAACATCTTCATATAACTCTGTCACCTACACGGTCCCATGGCTGACAGCTTTCCCAGAGAGGTTGCCAGGCAACAGAAATGCACACGTGCACAAAAGCATGCACTCCTAGTACCCTCCGTTACCTGACCCCTCCAGGTGTAACCAGGTAGCTCCGACAGAGACAAGCAGTAATGATGAAGGTAAAAACTGATGAGGATGCTCTGCTGACTGCAGTGTTACATAACTGTCATCAATAAGCCGTTTTTCCTGCAGCTCGTGACCTTTGCTGCCAGTTACAGCGCGAGCTTTTGGTGTATGGAAACAGAACAGTGACAAAAGTTTAGTAATTTATTTCTCCGTGTTTATAATTAAAAGTGAGGTGAGCTGGTTTATGGATGAAGAACGTTTTCCACCGTGATGATGTTTGTCTGTGGACAGGAATCTCAGCCCTCCTCTGATTAGGTGGGCATTAGAGCGATCTGATTGGTTCTTGACTAGGCAGGTAAAATAAACAGAGGTGTATCTTCAGACTTGCAGAAATAACCCACACATAGATTTTATTTGTACTTGTTACAGGTTGAAATATGGAGACACGAGCTGGAAACTTTTCCTGCTAATCTCCACGTTACGTTCACGTCCATTTTCTTTTTACAATAAAAAAGGTCTAAAGTTAGACGGAAAATAAAGATTTTTATCCATAGAAAAGAGTGTTATTATAATTTTGGAAAATATTACGAGACTTTAAAACCTGGATAGTTTTTTCTAGCTGAAGTTAAACGCAGTAACTCGCTGCGATCGCAGTGACGTAGCTTGGTGCAGCGTGGTCTGATGGCTGTGTGCTTCTAGGATTTCTAGGACCGGCATGCAGAAGCATTTTCTATGTGAAGTGTAGAAATAAAGAGTCAAGTTTACACCATGTGCATGTTTCCACACGTTTCCTCTCATGGACGACGACGGTGCTGTCGGTTTGAACAGGTTTGTGACGCGGTACCAGGTCTCCCTCCTGCACGGCTGATCTGTTAATCTGTCCTTGTAATTCTTTTCAATAAAGTTTAATCTAATCTAATTCTTTTGATTGAAGGTGGCCTTTTGACCTGGAAACAGCAGCAAACTCCAGCTACCAGGAATAAAACTAAAGCTCGCTGGCTGCTGGAAAGTCTCCTGGTTGGAGATTCCTGCACATTATCCCTCCTTTAAAAAGGAAAAAGCTCCTGTTACTGGCCTGGAAACCTGCATCTAGTTCAGGCTGAATTAAGAGAAACTGTAGCTTTATAATCGGGCTCCCATGTAAAAGGCCTTCCTCTGTTTTTGACCGTGTGTTTACTGTGCAGCTGTTTCTCCTGCACGTCTGACATGGGACCAACATGCTGGTCTGGTAAATGTAAACATAGCTGGACGTGGAAGGTTTTCCTGAAGGAAGCAGGATGGATGATACATGAGGTCTGTTGGTAGATGATGGACCCTGGTTCTCCTGCATCATCATCGTCATCTTGGTGGTTCTGGTCAGGGTGGCATCATGGAAACCCGATCACAACGCTGGCTTGTGTTTAATAATGGATGAGATGATGTCAGGTGTCCTGGCTATTTTTAAACTCTGCAGCTCGGAGTCACACTCAGCTCTCCAGGGATCATTAATTATGAAAACCTGCACATGCAACGAACCACCTAGACTCCAGCCTCGAGGCCACGCTGGGATCTAGACTGTTGGGTGTTGATGCAGTAGATGGTGCAGACGTGGTGCCGGTCAGACAAACCGTAGGAAACAATGTGGAGGCTGAGCAGCCCTGTGTTTTTTGGGGGAATATTTAAAATAAAAATATCTCTATTAATACGCTGTTTTTATACATGCTTAAACTTCATAAATGAATCATTTTTATTTGTTTTATATTTAAACAGAAAACATCAACATTAGAGATTACAGTTACAGTAATATTACTATCCTCCATGTTACTTTTAGATTCACTAAATTCATCCTGAGGACCGGATTGGACCCTCCGGAGGGCCAGTTTTGGCCCTCGGACCATGTTTGACACCGTCTTTTTTCAGACAGTTTTGGCTAAATTTGCAGGTGTTGAAGGAAAATGAAGCGGCTACATTTAGCGTGGCTTCCTCTCCGGAGGTTTCGGTCCGATCAGAGCGTAAAAGCAGATAACCTGCTGTAGCAGTGCCGGCCTCCATCAGAGCCATCATAGAGAAGCTGGGACGGGTTCGGCTCGATGGTTTCCATCCCTTCTTTATTTAGGCTACCTGGTCCACTCAGTCTGGCGTGTTTGTGGAAGTCTGAGATTCTTAAAGGTCTGTTTCCTCAGGACACAACGCAGAAATATTCAACATCATTTTTAGAAAATTGCCGCCATCCTTCTCCGGGCTTGTAGGGAAATAAATAAAAGGGCTGTGGTTGTTAATGGAGGGAAAGCACAGAGTCATGTGTTCAGCTTAGGGAACAGTTGGGTAAATTCTCACTCTTTCTTAAATAAGAACTCTTTTCTGCAAAATATTCCTGCAAACTGTTGTTATTACACCATAAACAGCTGAATTTGGTGAGAGAAGCTGGTTCTGTTCATTTAGGTGATTCGTCACTGAACCGAATCCACCAGAAACCACTTTGTCCTCCTTATTTATAAAGATTCGGACAGTTTTTAAGCCTTGTGTTTAAAAACCGATGTTATCACAGTAGTATCGATTGATATTGATCCCAACGTTGGTATCGATTAATACTGATATCGATCCCAACGTTGGTATCGATTAATATTGATATCAATCCCAACGTTGGTATCGATTAATATTGATATCGATCCCAACGTTGGTATCGATTGATACTGATATCAATCCCAACATTAGTGTTGATATTTCAGACATGTGGGTTGATGACCCACCATTAAAACTTGATTTAAATAAAACTCACCTTGTGAAATGTCCCTTTAATCCCGGGACCGTTTCATTTTGCTGCCTCTTTATGACATTTTTACTATTTTGTTTTAAACCTTATTGATTATTCTTTCTTTGTGTTTTGTATGGTGACCTTGAGCAACGTTATTTTACTCATTTAACTAAAACATACAAGATTCAGATTTCTAAATCATGCCCAAAACCAAATAATAGTTTAGTAGAAAAGACTTATCGTCTTTCTGTTGTCAAACTTCTGGCTTTATTCTTCTGATTTTCTTTTTCTATTGTTCCTCTGACGTCCAACAATACTTACCACTATCTGATTTTTTTCTCTGATTTTAAGATGTCTCTCCAAAACTAATAAAGTTAATAGAGTAGAAAAGAGGAGTAAAGTGTGAATGACTGTAGAAATATAGGTTTAAATATGGATTTAAACTGGGATTAACAAGGTGCCGCCAGCTGAGTTGGTCAAACTGGGCAGTGCCCACAAGCTGGCACGATTTCACTCAGTTCTCTGTTTTGTGTGTAAAAATAGTTTAATGTAGAAAACGTTCACGGTTCTTCAGCTTTTCTGAGTCCATCCACATAAAGGGAAGGAGGAATGAGTAGAATTAGCGCATGTTAACCAAGCTGTGCTAGTTTTTATATGATGGGGTAGTTAGACTAAGCTGAGTGTTTCTCTTCGTGTACGGGGACGATGTCTCAGCCTGCCAGAAGACCTGCAGGCCTTTCGTTTGCTTGAATGAGGAAATCTTTGGCTCAGCATAAGAGAGATGAATCAGTTCAGAGCTACAGAAGAATGAGAGGAGAGTTTGGTTCATACCAACACCGCCTGAACTCATCACAGCTTTTAAACCAAAAAGCATCAGCGCAGTAGAAGTCATTAAAAAGGTTTGTTTAAAATAAACCAGACGTTACATCCAGCAGCTGCTAGAGACGGCCTCTATTCAGTCTGTTCACTCACTGGTTTTAAAATCTTCATCACAAGGCCTGTTTTCTGCCTCCTGTCTGTCCCAAAATAAAAGAAGTACATCCTCACAGCTGCCAAGGCTGGACGTATAATCCTGGTATCTACAGTTGAGATGTGTGAGATTACTACAGAATTTACCTGGAACACAGTAAAACATGGAAATACTATCTCCTCCTAAAAGAAAACCACATTACCTTCAGTGGAAACCAGAGAAGAGCAGCCCAGTTCACATAGAAATGAATGAAGTAGTCCTAGGAATGAGTAAAGTAATCCTAGAAATGAGTAAAGTAGTCCTAGGAATGAGTAAAGTAATCCTAGGAATGAGTAAAGTAGTCATAGGAATGAGTAAAGTAGTCATAGGAATGAGTAAAGTAATCCTAGGAATGAGTAAAGTAGTCCTAGGAATGAGTAAAGTAGTCATAGGAATGAGTAAAGTAGTCATAGGAATGAGTAAAGTAATCCTAGGAATGAGTAAAGTA
>JBAGKP010000027.1:17513628-17529026 GCA_037177255.1 Melanotaenia maccullochi
CACCATCACTACTATGTTGCTAAGAGACCTCTATTTAGACCTGGACATGATGATGAAGCCACTTCCTGTCACACTTTAAGCTCTTGTTGGTCTGGAGGATTTATCCGCCCCAGGTTTACAGAAAATTAATAATTCCCACAGTTCGAACTAAAATCTTCCTAAAAGACAGAAAGAAACGTTCATGATTTTATCTAAAACCATCGTCTGCTTTAGTCTGAACTTATTTTCATCTAGATTTCATTTATCTTCCTCTTTTTTTTTCTATTTTTTATTCTTCTGTTGTTGTTTTAATACATTTATTTAACTTTTTTATCCTATTTGATTCAGTTTTATTGTATTTATTTTATCGTTCATCCACTCGCTGCTTAGTCCAGCTCAGGGTTGCAGGGAAGCTGGAGTCATCCAGCTTTCAGCAGGTGAGAGGCAGGTACACCTGGACACACACACAGAGACAAGCAACCACTCACACACACTCCCAGGGAGGATTTAGAGACCAGTTAACCTGACGGTGGGAGGAAGCCGGAGAACCCGGAGAGAACCCACGCATACACGGGGAGAACACACAAACGCCACAGAGAAAGGCCACGCCCCCCACACAGAAAGGCCACGCCCCCAACCAGTGACCTTCTTGCATTTATTTTATTTTCATTAATCACATTTTAATCTGTTTTAATTTCTTGAATAGATGTTTGTTTCTGTTATTCCTGTAATTCATGTTTAGGTAGAAAACTGTTTAAAAAGTGAAGTTTACATAAAGTCTGACTGATGGATTGATTGATGGATGGATTGATAGATTGATGGATTGATCATCCTTATCCGTGTTATTCCAGAGCCAACAAGCCAGGCTGGCCACTCTCTACCTCCCTCTGTTTGGCCTGCTTCAGGACAACGTCTCCAGGCTGGACATCAAGGACTCGGCGTCTCTCAGCAACAACAGTGTAAGCCTGACACCTGGTGGTGAGGAAGGGAACTGCAGCTTGCTGTGAGAGCTGGAACGTGTGTTATAAGATTTAATTTACCTGCTTTATATCTGGAGCAGAACATGAGGGAGGAGCCTCTGGTGCTGAACGCCATGGTGACCCCTCAGAAACCTGGAAGCTGCATAGAAAACGCTCTCCACAAAGATGTGTTTGTGGTCATCTCTGGAACAGGTGAGTCCGAGTAGGAAAGAAGCTGGAGGTGAAGCAGATGTTGGGATGAAATGTGCAGCTTCTGGAGGGAATCACACCAAATAAACCAAGAAAATGGGTCATGGTAGTTTTACCATGCAGGAGTTACTGTGTAGGAAAAAACATAAACAATAAATACGTGCAGAATAAATAATGATGAAGGAAAGACAATAAAACATTAATACATAAAAATAAATGTTTAGTAAAAATTAATTAAAAGTAAATAAATACTAGTAAATAAAAACAGATAAAAATGAATTACATAAGAAATAAAATAAAACCATTTACCAGTTTAGGCTTGAAGAACAGCAGTTTAATAAAAACAAAACAAATCCAGCATAACTAAAGGAAAATAAAGTATTAGGTTAATAAATAACTTATAAATAACGTTAAATTATTATTTAATTAGGATTTTATCATTTAAATTACAAATGAATATAAATTATAAAACAAATAATAAACAGATTATAAACACACTAAAATAAATATGTAAATATTTAATAAACGCTAATAAGTAAATATACAATATTATATTAAATATATCCAATAAAATTAATAAAAAAAATAATTAAATAAGAATATATAAAATAAATACGTAAACAATGCTAAATAAAAATAGATAAAACTAATTAATTAGATAAAAATTAATAAAATAAAAAATTAAAACATTTACCAGCTTAGCCTTGAAGGACAGCAGTTTTTAAGTAAATAAAAAGTAAGTAAGTTATATGAAAATAAATACATAAATAATAACAAGTAAAACTAGGTATGATAATAATAACTAGATTAAAGGTGTGAAGTAGCTTGTGGGTTAATCCAGGCGTCATGATGACGGTGAAAGGCAGAAATATTGTTTTGGGGGATGAATGTAGTTAAAGTGAGAACACAGAAGTGGTGTGAGGAGAAGGACACGTAAAGCTGAGCATGTTGTAAACGTGTGATATGACCCGTCTGCCTCCTCAGCCTCCCCCCACAGCTCCACGCCCAACGTCCACCACGCCGACTCCAGAGGGTCTCTGGTCTCCACCGACTCTGGAAACAGCATCCTGGACAAGAGCAGCGACAAGACCAACTCTCTGGAGAAGGTAGCCCACCGTTTCCGTAGCAACACCAGTGAATCTGGACTGTCGGCTGCACGCTGAGCCAGACGAGTCTGGATGCTGCACACAGCAGATTTACCACATGATGGCTGCTTTCCTCAGATAAATATTAGACTTTAACCTCAACATTTGTTAATGCAAGTAAATAAATGTGCAGACTGGCGACGGTCCGAGGCGGACCCTGTCTCTGGGGTAGACTCTGGCCCCCATGACCTGCACCGGACTAATAAAGACAGATGGATGGAGGATTTAGTGAGGGGCTGTGATTAAAGACCACGAGTGGTCTTTACTAGAGAAGCTTAAAGAGGATTTTAAAGTCCAGGTCCACCCACCAGACAAGTGGTTTTCAATCTTTTTCCAAAGTTGTTCCCCTGTGGAGGATTTTTCAGCCCAGTAGCTCCTGGTCCAGTTCACATCTTAGTCCAGGTTCCACATTTAATCTGGTCTCCAGTAAAATAACAGTGTTTTAGTACAAAGAAGTACCAGTTTCCATGTAATGGTCCATCTTTTCAGAAAGTATTACCAGAAAAATAAGTCCAGTTTTACTAATCCTGGACTGACTCACCTCATCATACAAACTCAGGTCACATCTATTAGGTCAGAAATAGAAAAGATGGAACAAAATATTTTTTATTTTCTCTTGGACCCCCTGGAGTGTCTCCACGTACCATTAAAGGGTACATGAACCCCCATTTGAGAAACGCTGCACTAGAACAAGCCAATTAAACGTTAACTTGACCAATACGGCTGGTGAGTTCACTGGTCTGGTCTGGTTTTGGCTGCAAGTTGTTGCCGTTGGTTACAGAGCCTCCATGTGTTTCTGTAACCTCCATGTGTCCACCCAGGGGCGTGTCCACCCAGGGGGCATGTCCACCCAGGGGCGTGTCCACCCAGGGGCGTGTCCACCCAGGGGCGTGTCCACCCAGGGGGCATGTCCACCCAGGGGCGTGTCTAACCAGGTGGGGTGCTCAACCATGGGGCGTGTCCACCCAGGGGCGTGTCCACCCAGGTGGGGTGTTCACCCAGGGGCGTGTCCACCCAGGGGCGTGTCCACCCAGGTGGGGTATTCACCGAGGTGGCATGTTCCCATCAATCCGATCAGAGCCAGAGCCGATGGGAAGCCCGTTAGCAACTCGACGAATTTGAATTAAATCTCTTTTTTTTTTTACTAAAAATGAGGACAAATGAGGGAAGATGAGGGAAAATGAGGGAAAATGAGGGAAAATGAGGGAAGATGAGGGAGGATGAGGGAAGATGAGGGAAGATGAGGGAAAATGAGGGAAATTGAGGGAAAATGAGGGAAGATGAGGGAAGATGAGGGAAAATGAGGGAAATTGAGGGAGGATGAGGACGGTTCGTTTCCAGACTGGGATCATCCTGGTAATTCTAAGTTTCAAACAACATGAAGCGAATCCCAGCGTTTCCTTTTAGAAGCGGAAATGGAAGCATTAAAGAAGAATTAAAGCATTTTCATCCATCTGCACACACATCCTCCCCCTCCAGACCTCCCACAGCGCTCCACCCTGCTCCGTCACCTCCCATCTCCACCTAAAGGAAAGATTTACCCGGAGACACTCCGTCAACGTGCCCCCCCTCATCCTGGATCCGGAGCAGCGACCTCCTCTGAACCGGACCACAAAGCGGGCCACCGTGGACTTCTCTGTCCTCACCGTTCCTCTGAGCGACCCACTTCTGGACGGGGGAACCCAGAACCCGTCTGCAGACCTGAAGGGGGATGGAGATCCGGAGGAGAACACCATACAAGTACTCTGCTCCGCCTTCACCTTCAGCTTTGCTGTGCAGAGTCTGCTCTCGAGTGTTTCACCTCCAGGAGTTTGTGTCTTAGACCTGGATCTGGTTCTGCTTCTCGCTGCAGAAACTGGACTTCTTTTCCTCCTCTGGGTTGTTTGAGGGATGTGCTTGGTCTCTATGAAGCTTCTTTCCTCTGCCAGCTGGTAACCAGTGTTTTTGTCTCTTGTTGTGGACCAGAACCAGTGTGTTTCAGCTCTGGGCAGCACCGTGCTGCGCTGTGACAAACTGGACCGAGACGAGATCAAAAACCTGCTCATGTGCTTCCTGCACATCCTCAAAAGCATGTCAGAAGGTAGGACGGCAGAATTCTTACGTCTGGTCTGATGCAGGCGGGTGTTGAGCAATAACCTGTCCTTTCTTCTCCTTCAGAGGCCCTCTTCGCTTACTGGAACAAAGCAGCTCCGGCAGAGTTGATGGACTTTTTTACACTCATAGAGTAAGTACTGAAACACACAACCTCCCTGTAGGGAGATGAAACCAGTCCAGATCAAGTCTTAGAACGAAGATAGGGCAAGAAAGTTCCAGAAAACCCAACTCCCCCTGAATGTCTCTCACTATTAACACAAATGACAACGTCAGAGGTTTCTACATGGAGAGTAAAGAGAGCGGAGAGGAGCCCGGTGCATCATGGGACATCCCCCAGCGGAGAGAAGCCCAGTGCATCATGGGACGTCACTGAGCCCAGTGCATCATGGGACGTCACTGAGCCCAGTGCATCATGGGACGTCCCCCAGTGGAGAGAAGCCCAGTGCATCATGGGACGTCCCTGAGCCCGGTGCATCATGGGACGTCCCCCAGCGGAGAGAAGCCCAGTGCATCATGGGACGTCCCCCGGTGGAGAGAAGCCCAGTGCATCATGGGACGTCCCTGAGCCCAGTGCATAATGGGACGTCCCCCGGTGGAGAGAAGCCCAGTGCATCATGGGACGTCCCCCGGTGGAGAGAAGCCCAGTGCATTATGGGACGCCCCCCAGCAGCCTCGGCCTCTGGCAGCAGGACTAGATGATGGATCAGGGTCACCGAGCCAGACCTGCTATAAGATTATCAGGAAGGAAAGTTAGTGGATCTGAAGGTGGAGAGTTTCTGCTTCCTGAAGCCAGGCGGGAGTTTTGGGTCAGATTGTGAACTAGGTTAGGGTTAATTTTTGGTTATTTTGTGTAACTGCTTGTATGGATTTGTTAACTCCGGCCTGATGATCTCTGTCCCGCAGAGTCTGCCTCCACCAGTTCAGATACATGGGGAAGAGGTTCATATCCAGGTAGGATGGGTCTGGTTCTCTGTCCTGACGTCTCATTGGACTAAACTTTTCTCTTTCTGCTGATCTGTGTAATAATAATAAGACGCTGACAGACATGTAAACGTCTCAATGCTGACTGGATCTTTAACCTTCAGCTCTTTGTCTCTCACCTGTAACACTGCTGGAGTTGTTTGTGATAACGATGCAGCCGCTTGCACCTCCTGCATGGGTAAGAAGTCCTTTCATTCCCTCTGTTCTTCATTAAATGCATGTTTGCCCGTTTTACGTTAAATACCAGCTTCTTTTACCTGCGTGGTTCCGTGTGCTGCAGCGGTCCCTCAGTCTGAGTCTGTTTCCGGTCTCGTGACTGAACGGTGTTTGTGGTCTTCCCCACAGGAGCCAGGAGGGTTGTGGACCTGTGGCTGCAGACAGGAAGTCTCTGACTCTTCCTGTGTCTCGTAACAGGGCAGGAATCCTGCATGCTCGCCTGCAGCAGCTCGGAGCGCCGGAGAACGCTCACACCTTCAACAACAGTGAGTCTGGTCTTCTTCCTCCACATTCAGCTTCCTTACAGGAAAAAAGCCCCTTTCCAGAATCTCTCCTGCATTTCAGGATCAATTTCAAGGTTTTTTTTGTGGTTTAGAAATGTCTTAACGGTCTTGGAGATTTTTATTTGTCCGACCTGCTTTTAGATTAGGAGTCCTCATGGACCCCCAGGTCCTCCGGTACGTCTCTGACCTTGTAGACCTTTTAGTTGGACTAAAACCTACGACGAGGCCTGTGGAACATCCTGCTGGAAAACCTCAGGGTTTTAAATTCTTCATGCATTAATTAAAATAACTTTATTTCTACAGACACGTACTGTGATGCTTTTTTTTATTTATTTTGATCTGTTCTATAAAATTATTCATGAAATAATATTTTCATATTTATAAATAATAAAGATATCCCATAAAACAAACTCATGAATCTATTCATGTACGTTAAGTTAATATAATATATTTATTCTACAGGGAGTCGCTCATTAATCTCCGAGTGCACAACCTTTTAAACGCATACAGTAGCAAACAGCCTGGAAACAGCCTGGAAACAGCCTGGAAACAGCTTTCCGTTGTAGTGGAACGATGCATGAAAGGGTTAAAAAGAAACTCATTCATTTACTCTATCTTCAAATAATAAAAGCAGCTTTAACATTAATAAAAATACTAATTATTGTCTGGAAAGTCTTTAATCTTTTGGTTTTGTTGTTAATTTGTTTTTATCTCGTTCTGAATAAATCCTTCATGTCTGATGAGTCATCTTTACAGCCTGGAGGACGGCGCTGCTGTGGAACGAACTCTGTAATAAACACCAACAAACACTTTTAATAGTAATGAAAGGTTGTTGATATGAATCAGCGTGGCTATCCAAGCCGGACACATCACATGTTGTGTTATTGCTCTTGTGGAGTTAATGATCTCTGACCGTGTCCTTCATGTGTGCCGGCAGCGAGCTGCCACGCCGAGGCCGACGTGCACAGCCAGTGTCTGCTGGAGGCCAACGTGTCCACGGAGGTCTGCCTGACCGTGCTGGACACGCTTAGCATCTTCATCATGGGGTTCAAGGTATGAACACGTCAACCTGCAGCGTGCACAACACCTGCTCCACCAAACATGCATCTCCTGTGTTTTCAGACCCAGCTGAATTCAGATCTGGGCCACAATCCCCTGATGAAGAAGGTTTTCCAGGTGCACCTGTGCTTCCTGCAGATCCCCCAGTCAGAGGCTGCCCTCAAACAGGTCTTCACCTCCCTCAGGACCTTCATCTACAAGGTGAAATACTCAGGTCCATCTGTGGTGAATGTGGAGGTAAATGGTCTTACGAGGCTTCTTGGTCCTTCAGTTCCCTTGTACCTTCTTTGACGGCCGGGCCGACATGTGTGCGTCTCTCTGCTATGAAATCCTCAAATGCTGCAACTCCAAGCTGAGCTCCATCCGCAGCGACGCCGCCCACCTCCTCTACTTCCTCATGAAGAACAACTTCGACTACACGGGCCGCAAGTCTTTTGTTCGGACACACCTGCAGGTCCTTCCCTTCTGTTACACACTGCCTCCCTCCTTCATGGTGTGTGTTCTAGTCTGAAGCTGGACTGTCTCCGTCCTCAGGTGGTCATCGCGGTCAGCCAGCTGATTGCTGACGTGATCGGCATCGGGGGAACCCGTTTCCAGCAGTCTCTCTCCATCATCAACAACTGTGCCAACAGTGACAAGAACATAAAGGTGAGGATGGTTCTGGAAACCCGACATTCTGCTCTGACCCGGCTGGTTGCTCCATTCGGTCCTGCAAGGATAGAGTCCTGCAGGTTTTCAATGTTTCCTGCTCCAACGCTGGCTCAAATTAAGTTGATCCAACAGCCTATGAAGTTCAGCACGACGACTCATTTATTCATGTTTAAGTCAAACAGGTCGAATTCACTAACAAGAACAGATCTAAGAAAACAACCGAATGACGCGTCTGAAAAGTGGAATAATTAATAATAAAAACACTTTACAATCATCATCAATCATCATATTCATAAACATATAAACACACACACACACACACACACACGTATATATATTAAAACAAAATTAATTAAAATTAATTCGTTAAGAGGCGTCTGTCTAAGACCGGCCTCGATAACTTTGTTAACTCTTATCATGAACTCACCACCGCAGTCAGCTGGTGTTTTACTTTTGTATTTATTTACAGTATCTATGATTTTCTCTCTTAGATACACTGAGTTTAAGTTTGTGTTTATTAAAGTTTCTTCCTTCCGTCGGCTGATCCAGAGTCGTGGTTTTATCTCCAGCTTTGGCCCAACACCCACAAAACAGTTATTAAAGTTCACCACATCATCCATGTTGACCAAATACCTTCAGTGTTTATTTCCATCTAATAATTTGTTAATATTCCTGTTTTAAATTCCGTAAAATAGTTTTCATATTTATTTCTAGTTTCTTCTATATTTTATGAATTTTCTAGTGTTTTTTACAGGTATTGTGTAATCCGTGGTGTGTTTAAGTCATATAATAGTTGGAAGGTAAACAGGAAGGTTGATGTCTTATCAGTGAACAGGCGCTGCAGGACGTAATCTGCTGGCTCTGGTCGTTTTAGGGGAAAGGCTGACGTTCATCGTATCAGTAAACTCTTTATTGGTTGGTGGTTATTAGGACTGAGCAGGTTAATGCTGAAATACCTTCTGCATTGTACCCGTACACTAAAGCTAACAGTTCTTCTTCCTTTCCATACATTCAGTCCTTCATCACTCGTTTTCCACCTCTCTGTCCACACACACCGCTACACACACACCGGTTTTCTCCATGTCAGCTTCTTGATTTGCGTCTCAGGAACGGCAGTGATGGAGAAACTGGTGAAGCTAAAACTTCCTTTAGTTAAAGTTTGTGTACACGCTGGTCCCCGGGTCAGTGTCATCCTCCGTGTCCTGATGTTTTACTCTGTGGAGTTAAATGTTTTCAGCTCTATTTCGTCACAGTTCGTAGCCTCGGTGGATGAAGCTGTACTGGCTGTGATTGACCTTCTGTCCCACTTATGTCCTTCTAGCTCCTCGATGTCTCGGATCAGCAGTACCTCGGCTTCCTCCGGGAATCCGTTTAGCTTAATGAAGGTCTTCCAGCCGGAGGGCCACGTTGCCTGGATCTTGTCTTGCTTCTGGAGGCCTTCCTAGCGATGTTTCCTTTAGCCAGATGCTCGTTGATGTAGATGTTCGATCCTCTCAGCTTCCTTGTTTTAACAGCCTCCGGATCATGGCTGGTTTATCGTTGCTGCTCCTCCTGGGCAGCAGGTGACAGGCTTCATGGTGTTCCCATCAACCTCTGTTCCTCTAGACATGAGAACAGCAGCAGTTTGTCCTCTGTGGTCCGGTCTACCTCCGCGGGGATGCCCGTCCATAGCAGCGAGGTTTAACATGAAGGCGATGATCACGTCATTCATCCACGTTTGCTCCATTCAGCTTCTTCGCTTCTTTTTCTGCGTTCACCTCCTCAGCTAAGTCCAAAACGGATTTCTTCTAAAGCCTGACAGCAGAAACCTCCTCTGCCAGGAAGTCTAGTGACTTTTTAATGTCATATGGATCATCTGTCGCCGGATCTTTGGTCCAGAGTTCGCAGAAAGCACAAAAAATCCAACAAAGTGGGAAAAAGAGAGAAAAAAAAAGTCCAATGAACACAGAAAATATGCCAAACAAACGCAGCGACGTGCACACCACCGTTTGACCGGAAGCAGGAAAATGAACTATAAGTATAATTTGAGTCAGGTGTGTTGGAGCAGGGACACACTGAAAACCTGCAGGACTGTGGCCTTTGTAGGAGCAAACTGACATCATCTGAGTGGGAGCATGTGCTGCTCGGAGCCTTTCCAGACGTTCCTGGTTCCTGATGCTTCCTCATACCATCATCTGGAAGTGGTGACTGTCTGAAGGCATCGCTGAATCACAGTTAACATTTAGCTTTAAGCATTGATTGAAAATGTTTTATTGTCAGTAAAATATTAATTTATTAGATGAACAAATAATGGCATCATGTTTTAGGTTCAAACCTTGGTTGTATCAGAACAGATTCATACAGTTTCTGTGACCTTTTGCCGAACTTCATGGTAAAAACCTGTTGAACACACTCTGATCCTAGTCTTCTGCCCCCTGGTGGACAATTTTTGCATTACAATAATGCCTGAATTTATTTACAATAATATGAAAACAAAAAAGAAAAGAATAAAAGATATGATTGAATGCATAATTAATAGTAAATAAATTAAAATACATAAAATAAATATAAATAAATAATAAAATTTAAGAAATTACTGGAAGCGGTTTGTTGCAAAGTAAATATCAATTTAAAATTATGGTAAATTCAAAAACCCGTAATTTCACTTCCATTAAAATGACCACATAATAAAAATGGTGAATTGAAGGTGAACAGGTGTGGACGCGGTTTCTTCCAGCCAGTTACTGGTTTTATAATCTGGTAAATTAAAACTGACTTTTTTAAAAATAAAATACTGTCAAACGTGTCTTTCCAGCATACAGCGTTTCCTTCAGACGTGAAGGACCTAACCAAACGCATCAGGACAGTGCTGATGGCCACAGAGCAGATGAAGGAGCACGAGAACGACCCAGAGATGCTGGTGGACCTCCAGTACAGCTTGGCCAAGTCCTACACCAGCACCCCGGAGCTCAGGAAGACCTGGCTGGACAGCATGGCTCGCATCCACAACAAGACCGGAGACCTTTCTGAGGTCAGCAGAACTTTTAGATCTCACTGGAAATCTTCGCATCGAAGGGCTCGGTAGTATCTGTGTTCTCCAGCTACCGGACAGAAAGACTGCAGTCTAACTTTCTCTCTCAACCTCTTTCTGTTGCAAACGGTGTCCCACAGGGTTCCATACTTGGTCCCTCCCTTTTCTCCATTTACGTTAATAACATAGAAAGCTCTGTAGTGGATTCATTCATCCATCTCTACCCCGACGATACAACCCTTCAGTCCGTCTGCCCCTCCACAGTTTGCCAACACATTCAGTTTGGGCTGGTCCTGCTCCTGGTATGAAGCCCCCGATTCTCCTACAGCTATCCACAACATCGGATCTTCTGTTAGAATCCAGTTTCTGATCGCCATCTAAAGTCAAAAACAACAGTACACGTTTAAAGCTGTTATAGTGTCCACATTTCACGGTAGTAAACTTTTAACCATTTAACTCCCAGAGCAGACGGACATTTCCACTGCTGTCAGAGGGTGGAGCAGATTCTGGTGGGTCACAGGTTTTGGTGTAACACCGGCACCCCCCTACCCACCTGCTCTTTATATAATGAAGAGTAGATGCATGTCTTATTTTAAATAAAGTTCAATTTATTCAGTGTTTTCATTGTACATATAAACTGTATTTAAATATATTTAAATATATTTAAAAATAATAAAGTTTTTCTTTAACTGGACTCTCTAAATTTTAGTTGAATTCTTGTGTTTTCGGTGATCTACGGAAGTTTTCCAGGCATTTAATTATTCTGATCTTTATTTTCTTTTAAATGTAATTTCTTTTACCCTCTCCTTCAAAATGCCCCAAGCTGTAAATAAGAATTAGTTTCTTATCCGTTAAATAAATAGAAATGATGAAGAAAGCTTTACTGGGATGTGACTCGTCTTTTCCTCTCCTACAGGCTGCCATGTGTTACGTTCACGTTGCTGCTCTGGTGGCTGAGTACCTGTGGAGAAAAGGTGGGTTTTAGAGCCGCTATCTTCCTTCACAGTAAGTTGAACAATATTCTAGGATTGTTATTATCATGATTTAGAGAGGCCATAAAATGAGTTCCGGGTAAATGTTCCCACAGAAAACGGATGATCCTGAGACGACTGGTTAATAAAACTGGCTTCTTCTATAGTCTTCTTTGTCTACAGATGCCTAATTTAAGTTAATTTCCTTTTTAAAGAAACTATAAAATAAATGAGATGATGTGACGATGACCCTGAACTTGTTCTATTTTCCTCACCTGCTTGCTGACGGGAACACGAGTTCAGGTCCAAGGGTCGTCTGTTTGCGCTGTTTAAAAGCTCTACAACACGACACTCTCTAGATAAGATCCTCTCCCATGTGTCCTTCTGTATGAAGCCACTCTGCAGGAGTTTAGAGGGAATCTGTGGATTTGTGGCAGTGGGTGGATGCAGAGAAAAAAAACAAGACCGTAAAGATTCGTTATTGACAAAGTAAAAAAAAAGTTAAAAAGGTGGATTCTGTGTTTTAAGAAATGGTGCAGCTCAGTCCTGCAGCACAGAAGCAAGTAGCATTAGTTGTTCTTTCACTAGAGAGACAACACACACACTTCCCAGCTTCGGCTCCAACCGTGCACTGTGTTAAGGGTCTTATGGCATCTATGGTCTCCGTATGAGGTGTTAAAACACCACCGACCAGTAGGAACTGCTGTGTTTCTTCTACTGTGCAATAGAAAGGTGAAAGAAAACAGTCTGGATGTTAACATGATCAGAAAAGATAATTACTGTTAGTCCAACTCTAATCTGACTTTTAACAAGCGTGTAAACGTGTTGATGGAATCATGTTACGTTGAAGTTCTACAAACCAGACTGACAACGCGGCTCCAGCATGTTCACGCTCAACCAGACCGAGCGAGATCAGGTGTTTCCTTCGAACTTCCATCCTTTTGGATTTTTTCTGTTTCACTGATTCAGACACTTTAAAGTCATCAAAAATCACATTAAACTGGATCAACCTTCATTTCAACTTGAGCTTGAGTTCTAACCACAGCATCATCACAAAATCACCGTCCAGGTAACTTAAAGACGACAGCTGGACTTCCTTATATGATGTTCTCCTTCAGAGAAGGTCTGAAGCTGCTGAGTCTCTCAAGCATTTTACACAGTGCCTGCTTCGTGCAATGGAAAGCAGGGTTGCCAGATCCCACCAGATCCCACCAACCAGATCCCACCAACCAGATCCCACCAACCAGATCCCACCAACCAGATCCTACCAACCAGATCCCACCAACCAGATCCCACCAACCAGATCCCACCATGCAGATCCCTGTATTTCAACATCAGTCACTTTTCAAGGATTCAAGGAACTTTATTGTCATACAAGCTCACATTTACATGTTTATAGTACGAAATTAGAACTGAGGTCCCGGTTTGAGCCATGAAAGGAAGGCAAAAAGTAAAATAAAATATAAATATAGGCTAAATATAAATAGAATATAAGCTAAATACAATAGAATATAAACAGCAACATTTTAAAATAAAAATAACAGTAAACAGTTAGCATGTGCAGCCTAGATAAACATGTGCAAGTATGTATGTGCATGAGGTAGTCATGGTCCAAAGTATAACACCGCTGATATTAATATTAATGATATTGCACTTGTATGGACAGCAGGTAAACATGCAGTTTAAAAAAACCTGCTAAATATTTCATGTTTTCTATTTTACACTAAAAGAAATAAAACGGCGACATTTCAGTAAAAAACCGGGATTTATTTTCATTTTACCAACAATTTCTAAATGACTTTTTCTACTTCTTTTTCCTGTAATAAAATTAAATCAAACATACAAATTTAAATTGATTTCTGAAGCCTTATTTTAAAAATTTCTAAAACTTACTATAAATCTGATGGCGTGTTTTTCTCCACTTTTTACTTCTTCCTCCCCTAACAAACCCCCCCCAGTTTTCATGTTGTATAAACTTTCCGCCTGCTTTGACTTTCATGGCGTGTTTCTTTGTGTTAGGAATGTTTCGGCAGGGCTGCTCGGCTTTCCGCGTCATCACTCCAAACATTGACGAGGAGGCGGCCATGATGGAGGACGTAGGGATGCAAGACGTCCACTTCAACGAGGTCAAACCTTTTACTTTTCTAGATGACCGGTTCTGCATATGTTACAAGTTTGGATTAATTCATTTACTCTCTAGAACAGCTCTTATCTCTATAAAGATTGATTGGTCTGTAGATGGTAGATTAAATTAAATCATTGACACATTTGTTGAACCTGAAATTAATGAACAATTACCAGGAATATTTTTCAGAAGCGTAGGATCAGCTTCCATGTGGACTTAAGAGGTCTGAAACCAGAAAACCAGGGAGCTTTTATGGGTTGGTCAACACATCCGCTGGCAATGAAACATGTTTTATTTTCAGTCTTTATGAGCTAGAATCAGTGTTATCCATCCATAAAAAGGAGGGAGATGATCTCTTTCCTCCGTCTTTCCAGGAACACCACGCTCAGCTTGAGTTGTGTCTGTTTGCAATGTTAAATATCTCAAGCTGTGAGAGGATGGAGGGTTTATTGGCACCATGTTTGTGCTCAGGAGGTGCTGATGGAGCTGCTGGAGGAGTGTGCTGATGGCCTCTGGAAGGCGGAGCGTTATGAGCTTATTGCTGATGTCTACAAGCTTATTATTCCCATCTACGAACAGCGCAGGGACTTTGAGGTAATCTGCACATTGCTGCTATGTTTGTACGTAGCAGCAAATCATCCGTAAAATTTGCCTCCATATTTGTATGTAGCAGTAAATAATCTATAAGACGTGCCTCTATGTTTGTACGTAGCAGTAAATAATCTATAAGACGTGCCTCTATGTTTGTATGTAGCAGTAAATAATCTATAAGATGTGCCTCTATGTTTGTATGTAGCAGTAAATAATCTATAAGATGTGCCTCTATGTTTGTACGTAGCAGTAAATAATCTATAAGATGTGCCTCTATGTTTGTACGTAGTAGTACATAATCTATAAGATGTGCCTCTATGTTTGTACGTAGCAGCAAATCATCTGTAAAATTTGCCTCCATATTTGTATGTAGCAGTAAATAATCTATAAGATGTGCCTCTATGTTTGTACGTAGCAGTAAATAATCTATAAGACGTGCCTCTATGTTTGTACGTAGTAGTAAATAATCTATTAGATGTGCCTCTATGTTCGTACGTAGCAGTAAATAATCTATAAGACGTGCCTCTATGTTTGTACGTAGTAGTAAATAATCTATAAGACGTGCCTCTATGTTTGTACGTAGTAGTAAATAATCTATAAGAAGTGCCTCTATGTTTGTACGTAGTAGTAAATAATCTATAAGATGTGCCTCTATGTTCGTACGTAGCAGTAAATAATCTATAAGACGTGCCTCTATGTTCGTACGTAGCAGTAAATAATCTATAAGACGTGCCTCTATGTTTGTACGTAGCAGTAAATAATCTATAAGATGTGCCTCTATGTTCGTACGTAGTAGTAAATAATCTATAAGAGGTGCCTCTATGTTTGTACGTAGTAGTAAATAATCTATAAGACGTGACTCTATGTTTGTACGTAGTAGTAAATAATTTATAAGATGTGCCTCTATGTTCGTACGTAGCAGTAAATAATCTATAAGACGTGCCTCTATGTTCGTACTTAGTAGTAAATAATCTATAAGAGGTGCCTCTGTTTGTACGTAGTAGTAAATAATCTATAAGACGTGCCTCTATGTTTGTACGTAGTAGTAAATAATTTATAAGATGTGCCTCTATGTTCGTACGTAGCAGTAAATAATCTATAAGACGTGCCTCTATGTTCGTAC
>JBAGKP010000027.1:17534745-17549805 GCA_037177255.1 Melanotaenia maccullochi
GTGTTATGGCACTGACATTACCAAACGTGCCCGAGCCTGGTTGAAGCACTGGCATGTGAACACAACTGATCCCGGGCACGGCACTGGCCCGAGCACGCCATGTGAAAAGGCCCTCAGATTCATGGTGAAGGAGAACCGGTGGCTGGGAGGGGGTTACGTAGGGAGGTGGGACAGGGAAGTATTGGTCTGGTCTTTTGTTTTCTAGTTTCTTTTTTCATGTGTAAATCTTTTTGTCTACAATATGACCTCAAAAGAAACATGTTACTGTCAGTGCTGTGTTAAACGAGGGAACCTCATTAAACATACATGTGAAAGTGTCCATGATCCCTTTAGCATGTTGCTGCTGACCGACGTGTTCCTTCCCTCTGTCCACCAGCCACCCACTGTTTCCCGTACGTAAAGAAGCGGATAGCCGTTATGTACCAACACCAGACCGACCTGAGCCCTATCGAGGTGGCCATAGATGAGATGAGTGCTAAGGTGGCCGAGCTGCGACTGCTGTGCTCGGCCTCGGAGGTGGACATGATCCGCCTGCAGCTCAAACTGCAGGGCAGCATCAGTGTCCAGGTACCGATAAAACCCCGGCCATGCTTTTCATTTCGTCTAAAAGGCTTCAAGTGGTTTGAGCTCAGATGTTTTCCAGGTGAACGCCGGTCCGCTCGCCTACGCCAGAGCCTTCCTAGACGACAGCAGTGCCAAGAAGTATCCAGACAACAAGGTTAAACAGCTGAAAGAGGTCTTCAGGTAGAGATTTCTGCTGATTCTAAGTCCTGATTCCACTAAAAAGCTGTAGTTTGATTTTTATTTAAAATAAATTATCTTCAGTTAATTCTAGACAGGTGTGTATGGAGTGAAATTAGTCTCGTAATGTATGTGGGAAACAATTTGAGAGTAACTTTGAGAACCTTGACATATTTATAATATTCATAATATTTGGCTCCAACTTCAAAATATGTATTTTTTTCAGTAAAATATTTCCTATGATCTGTTTGCGTGTTATTTTTTTACTGTTACTGAGGAAATCAGCTGCTTTACGTGTTTGTACGTATGGTTATTAATGAGTAAATTTAGGGAAATGAAGTGTCTGATAAGGATCTGGTTCGTAGACCAGAGACTCGGATGAGCTGCTGTTGTTTATCTGTGTCTAAGCGACGGCGTTAAAGTGCTCGTACGTCTCTCTGCAGGCAGTTTGTGGATGCTTGTGGTCATGCTCTGGGAGTTAATGAGCGGCTGATCAAAGAAGACCAGCAAGAGTATCATGACGAGATGAAGGCCAACTACAGGGACCTGACCAGGGAGCTGTCCAGCATTATGCATGAACAGGTACAAACACCAATCTGGGCCATCATTTAGTCCGAGATGCTGAATGAGCTCAGAAATGCACATTTTCCAGCTTTTACTACCCAGATAGTGTCAGAGAGGGAGCTTCAGTCAAAGCTTCCAGACTCTGCGACGCTTTCCGAACCAGAGAGGTGGAAGGTAGATCATCCGGGACGCCTTCAAACACTCGACTGCAGCTGTAACAGAAAGTTTTTCCTCGTCCCTTTTCTGCCGTTGTTTCTAGAAGTCGTGTGACGTGCAGAGCGCGTTGCTGCTGGTCGACTTTTATCAACAGCGTCCTAAACTTCCTTATGAATAAAGAAAAATCTGTTAAAAATACTATTATACGTAGCTTATAAGTTAGATAAAATATATAAATATCAATGTTCAGTATATTAATTTCAATCTTCACACACAAACACACACACACAAATATATATATAGGCCTATATATATATATATATATATATATATATATAGGTATATATTTTAACTTTAATTTCTTTCTTAATTTGCTGTACGGTACTAAGATGTCTAACCAAAATTACTAAATGAATAATTGTATAGATATAACTGTAATAATATATAAATTATGTATTGCTAATATATGTGTGTATATATAAGTATATATATGTATAATTTACTACTGTTTTAACTGAAGTTTGGTAGTTCTGTTGGTTGAACATGTCTACCATATTTAATAATGTTATTTACTAACCATGACTCTTATTTATTCCCTGCTGTCGTCGGGCTGCTCGCCTCCAGCAGATTGGATGGTAAAGCTGCTGTCATCTCATAAAACCACTACATGTAGAAAGATTGAGGGACTTTTATTATTTTTTTTAATCCTTATTTCTGGAGGGTTTTGTTTATCACATTTTCAGTTTTTTAATAAAATTTTTTTACAAGAATATTCTGCTAATTATTTCACTAAAGAACATTTTAAAAATCAAACTTCACATTAAAAAAAAAAAAAGAAACTAGAAAAACTGGGATAATTTCTCCTGTAGTCTCTCAGCTGAACACTTTTCCTGACGTTTGTTCCAGATCAACCCGGTGGAGGACGGCTCCAGGAACACTCTGTCGGACTCTTTGGGTATCTTCAACGCCATCAGCAGCCCGCCGAGCTCCAACCCTCACGGTTCAACCACCGTCCTCTGATAGGCAGGTTTCATCCCACACCTTCATCATCGCTAATCATCATCATCGGGTAGTCCACCTGTCAGATGGGAAAGTATTAGGGAATCTATTACTGTTGTTTTTGGTATTTTCCTCCTCCTTGTGCATGCTCATTTGTTTGCTAGCCTCTTGTTTCCTATGGAGACTTCAGTTAAATAGTTACAGCACCAACTGATGGATCTGAGTCCAGTTTGTTCTGTCTAGTGTTGGAGAATTCACCCTTAAGAGATCTCAAGGACATTTTATGCCATTTTGATTTTCATTTTTATACCATTTCAGCTGTTGATTGAATATAACTAAAGTTTCCCAAAGGATATTCTTTTTAGAGAATTTTGAAATTGTATTTACAGTCACTTGAATTAGCCTAAATTGGCTAAGCTACAAAAAAACTTACACATTTCATCTTAATGACAAAATATGTCCCATTGAAAACATTGTTTTTTCTTCTTAACATAAATAAATGCATTCCTTTATGTTAAAATTTATTTTGGACTACTAGCCTTTTTATGTGTCCGTCAGATTGCACCTGTCTTTTCCATATTCAAAACATGCTAAACATTTCATGGGAATTATTTTCTTTTATTTATTTTTTTCACCATAAAAAATTGTAGAGCCTGATAGTAATAAGGAGTAAATACTCCATAAAATGTATTTTATGGGAGTTTGTTTAGTTTGTGCTGGGTTTTAAAAAATCGATTTATCAATTTGAATCTATTAAAATTTGATAAATCGAATATCGATTGATTAAACTTGAAGATTGATTTATTTTACACGTCCTCTCTTCCGGTAACGTGATGCTACTCCCGCGTGGCTTAGCAAATTTACACACAACTCAGATCTTTTCATTCACCAATGTGGATTACGTTCAGTCATCAGTTATCTGAGAACGTCTTTAATGTACAAGAAAAACGATGGTATTACACAATTAGCTGTAAATTAATTGATATTGAATTGAATTGGATTTAATCGAAATCAAATTGAAATAGGCTGCTGTGAATCGAATTGAATCGATTCAGGATATTAGTAACAATAACCCCACTTTTAGTATTATTGATTTTTCCTGTGTGGTGAAAATAATAAAGGATATTTTCTCTTTACTAACCTGTGGAGTTTTGTAAAGGGTTAAAAACTACAAATATTAAATATCATATGTATATTTCAGGCTGATGCCTTTAAAATTAAAAACATATAATCATATATAAGATATTTACAGAAGTTTTTGACAATGTGACGTTTTTGTCCTTAGGATGAAATGTGTGATTTTTTTTTTTAAAGGATCTCTTAAGGGTTGAAGCTGGTGATGGTTCAACAAGCATAGATCCAGAACTTCGACAAACAGCCTGGAGCTTCAGGATTTGTATTTGAAGTTTGCACCTGGTCTGTTTTTGTCAGTTTGAGTAACATTCATATGAAGTGGTTGTAAAAACAAACAGATAAAAGATATTTTATCTTTTGAATAAATGTTTTTTCTACTTTTGGTCAATAGACTTGTATAGAAATTGTCTAAAGCCAAGTGAACCACGTTTTAACCTATTTCATGAAAGTGTGCAATATTTTCTATTGTTCCTGAGGCTACTACTGCATAAAGAACCACTCCTGCCAAAGACATTAAGAAAAGTTTGTGCAATCCCAAACGAGGGTGTGACTGTTTGCACTCTACCCCTTTTTCTTTGTCTGTCATGTAGATGCCTTTTATTACCTGTGAGGGAAAATAAAAGTAAAAATGAAAACTTTTTTACTTAATGGCTCCTCATGTGAAAATGTTTAAGACTTATAAATGAATAAAAATCTGTGATAAAACCATGTTTCTCGTTCTACTTTTGTGTGTTCAGCCAGTGTTGAGACAGTGTAGTTAGATATATGAACTCCAGTTTTATAGCCATTAACAGCTGTTAGAAACTCATGGAGGTATCTGATCAGCTTTTCTTCTTTTTTTAGATTTTTTAGCTGAAGGTTAAATGATTGGAGCTGAAAACACTGCTGAACCTACAGCTGCACCTAACAAAGAGACTTATTTCCATCCAGCTGTCTCTTATTTATTGGTTTAAATAGGAGGATGTGACCAGCCTGTAACCCAAGTTTTTCTGCTTTATGTTGTTTTTTTTTTTTTAAGCATCAACTTTAATGATGATGTCATACTCAGATAGCAAAAACTGTTTGGTCCAAATGTGGCCCACATCTGCAGTTTTGGTTTGGTCATTATTTGGCACATAATGATGCTATGCCAGCGTGGCTGCTGAAAGTATGCAAATATGCTGTCGCATGCGCACAGAGATTCCTCTAGATTCTCTGAATCCTCTGATACTATACATGGTGGAACCTTTAAAGTCTGAGGAGCTTTTTTTATGAAATTGTTCCACAGTTTTAGATCCAGTTTGTCTCAGATTGGTGAACCTCTGACCGTCTTTCCATCTGAGAGACTCTGCCTCTCTGAAATGCTCCTTTTACACCAGTCATGTGACTGACCTGCTGCCAGGTAACCATCCTATTTTACATCCAGCCTTCAGCTTCTAGCTAACTGTGTATTAATAAGGAAATAAACATCTAAGTCGACTGTGAGGAAACGATATCTTGGGGATGTGTTCGTGACCAGGCCACTTTATCTGAGAGGCAAGTTCATCTCGTTTCACTTCCCTGAGTCACAAGTTTATTACCATCACTCACATGTGCTGCTGATAAGGGTGAGGAGAGCGTGCTGGGTGGTGGAGTCATGGTGGTTGGATGTCCAGCATCGGTGGGCGTAGCAGGAGCGTTGATGGGAGGTTACATAAGCAGCTGGCTGGTCTTGGATCCGGACAGGAGTCCCTCATCTTACTTTGCTGAAGGATTCAGGAGACTCGAGCAGCAGCAGTCATGGCAGGTGAGCATCATACGCTTCTATTTTTATTTATCTTTTATTTCAGATTTCTGCAAACAAAGAAAATATTCATAGTTTATTTGATGTTTTTCAGATTATATTTGCTCACATGTAAAAGGAAAGACGTCATAACTCATAAAAACCTTTTTTATTCTGCAGAGAAAGACGGGATGAAGAAACAAAAGAAAAAAAGTGTACGTTTATTTATGAAATACAGAATCCAGCTTTTGTTTCTGCAGCTTGAGCCAGAAATGTGAAGATAGATGAAGGCTGAGTCTTTGTTTTTCTCCATCAGGCGACGGTCTGCGGCTTCCCAATAAGCATCTTTTTTATCGTGATCAATGAGTTCTGCGAGCGTTTCTCCTACTACGGCATGCGAGGTGAGCAGCAGTACTTCTATTTAAAAATAAACCCAATTTCAAGTTTATTTTAAAATACTATTTTTATTTCTTCAAATTAAATGTGTCATTTTACTTAATTAAATGTTAGATTTAAATTCACCCTGAAACCGTTTTCCTTTAATGAACTTTTAAAATTAAAATGTTAAAAAAAGTCTTTAATTTTAAACAATTGTTTTCATGAAGATGTTTTTATAAATTACACTTTACTTTTAATTTGAAATGTAGAATAGAATAGAATAGAATAGAATAGAATAGAAATGTAAATTCATAATTTTACAACACTTGTTTTAAATATTTTACATATTTGTTTAATTTTAATTTAAATATTTTTAATTTAATTTGAGATTTAATTGAATCATTTTCTTAAAACTTTCATTTTTATTTAATTTAAAAATGTTTTTTATTTCATTTCCTTCCATCTTAGATTTACTTTAATTTAGCAACTTTTGTTTTAAAGGTTTGTTTTATTTCTAATTAATTAATTAATTAATTAAATTATTTTACTTTTCATTTACAATCATGATATTATCATATGAAGTATTTCTATTTTGTTTTACTTTAGATTTGTTGCACGTTTTTTACAGACGTTTCTCGTCAGGACATAATTAATCGTAACCGAGGTTATTAAACAGGTATTTTCAGCACAAAGCAGCTAAAATATCTTAAATAAAATCAGTTTTAGTGAAATGTTTCATGTTTTTCTGTCTTTTTTTCTGCACTCAGCAAAGTTTAACGCATTTTTTAAATTCTTTTTATAGAAAAATTGAAGAAGTTTGATTTTGGAGCCTCAAACATTTAAAGAGAAACCACCTCAGATATTTGCAGGAAATGTGAAACGGATCTAAACTAATGTTTTTATTATAAAAATAAATGAATTGGTGTGAAGCTTCATTTCCTGCTGAAATGAATAAAAATAAAGAACAAAGTGGAAATGAGCGTTCATTCTTCATCTTTCCAACACCATCCTCCTCCTCGCTGTCTGCAGCCGTGCTGGTTTTGTACTTTAAGTACTTCCTGAAGTGGGACGACGACTTCGGCACCACCATCTACCACACCTTTGTGGCCCTGTGCTACCTGTCCCCCATCCTGGGGGCCATTATTGCTGACTCATGGCTTGGAAAGTTTAAGTGAGTCTGAAAGAATCTCTGAGATAAAGAGAAATGTGTTACAGCTTTTACCTCCGTGGATGTTTGACCCGTCTATCTTATCTCTTTCTCCACCTCCCCCCAGGACGATCATTTACCTGTCCATCGTCTATGCGCTGGGACAGGTGATCCTGGCCGTGAGCGCCATCCATGACATCACGGACTCGGACAGGGACGGGAAACCTGACAACATGAACCTCCACATGTGAGCTGCAGACATCAGAAGTGTATGAGACAACACGAACACTGTTTACAAGCTGACGGTGTGTTTTACCCCAGAGCTCTGTCCATGGTGGGACTGCTCCTCATCGCTATGGGAACCGGGGGCATCAAACCATGCGTGGCCGCCTTCGGTGGAGACCAGTTTGATGAAAGTCAGGTGAGATGATGATCAATGTGAAAGATGAATAAATAATTTCTATAAATGGTCGTTTAACCCTCCAGCAGACTTCCTGAGGTCTCTTCTACCATCAGCAGTCTGGGAAACGGTGGAGTGGAGCTCTGTGGACGAGCTTTAGGTCCGGGGTTATCAAACCTTTTTTTACACTGGGGCCCAACGTTTCCAGTTCAAACTGGTCCCATTCAAATATTAATGCCGTACTGGTTCAGTTGATACTAAACCAAATCCTCCTGCAGGTTAACAGCTGAAACCTAAAGTATGAAATAAAAAATATCCTTTCCATCCACCATCTTGAGACGGGTGTCCAGCGCCGTCCTCCAGCCAGTGTTGTGTGGAGCAGGAAACATCTAAAACCTGCAGGACCAACTTTGGACTTAAGGCCTGACCCATGAAATAATGTTCACAAAATTCTATTTTTTCTCATCTGAAGTTTTGTGAAAGTAAATGTCGGGTGTATCACCGTGTGATATGTTTGAATTATTGTAGTGCAAAAGGTGTCCACCAGGGGCAGAAGACACGTCAGGCTGTGTACAAAACGGGGTTTTAGAGCAAAGTTTTTACTGTAAAGTGATGCAAAAGGTCTCAGAAACTGTATGTATTAAATACAATACATGAGGCGTTAAAAGGTAAAACGTCTAAGAACCAAAATCCCCCAAAAAACTACAATAATTGTTTTTTAGTTTTTTAAGTTGCGTCCAGTTGATGAAACTTTACTGAAACACTTTCATCACAGACATCTAAGTTTCTTTAAGAGGTCTGCAAAACAAACATACAGGGAACTAAAATACTTACTTTTTAAAACACGGCCATCACCCTCATGGCTGCCATCTAGCTGGTTGCCATGGTTACATATGTACTTTGTCACTTCCTTGTTGGGTTTTCTCCTGGTTTGGGTGGGAAGTGAAAAGTTCCTGACATGAAGGAGTATTTTCCCCTGAGCTGTGTTAATCTAAACATATTTTTATTTTTATGAAATGGTTTTCTCGTGATGTGGACATACGAACTTTAAGCTACAAACCTCATTAATTCCTCAGAACCGTGAGACACGTAGCACCTTCCCCCGCCAGGTAAAGCCACGCCTCTCGGCTATCAGCTGGTCAGCACTTCTGGTATCTCTGTTTTCATCCTGTTAGTTGTTTGTTAACTAATGAGCTCGAGTCCAACGCTGTCCGGGACATGCTGTTCAGATAAGAGGAGGATAACTCTGTCATAACAAGAACAATAATTCATGTTTTATCTGCTGCTTCAGGAGAAGCAGAGAAGCACCTTCTTCTCCATCTTCTACCTGTCCATTAACGCAGGAAGCCTGCTGTCCACGGTCATCACGCCCATCCTCAGAGGTAGAAACCAGCCATGTTCAGCACGTTTGGTCCCGTTTTACAGATGAATTTATGCCTGTTTCTGGTTTCCAGCGCAGGAGTGTGGTATTTACACTCAGCAGAAATGCTACTCGCTGGCGTTCGGAGTCCCGGCTGCTCTCATGGTGGTTGCTCTGAGTAAGTAAAAGTAAAAGAATAAAAATTACTCCTACAGGCAACTCAATCTACACTATAAAAATCTATTTAACAAACATTAAAAAACCTTTAATGTTCCGGCAGCCGGAAAAATACTGGAAAAAAAAAGTAAAATTCTAATAACATTCCACTTTACTGCCATTATTTAGACTTTTTAATAAAATCTGAATATCACCAAAAGTTGGTTTTTGCTCTAAATCAACCTAAAAGGTAAAACATGAAATCTGTCTCAGACATTTTTCATGTTTCTTGTTTTATTATAACTCACAGCAAATAAAAACTAAATAAAATAAAAGAATTCTGCAGGATGAATTAATATAAAAACACATTTCATTATTTGGGTTAATTTAGTGAGGAAATGAACTTTTTGGTGATATTCGTGGACATAACAACCGTACGTCATAAATCGTAATAATTTGCCATTTTAAATATAATAAAGTCAAACTTAATAACGTAATTACACACAAACTGCTTCCCAGTTAATGCAGCTTGTTTATGTACTTATACATTATTTATTACATTTATTAACAGTTAACGTTATTGAAAAGTTATGTGTTTTTGTCTTTATTACATTTAAAATTATTACATTATTTCTCATTTTCAGCAGCAAGTTTTACATTTTCACATGAATTTTTATGCTATTGACAACAAACAGCAACATTTTTTACATAATCTTCTTTTTTAATATTAAAAATGGCCAAAATAATTTTATCTTTGGCCGTTATCACGTTATTATATAAAAATTTGTTGCCAGGTGGACTCGAACCTGCGGTTTAGGCCAGTGGGACATGTACGCTTGTTAAATTACAGCATAAAGTCATTTATAGTAAAAACAGGTGTTAATGGTATAAAACCTGATTTTATTATAAATTCTACTAATGTTGATTCGTTTAATTGGTCAGTTTGTTGTGAACTTATAGAAACAGAGCTGAAGCTTTTTATATGAGAATAAATGATTTTTCCTTTAAAAATAAACTATGTATTTTAACACTTTTTATTTTTATTTTACGTTAAATATTAAAGTATATTCTGTGATTTATTGGTATTTACCTGCATTTAAACAGTACAGGAAGGAAGTGTATTTTTTACAGTGTACGGTGACTTTACGCTGTATAAAATGATGTGTTTACAGTCGTGTTCATCGTTGGAAGTGGGATGTACAATAAGACCGCCCCACAGGGAAACATCATGGTCAAAGTCTGCACATGCATTGGAGTAAGTTCCTCCTGAACGAAGGTTTTCAGATTCAGACCTGAAGATGAACTCATCGTCTTTCTGCTGTTTGCAGTTTGCTGTTAAGAACCGCTTCGTGCATCGTTCCTCTCAATACCCCAAGAGGGAGCACTGGATGGACTGGGCTGAGGAGAAATATGATGTCGGTATTATCAAACATACAATAAGCAGCATCAAACGCTGCAGCTAGAATCTGAATTCACGCCATCGTCTTTGTTGGTTTGGTGCAGAAACTCCTGATAGCCCAGGTGAAGATGGTGGTGAAGGTGCTGTTCCTCTACATCCCTCTGCCCATGTTCTGGGCTCTCTTCGACCAGCAGGTATTCAGGACGACCATTTCAAGCCTCAGTTACCGTTAACCAGGGTTCATAATAACCCCGGGGCTTTCAGGCGTGCACCACAACTTTACAACTCATGCACATAGTTATTAAAGCAGTGGTTCCCAACATGAAGGAGGACCTCCTACATGCAGAGACCAACAATCAGTGGACCCCCCGCCCGCCCCGTGTTAGCTGCTTCCACCAAAACCTGGATGTTTCCTTTAATATAACCAAAGCTAAGCCAACATATCGCCTTATTTTCCTCTTAAAGTTTTTCTTTTTTTGATAAAATAAGACATGCCTCATTAAGGAAATGATGCAAAGTGTTTTCAGGCTGTAAAAACTCTGGTTCCAGTTCAATAAAACACCCAGATGATAAAAACTTAACTGATTCCACCTCATGGACTCAAGGTTGGGAGCCAGACTTCAGACTTTAGACAACTTTATTAATCCTTTTGGGAGGTTAATGCATGCTCAGTAACCCTGTAAGTTTGAGCTGTACACGGCGGCTTCCATATATATTATAACTTTATAATGTTATGTTGGATATATCCACCCTGGAAAGAATAAGGTCACATATTAAAACATTTGGGAGAAATACAAGACTTTGATTCCATAGGGCCCTAAATCTACATGGTGGTTAACAAAATGTGAAAAAAGCAAAAATAATGAAGTACAGTTTATTACTGATGTAGTGCAAAACGTCTTCACCGGGGGGCAGTAGGCAAGGATCAGACTGGATAAAACAGAGTTTTAAGCAAAGTTTTTTACCACAAAGTAATGATGTGAGTCTCAGAAATTTACCATTTAATTTTAATTGTTTGTATAAGAAGTAAATTATTTACAGATGGCAGCAGGTATGTGTGCTCCACCTCCAAACATGTTCTTCTATCAGAGATGTGCATTTCAATGATTTAAAGCTTCCCGTGAAGGAAGAAAGTTTGATTCTGTGGAGGTATTCTGGGCGGACAGAGAAAATATGAACTGTGTCTGACACGCAGGGCTCGAGATGGACCCTCCAGGCCACCACCATGAACGGCAACTTTGTGAGTTTTTATTTCCAGTCTTCTTTCGACTTCCTGTTAGCTCCAAGTCCAGAGACTTCATGAGATCCTCCATCTTTTTCTCTCCAACAGGGGCTGCTCACAATCATGCCGGATCAGATGCAGGTGAGATGTTTGTACTGACTCCAGCTGTTGTTGAGCTTAGCTGGTGGAGCAACATAACCACGTCTGTTTGCACCTTCCAGACCGTCAACCCCATCTTCATCCTCATCTTGGTCCCCATAATGGACAGTGTGGTCTACCCCCTGATTTCCAAGTGTAAATTAAATTTCACGTAAGTTTGAAAATATTTTAGTCTAGTTTAAATTTCCTCCACCTAATTCTCCTTCTAGATTCTCCAGTAAATAAACCAGTAGTACTTTGTATAGATGGAAGTAAATGTTTGTACGTGTACTTGCTCTGCAGACCTTTACGGAGGATCACTGTCGGGATGTTCCTGGCTGCTGTGGCCTTCGTAGCTGCTGCTCTGGTCCAGTTACAGATCGATGTGGGTGAAGCAAACTCCTCAGAAAACCTAAGCATGTGTTTAGATGCTGGTTTAGACGCATGGTTTCTCTCTCCCTGCAGAAAACTCTGCCCACGTTCCCGTCGGCCAATGAGGGACAAGCGAAGTTCATCAACGCCATCAACAGGCCGCTAATAGTCACAGCTGGAGAACAAAACTTCACGCTGGAAGCTTTCTCGGTACTTTAGCTAACGGACAACAGAGTTTTATTAGAAGTTAAGCCTGGAACGTTAAGTCATGTTGACTTTTAATTCTCCTCTACAGGCCAGTAATGACTATCTGACCTTTGATGACCAGTTTCAACTGACTGTGGAAAATATGACCGAGTTAGTCACTTTAAATGGCGGCACTCGAAACACCATGACTATTGTTCAGGATGGAGACGGACCCAGCTTCACGCTGGTGAGTCCACCTGCTGAAACACTGAGTTCATAGCACGGAGTTTCTTTTTCTGTCTTAACTTTAGTCTGTAAACGTTTTCTGTTCTCAGTTCAAAGACATCGCAGCAAAGCCGGATGAGGGAGCCAACGCCCTCAGGCAAGTGAACGCACCACATCCACCAATCAGAACGCTCTATGACAGCGTGCTGAGCCAAAATCCACCAAAAGCAGGTTGAAGTGCTGCCACCTGGTGGACGGGAGGACCAACGCACCCTGGACACGTCCAACATCTGACGTCCTCCCGGTCTTCTAGTGGACAGGAAATAATTTAGGTTTTCTGAGATAACAACAAATACTTTAGCTATTTTACGACATGTATGTTAAACCTTTTGTCGAACATGGCAGCTCTTGGCTTCCATAGTTACACCAACAAAAAGTCAGCAAAGTAATAAAAAAAAAAAAAAAAAAAAGTGGACTTTTCCAGATTCTCTAAACTTTTTGACGCAGCCTCTTTCATGGTTAAACCTAAATAAAGTCAGTAAACTGACTTGGTCACAGCGGTGAGAAAACCGACCAGTAAACTGCATTTTTATTACTTTTCATGTTTTAAAATTCCCATATTTTGCCTCTTCAGGTTTTTTAATGGTTTCTGGTCAGTTCTGAACATAACGGTGGGGGACGAGTGGTTCGGGGACATCGTCTCCAACAACATGTCCCAGTATGTCAATGTCTCGAAGGGAAAGTAAGTTCTATTCATCTTTCTAATACTGGACATACAGTAATATGAAATATTCTGCATTAACTGCTGATCTTATGGCAGCGCTGAGTTCATCATCAAGAACAACGCTGGAGACGAGTGCACCTTCACGAAGACCCTGGGCTTTGGCAGCTCCTTCACCTTCATCATCCCCTCTACTTTCACATTTGAAGGAAATGTAAGAAACAAATCTATTTAGTCACATTACTGATGAAACGTAATGGCGCTGACCGAGCGAATACGTGGATGTGTGCTGCAGTGTGCGCAGAGCATTCAGGAAGTGATGGACATGGAGCCCAACTCCGTCCACATGGCCCTGCAGATTCCTCAGTATTTCCTCATGACGTCCGGAGAAGTTGTCTTCTCAGTGACTGGTCTGGAGTTCTCGTACTCGCAGGTAACCATGCTCTGCTCGCACCGTCCACATTGTGGTTGATCTGTTGTTTGCATGCAGCCTTCATGCGCCTGTCTGGTCTGTGCAGGCACCCAGCAACATGAAGTCTGTGCTGCAGGCCGGTTGGCTGCTAAGTGTTGCCGTAGGAAACATCATCGTGCTCATCGTTGCAGAAGCAGCAACACTTCCCGACCAGGTGAGCAGCTCGTTTTTTACTGCGTTTACGGAAGCCCAAAGCAGCCACGATTCAAGTAGTTTGTTTTGATGCTGTTAGCTTAAAGTCACTATAATTAATCTGTTATCTCAGGAAGCCAAATTAATATTATATATATATTATACATATATATATATATGTATGTACATGCTCCTAGCCCAGTCACACCTGCTGTCAGAATAAGAATATCAGGGCGCCGTCATGCCGTCGTTCCCATGACATTAAGCATCATATTGAGAATTGAATGACAGTGAAAAGCTGAAAACTCGTGTAAAATTGTCTAATTGGGAAATTTCTTTATCATTTTTATGCCAATCCAGGAAAACTCTTGTGATTCATATTCTAGTAAATTTATTAAAAAAGTCAAACTTTGTGTGCTTGTCCTCCCCAGTGGGCTGAATACATCCTCTTTGCATCACTGCTGGTGTTGGTCTGCATAATCTTTGCCATCATGGCCTACTTCTACACCTACACTGACCCAGCCAAGATAGAAGCCCAGTTTGCCGTCATGGAGCCTGAAGATAAGGAGAAGAAGAGGAAAAGTTTGGAAATGACCAAGAAGGACTTAGCTGAGTACCACGAGAAGGACAGGAGGAGTTCTGATTCCAGTTCCGATGAAGAGGAAGCTAAACAGAGCAGGATGTGAATCAACCCGACGTAAATGATGCTTTGGGTTCATTTGTTTTTAGTTCTCTTGTAATAAGCTGATATACAATCACAAAGAGCCCATTACAATGTGTATTTATTTCCAAGCGCAGTATTGTATGTATTGTAAAATATTTTGTACATTAATATCTGGACCAGGTAATAATCTAACATCGTCTTAGTCACCCACAAATGTTCCATATTCAAGGTTCAGATTTGATTTTGGCCCAGAAGAAGCCTCCTGAGGTGATGCCTGTTGGTCAAGGCCTACACAGCGAAGAGGCTAACAGGGTGATGCATGTGATGAAACATGAAACATGAATCTGAATGTGTATTAAAATCCAAATATTTACTGACTTGTTGAATGATTCTTGCAGTTTAAACTGAAAACTTCATGCAGTAGTTATCCACGAAGCCCGTTTTCAGATGAAAAGAAAAGCTGAGAGGAAGTCAGACACGGGCTTCCATAGTTTCGTCTTTCAGGGGCCGGTGCTGTCGAGGCCGGTGCTGTCGGGGGCCGGTGCTGTCGGGGGCCGGTGCTGTCGGGGCCCGGTGCTGTCGGGGGCCGGTGCTGTCGGGGGCCGGTGCTGTCAGGGCCGGTGCTGTCAGGGGCCGGTGCTGTCGGGGGCCGGTGCTGTCAGGGCCCGGTGCTGTCAGGGCAGGTGCTGTAGGGGGCCGGTGCTGTCGGTGCCGGTGCTGTCGGGGCCGGTGCTGTTGGGGGCGGTGCTGTCG
>JBAGKP010000027.1:17616519-17628861 GCA_037177255.1 Melanotaenia maccullochi
TATATATAATACAGTATTAAATCAGGAAAAATAAAGGAACTGAAATAAAATATTTAATAAATAATGATAAATATTTTCCAATATTTTTTTAAATATTAAATAAAAATAAAAATGAATTATTACTAAAATTAGACTAAAAGAATTAAATATAATTAATTAGATAAATTAATTAAATAAATAAAGGCCAGATCTGTTTTGTTGCAAGTACGCAACACCAGGCATCGAAGGGGTGAAGACTGATCTTTAAATAAATAAATTAGTGAGTAAATTAATTAATTAAAATTAAAAAATTATCTTTGTTCATAATGGGAACAACAAGCATTGATGTTTTTCGTGGTGGACGTTTTTAAATAATGAATAATTATTGATTTTCCTGGTAATTACTGGTAGTTTTTTTCAGGATTTTAACTTCCGAATGACGAAACATTCCACAGAAATTTGTTTTTCATTTTGAAAATCTCCTCTAGTTAATGTCCTGGTGATTCGGCTATTTTAATAAATACAGGTGCTTGATGGTGGAGGTGCACCTCCTTTTAGTACCGTGTAAAGAAGACGTTGGTCCAAGAACATTTAAAACTGTAAAAATTGAGGCTGGTTTTTGTTTATGATGTCACGGTGGGAAATGATGATGATTTTTTATGGTGCTTTTTAAGGTTGCAGGTTGGATAAATGATAAATATCATGGCATGAATGGAAGTTCTGGCTACATCAGGGTTGCCTCCTTCTGCAGCCGTTGTGCAATGCTGCCATCTATTGGTTGTTCTTGTGACAGCAAAAATAAAGAGATGAATAGAACCTGCAGTGTGGCCATTCTATGTGCAACATTTCTATGTTTAATCATCGGGATGACAGCAGCAGCATCATGTGTGGCGTGATGTTGGCTGACTGGTGTGTGTTGCATCATCGCCCCCTGGTGGTGATAAATAGGACTGCATGCTGCCTGTGGTGCAGCCAGCAGATTTAATTTATTACAACCGAGACGAATGTCATCCGTCAGAACCAGCATCATCCAGATTTAACCATTTAACTCTGGCTGGAGGGAATCTGTTGTCAGATTTAACATGTTTCTACATGTGGAAGCAGAGAGGTTTTTAGGAGAAACAGTAAAAGTAAAGTAAGATTCTGGATCTGATCTTTTGCTTTGGACCCAGAATCCGTTATTTATATGAATCACTTCCATGTTGGAGGTCTCTGCACCTCCTGCAGCGTGGACCAGGCCCAAACCGTTTTCATGCATCCTGCCAGCACGTCGCTCAGCAGGCTGAATGTGGCACTGAAGAGGTTTTATTTATATTAAACCGGAGTTAGAGGCACAACGCCTTAAATGTTTTCTGTCAAAATGCTTGAAACGTCAGCATTTATTAAATCACCCTCTCGGACTGCATGCTGGTCACATGACCGCATTTCGTCCGACCTCGCTGGCTGCAGAGAACAAATGTGTTAGACTTAATAAGACTTAATAAAACTTAACAAAACTTAATAAGACTTAATAAGAAACTAGAGAAATGCACCATTTTAACTTGGACTATATGTGTTACAGGCAGCATCTTTATTCATGTTGGTTAAACATCTAAACACACACCTAGAACGTCTTTCCTCCTATAAATAGTAATGAAAAGTACACAGATTTTCCTCAGCACATCCCCCTCATAATGCTCCTGGTTTCTAAGTATTACACTCTTCTCGTTTTTATTTTAAATTTATATATATTTTTATTTCCTTGTCCGACATTAAGAAGCAGAATGGCGGCCGGGCTGCCGAGCTAATCCAAGAGAGAGATTTATAGATAATTAGGAATTCTGGTTTTGTAAACAGAGTTGTTTTATTTTATAACAAATTCATTCTGGAGCTGAACACAGAGACGGAAACACATTAAAGAGGAAAAGAACTAACAAGCCAACAAAACAAAACCCAGCAGCAACCGTACAATCCAACCCAAACCGGAGAGAAAACATCCCACAGCTTCGGTAAGAAAACAAAGCAGACGATCATCAGGAGCACCTGAAGGAAGACAAGCATGATTAAACCCGTCTGTAGAGCAAGAAATACAAATAATAACAGAAATGCTTCATTATGAGGCTGTTTTCCTTTTGAATTGACTTTATTTAATAGAGCTGCAGTAAAGACGCAGGATTTTATTCATATTTGTTTTGTCTGTGAAATGTTTCTTAGCTGCCGGTGGTGTCGCAGCTGTGGAGCTTTGTGGATTTTTAATCGTGGGTAAATTCCAGAAACCAGCTTACAGAGACAGCTGATACCATTCATGTTAAAATTATGATGCAAATGACACAGAAATGAATAAATAACAGAATAAATGACAAAGAGAAATAATGACTTTTTACTTATTTAACCAGAGAAGAACAAAGTGGATCAGAGAGCAGAATAACCAGCAGGACTGTGTCTTTGCTTCCAGGTGAGAGCCATCATCAGCGACTTCGCCGTCTTCATCACCATCCTCACCATGGTGATAGTAGACTACGCCCTGGGAATCCCTTCGCCCAAACTACAGGTGCCCAGCAAGTTCAAGGTAGGTCTCCATGACGACCTCGAGTCTCTTTAAGTGAGCCTGGAACATCGTAATCAGACTTTAACTTTAGCTGCCGCGTGGAACCAGAACCAGAATCCATCATGGCGTGTTTTAGGTTACTGAGTGTCAGGATGAGTTTTTATTCTAGTAATTTCTTTGCATTTGATCCATCTGTAGATGTACCAGAAAGCTGTGGGCCGAACGTTTCAGGGAGCAAAGGACAGGGCTTAGGTGCCTTGCTCAAGGGCCCACAGTGGCTCGGTTCTGCTGGCATGTTGGGGACGGACCCAGGTTATCCAGACCTAAGCCCACCCCGTCACCTCTAGGTTACCAGTCCTCACCCGAGACCCAGTGAAGTCTTGGAAAGTCTTTTTATGACGTCCCTTCCCCCCAATAAGGCAGCATCTCGACATCAAGCAGGAATTTTTCACCTCCATCTTCCTGCCACACGGGCCGGAAATAAATAAACAAGGAAACTATTTTTATTATTAATGAATTTAACATTTATATTTATTATAGTACTTAAAAATAAATAAATGTACCAAGTTATGCAGATTAATGCTCTGAATCCACCACGAAGAAAAACTTCTCGTTAAAATCCGACGTGTTTCATCCTCTGATTCCAGGAACGTGTCTCATACGTTCTTTGTTGTAAAGTCGATGCGACAGGCTGCGGGGAGGCCCATCCCCGGACAGCCGCCGTAGCTCGCGCTGCGTTCACTGGCGGGATTTTCACAACTCCAATCGGAACAAGTCAGAGAAACGCCACACGTCTGATTTTTGAGCCGGTAACTTGGGTAAAGTTCCTCAGCCCGTATTTGATTTATTTCTCTAAAAGCAGCTCATAACGTGCATCTAAACATTTATCGTACTAATAAATAGAACTGATGAGTGAACCTGTTCAGGTGAGACACTGCAGGTGAGCAGGTAACACCACCAAACCTTCCTGCTTCATTCCTCACATTAAGACTAGATTTTTCTTCAAGTTTCTTTTAAAATATGCAAATTTGGTATAATTTAATTATATAATTTAATAGTATAATTTATAGGAATACTGCATAAACCAGGTTCAGAGTTCTTGTTGTACTAATTGAAGGTTTTACAAAACAAGCATTTTCAGGATGAAATGTTTCATTAATCAGGTTGTGAATGAGATGAAAAATCCTCTTTATCAAAATGTAAAAATATAGACGTCAGGATTATAACTGGAAGGTCTGGTGTGTGTGTGAATGTTTTTCTTTACTTTTAGATTGTAGAATTCAACATATTTAATCAAATTAATAGAAATAACAATGTAAATATGGAAATTAGGTATTAAATTAAGGGAATACAGTGGTCCTTCGTTCTAAAAATAGAAATTCTGACCACGCTCTTTTCTGAGGGACGACTTTCATGCCAACTCGTGGAAATGTTGGTAAGTGATTACAGATGACAGTTGGCGTCTCTTTCTATGGATATTTTAGACGTTTCTTTCAGCATTTTTACTTTCTAAAGCTTCATTTAAGCCTTCTGTACGTCTTTGTTTTTAATTTGTTTCTTGATTTTATTGTGTTAAGCTGTGGTTGTTTTAAAGTGCTTATTTATAACGTTGGTATTTAATTTTTATTTGAGTCTGTAGTAAATGGAGCAGTACCACTAGATTCCACAGGGGGCAGTGTTGCACAGTGCTGCTCACATGTGACCATCTGCCTGCTGAGTCTCACCTTAAACAGCAAAATAAATAAATAAATAAATAAACAAACCTTCAACTCTTCAATGCTGAAAGTAACAAATGGATTTTCAACGTCCCGCTTCCGCGTTACCTCGAATGCAGCATCAGAGTTTTTCAGGTGGTCCAAACCACTGAAGCAGGAAGTGGGGGGGTCAAATTTTTAAAAAAACTTTGTGTTTTGTGTCTGTAATTAACACAAATACCTTTTATGTTATTTTAAATAGAGTTAAATTTTACAGGAAATGTGGAGGGAGACAACTTTCACCTTATTCCTGGAACCAGTCGTGTTTCAGTGTGTTTCATACGAACTCTTCATTTTAGGCTGGATTTCAGAGGAATATTATTTTTTCTCTTAGTTTCATCTTGTTCTTAATAAAAGCAGCAGGGACGTTAGACGTCAGTGTTTCTGTATTAATTGTCTTCGTTGTGACATTATTAACTTCTACCTGTCATTTAAAACGTCGTTTCTTCTGTAGATATTTTTAAATGATAAAAACTGTTTTAATATTTTTATTTTGTCTTTGACACAATTAAAATGTGAATTTTCTCCTGATGCTCATGTCAGTCTTTTGTTCGGATTATTTAAATCTTTACGTAAAAACGGCTCAGAAATAAAACATGAAACGATCTTCTCACGCTGTCCAGCCAACCAGAGATGATCGAGGCTGGGTGATTAACCCCATTGGACCCAACCCCTGGTGGACCGTCATCATCACCTCCGTCCCCGCTCTGCTCTGCACCATCCTCATCTTCATGGACCAGCAGATCACCGCGGTCATTATTAACAGGAAGGAGCACAAACTGAAGGTATTTCACAACCTCACCCGATTCTCTGCCTTTGTACCTAAATATTAAAACCCTAAACCAACCTTTGATTTACCTGAAGTGGCTTTAATAATCCCCACCTCCTCGTCATCTCCACCCCTTCGTCCTGCAGAAAGGCTGTGGCTACCACCTGGACCTGTTTGTGGTGGGGGTGATGCTTGGCGTTTGCTCGGTGATGGGCCTGCCGTGGTTCGTGGCGGCCACCGTGCTCTCCATTTCCCACGTGAACAGCCTGAAGCTGGAGTCGGAGTGCTCGGCTCCCGGAGAACAGCCCAAGTTCCTGGGCATCCGGGAGCAGCGTTTCACCGGCCTCATGATCTTCACCCTGATGGGCTGCTCCGTCTTCATGACCTCCGTCCTGAAGGTCAGACATGTCCACCTGTTTTCTCTTAGTTTGCATAGTAAAAAAACATGATTTAAACACATTTTAAAACAGTTTTAATTGTCATTCTTCAGAAAGATTTTGAAGAAACACCTCAGATTTAACAACAGCAGGTGGTCAGAAAGCTTATTTCCCCTTAACGTCTACAAACAGAAATAACAAAGAAAAACCTTAAATACCTAGAAATCATGTAAAAACTGGGTTAGTTCTCATCAAAGTCTATCAGCTAATCTCGCTCAGCAGAAGAAAGAACAAACCGTAAATAATTTAACTTTTGCTGCCGATGTTCGTTCGTTGTAGTAAATATTCTGGAAGAAGTAAATAATCCAGGAGATAGTACGACATCTGGACGGTTTGCTGCTCGGTTTGTACCTGATGTTACAGAAGTTTTACCAGCAGCAAATACCTGGAACATCTGCAGGTTATTTCAGGATTTCAGTGTGAAAACAGCTGGTGTGTGTTTTCCTGCATGTATTCGTGGTGATTGATGGCTCTTTTCTTTTTCATTTTTTCTTATTTTTAAAAGATTGTTTTCCTTTTTGGAGCTAATTCTACTGTTTTCTTTAGAAATGTGTCAAACACAAAGTCAGACATCAGTGTGATGAGCTCAGGAAAATAAAATTTCATTTATATCTTTAAGCTGCTTTTTGTGTTTGAATCTGAATGGAAGTGATTGTGTTAAATCAACTTTGAAATCATCTCATATTGGTTATTGGTTCCTAAAACAAGTTAAAATTGTATTTAGTCAGACGTTGTGATGTGATTAAAGTGAGCTGATGGCTTCACACGGGGGTCAAACTTAGACAATACGTAGTAGAAATAAACACCACAGTCTGAGGCTTGCTCTTCAATATATAAAAATATATTATCTGGTATATTTCTCTTTCCATCTGCAGTTCATCCCCATGCCCGTTCTCTACGGCGTCTTTCTGTACATGGGGGCTTCGTCTCTCAGAGGCATCCAGGTGAGCTTCCACACAGCCGGCCGCCAGGTTTCTGGATCGCTTCATTCAGAAAAGATGTCAGGATGAATTCTCCTTTTATTCGTGCAGTTCTTCGACCGTCTGAGGCTGTTTGGCATGCCGGCCAAACATCAGCCAGACTTCATCTACCTTCGTCATGTACCGCTGAGGAAGGTGCACCTCTTCACCATCATCCAGCTCAGCTGCTTGGTCCTGCTCTGGGTCATAAAAACCTCCAGGGCCGCCATCGTTTTCCCCATGATGGTAACCTGAGTGTCTGCAGGCGTTTGGGTTTGTCTCCTTCATCCACGGGGTTGCTCAACAACAATATATTTCTATTTTTCTGCCTCTTTAGGTCTTAGCTCTGGTTTTCATTCGTAAGTTGCTGGATTTCATCTTCTCAAAGCGAGAGCTGAGCTGGTTGGACGACCTGATGCCAGAGTGGAAGAAGAAGAAACTGGAGGATGCTGCAGAAGATGTGCATTAAGAGGCTTCCGCTTTGGACTCAAGACATCTTGAATTTCCTGCGTCAGATGGTCTAATTTTTGTTCTCTTTGTGCAGGAGGAACACAGTATTATCGCTGAGGAGGAAGAAGGCATCGTACAAGTACCACTGGAGGGGCACTACAAGTGAGTCCTTTAGACTTTCATCTCCTCATGCTGAGCTGTTTTAAGTGGGATCTTCTAAATATGAAGGTACAATAAACAAAATACTATATTTTATTTACAGCTGTGGCCATTTTGTCCACTGAGGGTTACATAAGAGAAAATGTTTGTTTTCTTAAAGAAAATTCCTGTTACAGCTACATCAGCAAACTCCTCCACTTAAATAACTTTTACAGTCTTATGGAGCTTCCATTAAAACGAAGATAATCGAGTTTCTTTGTGGTTTATCCACCGTTACAGCTGCTGTCAGGTGGTATCATCACGTTTAAAGGAGAGAAAACTCATGAACTGACACCGGCAGGATGATAAAACTAGTGCTGGGCAACGATTAAAATTTTAATAATCGCAGCATGTCATGCAATTAATCGCGATTAATCATTAATTGTTACACGCAAAAGTGTCTCTTTGCTTTAAAAGAAGGCCTAGAGTTAAATAAATTTAGGTTTACTAACACACATCAGGGGTATTTAACCTGCGGCTCTGGACCTTCCACAATGCCTCTAAATACGCGGCTAAAATATTTTTTAAATCTTTCTTGTCATTAAGTTGGAAACCAGGAGCTTTTTTTCTTTTACATCATTTCCCACAAACATCTACGTCCCTTAGAAGAAAGTCTGTTTATCCTCTTTTTAAAAAAAGAATGAACGGTGTAAATGAATCGTTACAACATTAATGAATAAATAGATTATCTGATTTATTTTATGACATAATGTGTTTACAGGAGTGACCCCGCCACGGTGAACATCACTGATGAGATGTCCAAAGGATCTTTTGGGAATGCGTGGAAGAGCGTGAGTCCTGCTGAGAGCACGAAGAAAGAACCAAATGCTAAAAGGTTAGCTTGCTATCCGTCTTACCCTCTCACACATCCCACCTACTGTATTAATTCCAGATTCTAAGTGTGTTTCTGCCGAGTCCAGCAACTCTGTTTAAGATGCTGTCAGTGCAGCAGGGGCAGATGTTTGTTATTGAACGTTTACCAGGTATTTTAAAGGATTAAAGTGTTTATTTTAGTAGGTGCTGAGCTTATCTCAGGTTTCCCAGTAGACTAACATAGTGTGTCCTGCCTGACTCTTTCGCTCCATCCCACCCTGAAGCTCCCCTTCCTAACCTCTCAGAAGCTGATATCCCAAAGGTAAGCGGTTCCCAGCAGCCCCGTCAGCATGGAAAGTCGGATCCTATGTCGTCTGTTGCATGATGAAAATGTTAGTCTGTGCTGCAAGCTATGGTTCAGGTGATGGGAGCCGACCGAACGAACTGAACATGAGTCAGTCTGTTTACATGACCTTTAAAATCTGATAACTGGGAGTAATCAGATTATTGTAATAATCAGATCTGATATCCTAAAAACCCTTGTCTGCATTTTCCATTATTAGATTTCTTTCATTACGTTTGTAGTGATGAAACTTTCCGTTTTTTTCCAAACATCCGATCTATTATTCCATCATCTGCTTGCTCCGATGCTGGACGAGTTAAAAGAAAAAAACATCCGGTCTTTGTTGAACGTGGCACGCAGTCTCACGTACATGTGAGTTTTTAAACGTGATTTTAAAATATTTGGACTACGCGTTAGCACAGCAGGAAGGTTGCTGGTTCGAGCCTCGAACGTTTGCCTTTCTGTGAGGAGTTAACATGTTCTCTCCGTGTATGTTTGGGTTCTCCAGCTTCCTCCAGCAGTCCAAAGACATGGCGTCAGGTTAACTGGTTTCTAGATCTTCCTGGGAGAAAGTGGTTGTTTGTCTCTCAGTGTTGGTCCTGCAATGGACTGGACACCTGTCATACATATTCTTTACAACTTATAAAACCAGCAAGTATTTAATTCCAGGTATTTGGAAGTAAAAAAATCCAGTATTCTACATGATGATCAGATGTAGAAGTTATTTTAAATGTACATACGTGTACATTTCCACATGTGTGTATTAATGCTGACTTACCTCATCAAACAAGTCACGTCTATTGAGTCAGAAAGATGGAAAAATTTCTCCTCCTGCCCTGGAAATGTTTTACATTTAAACAGAAAACATAAAACCTGAAAACTTTAGAGATTACTATTACTTTTATTATTATATTACTTACTTACTTTTAGTAAAATCTTAGTTATATCTTCTATGTTATTTTCACATTTTCCACATTCATCCTGTCGGCCAGACTGTACCCTCTGGTGGGCTGGTTTTGGCCCACGGGCCGTATGTTTACCACCTCTAGCTAAGCACATGGGTCCTGACACGTTCACAAAACACTGGATGTTTTAACCGTGATTTTGATGGCCATGTAAACAGTCTCATTACCCAACGAACCATAATCAGATTATGATGTCGTCATGATCACTCGGATAATCTGATAACTGGAGGAATCAGATAACGATCAGATGTTTGGCGTGCATGTTAATTATGCATGGAAAGGTGTGCATGTTACGTCACTGTTTTCTGATGTCCACAGTGGTTTTTGCATGCTGTTGGAAAGAAGAGAAAGAAAAGAAGAGATGTTTGCCTTTGGGTAAAATTGTCCTCTCCGCCTCCCGTTGCAGCTGCAGCAGAAGCAGTGAGAAGCGACACAAGCGGCGGAGACATGAGAAGAGTTTGGACAGAGAGACGAGTTTGTGATGGCGCCTCCTGGTGGTGACACCACTGTCAATACGTAGATGAAAAAACAGAAACTGATATCGTGCCACACTCAACCACCTTCGTACTGTGCTACACTGTGTTTTTATGTCATGTAAGTCTGTGTGCAAGTTGTGTAAAAAAGAAACACTATTAACACGAAGAAAGCCGCCACACGCGTGTTCTTCTTTTTCTATGTATTCGCTGTTCGGTGATACCAGCAACAGAGCCAAGCCAGAATTACCACTTTTACAGTAACCGGGCCAATTCAGCAAAGATTTTAAACGACTTTTAATCTCCTTTATTTGTATTTTGTATGTTTTTATATTTTTCCAAAAATATCTGTAAGTTTTCCTTTAAAAAAAACTTCCGCGGTGAACCAGGAGTTAATTTGTTTTTAAAGCTGTAGTTAAATTTCACATCTCGCAGTAGAAAGTTTAGCGATTCCACCGGTATCTCAGAGAGTTGGATACACAGCAAAGATGTTTGTTTTTTGAAGGTATTAAATACACATTTTTAAAATTCTGTATATCTAAATGTTTTAGTGTTGATGACCGTTCATATCGCTCTAAAATCTTTTCACATATAAACGTCTCCTCCAGCAACTGTGTTACACATTATTCTGCTGTTTCTGTTCATTTCTCCTTTATATTCAGTATAAATAACAGCTGATACGATTGTTTCATTTTAATATAACAATCTGGATTTTACTGAACAAAATAATCACTATAATCCAGATTATTCTGTCGTACAGTTTGTAAAGAACTGAAAATGAAAAACTTGTACTTTTTTCATCATGATCATTTTCTAAAAACAAATTAAAACCACGTTCCAGATCCGGTTCCATTAACATGGAGACCTCTGATAACAACTCTCATCATTGAACCATGAAGTTCGTGATAAATCTGACAGAAAAGCTAAAACTCAGACGCTTCGTTAACTGAAATCTTACGAGCAGAATAACCTGAAACAGAGTTTGTTGACATTCTGGGAAATTTACATGTTTGTTTTTTTGCTGAGATTTAAATGAGGAGAATGAAACAGCTCATGTTTGTATGATAAACACTAAGCTAAAGCTAAAGCTAGCTAGATGTAGACGTAGCTTAATACCTAGATTTTAACACTGAAACATACGTTTGTTTCTGCTTTAGAATATTATTAATAATGATTATTAACACTTTCTATGTCATTTGTTTAATCCCAGAGACTTTATAAGAACTGTGTGAATTTGTACGAAACTAAAATGATCTAAAACATTCCTTGCTAGCGATAGCTTCATGTTTATCATCAATCTTTTCATTTGACTCCTGCAAAGTAAAGATGTTCATTTCCCAAACATTTCCTTTCCTAACGATGTTTTCCAGGAACAGCTTCACTAAAATGACATTTTTCAAGCTAGCATGGCAGCATAGTTCTGTAGCTTTAGCTAGTATAAGCTACGTAGCCTTTGCTTCAATAATAAAAAACAAAGAAAAAAAGAAAAACTTATATACTTAATTAATGAGACTGTAAAAAAGCTCTGTTTTCCTCTTGCATACTCTGCGTCATCTTGTCGGTAGGTGTCATCCATGGACGTGTGATCTCCTCTCCAAAACGACCCTCAACGTGTTAGCATCTGAAGCTAATTGTTTTTTAAAAAGAGAAACGCCTGCATGATGGTTCAGCTGTCGCTGCAGGACCACGGTTACTTATAAAGATGCAATAATACTCTTTTTTGGGAAGGGCAACATGTAATAAATGGTAAAGAGTCTTAAAATGTATAATACATAGTATATTTTATTGATGTAAAATGTTATTAATATATTACCAACATCAAGTCAGTGTTGAATTCTGATTTTTGTTATAGGTGTTTTTTCCCATTGTCTAACTGATGGCTCTTAGATGATTAGAGAAACTAATAATGGGTCAAAATTATATCAATATCAAACATTTTGACCATGTCGGTGTGAAATTCTGCCTTAAATCTGGTAGTAATAGATGGACACTTTATGTTTAATAAATTAAGTCACCTGTATACAGAGCTACAGTATGAGTTCAAATCTGTTGTGCAATAGTGATTTATTTCATGAGAATGAGAGAATGTGTGAGAGAGCAGAAATAAAGATATAAAACAGCTGAAACTTGTTTTAATGATCCTTGTTTCTATGCTTGACAGGTCACGTTATACGTTCCAGGACCGTATATGCTGTGTTTTGTGTTATTCTGACCTTGTTGCTCCACATCTGGAGCATCTAGCAACCATCTCGGCTCTGGAAGCCTCGTCAAACCAGATATCCTAGAAATAATTTTACTTTGAGAAAAATTTAAGTGACTGCAAAGGTGAAAGTGGTGGAATTAATTTTTATTGTATTAAAATGCCAAAACGTGGCTCTCAGGACCAGCTTATGTCATTAGGACATCTCCATAGAAGGTAAAAACTGCTAAAAAAGCTAGTGGTGGGGGGATCAATCCCACAGCGACTCAGCAACCTGCAGTGACTTGGCAACCCTTAGTGACTCAGCAACCCACAGTGACTCAGCAACCCACAGCGACTCAGCCACCAGCAGCAACTCAGCCACCAGCAGCGACTTAACCACCAGCAGCGACTCAACCACCAGCAGCGACTCAGCAACCCACAGCGACTCAGCCACCAGCAGCGACTCAGCAACCCACAGCGACTCAGCCACCAG
>JBAGKP010000027.1:18183403-18194522 GCA_037177255.1 Melanotaenia maccullochi
GTAATATTCTTAATATGGGGAATAAAAGTCAGCTCAGAGTCAAAAATCACGCCCAAGTTTTTTACTTGTGAAGATGGATTAAAAGACAATGATTGTAGTTTAGGTAAAAGTTTCTCTCTCTGGGCCTCAGGACCGATGACTAAAAACTCAGTTTTGGCCTGGTTAAGCATTTTCTGCACATTGTCAGAGTTTTCATCAGGGATGAAGGTTTCATTCTTGGGATTTAACCTTCACATACATGACATAACATGGCTGCAGATCTCCATCCATAACGGACTCTGAACAAGTCTCAGCAGGTCTCTGGACCCGCACACCGTGCTCACACCCTGGACCTGGTTTCTTCTCATGGTGTACATGTGGAACAAGGACGTGTGGATGATCGACTTCTTATTGATCATAATTGTATTTCCCTCTGATCCTCCACCTCAAAAGCTGAGGCCCAGAAGTGACCTGGTTTAGTCCACTCGGACCGGCTCCATGTAGCAGTGCAGATGTTTTATTCTGGATCAAGTCTCTCCTTGTCCTTGTGTTACTGAATCTACTGAGAAACTGTCGTAAGATTGAACTTTATGGAAGTCTACTAAACAGGTTTCATCTTAGGGAGTTAAGTCCGGTCCAGCTGGATACCGGTACCAGGTCTGTCGGGTCCAGTGGCTGTAGGCACAAGTTCATGTTTGTAAAAAGTTTCTTTAGTGATATTTTATTTCTAATGTTTCTCAAACAAGAAGGTCTTAATGCCACTAAAATACTCTGAGTGCATTTTATCCACAAAGTATTTGTTTTATAACAAATTTAAAATACGTCTGCAACAAATAACGGCATCAACACGATCAACACCCGAAACGAAACACCTTTGTTCTTCCACCAAAATTCACCGCATATTAGTCCATAATAGTGGAACTGCGTCATGCCCTCGCATATGCTCACACTTACGGCCATCTTGTTGATTTGTCGTGGCTCTTGGGAATGTAAATAAAGTTTTCATCAAATTCTACATCCCTTGAGCTTTCCAACGATATCTTACACTTGAATATGATTTAATCCGTCATGGATGTTCTCTACTATTCTATTCTATTCTATTCTATTCTATTCTATTCTATTCTATTCTATTCTATTCTAGTCATGGATGTACAAGTTCTCGTCATAAAATAAGGATATCATGAAAAAGTTGATTTATTTCAGTAATTCTATTCAAAAAGTGAAACTTGTATAATGTCGACATTCATTTCTCACAGACTGACATATTTCAAATGATTATTTCTTTTCATTTTGGGGATTATAACTGACAACTAATGAAAACCCCAAATTCAATAAGACCGATACAATAAAAGGATTTCTAGAAATGTTGGCCAACTGAAAAGTATGAACATGTAAAGTATGAAAATATAAAGTATGAACATGTAAAGTATGACATGTACAGCACTCAGTACTTAGCCGGGCTCCTTTAGCCTGAACTCCTGCAGCGTGCGGCGTGACATGGAGTCCATCAGTCTGTGGCTCTGCTCAGGTGTTATGAGCCCAGGTTGCTCTGATAGTGGCCTTCATCTCTTCTGCATTGTTGGGTCTGGCGTATCTCATCTTCCTCTTCACAATTAACAGTTCACAGTTAAGAACAGGGACACCATGGTCCTTAAAGCAGGTCCTGGTAGCTTTGGTACTGTTTGCAGGTCCTGCTGGAAAATGAAATCTGCATCTCCATTAAGTTGGTCAGCAGCAGGAAGCAGGAAGTGCTCTAAAACTTCCTGGTATGCTGCGTTGACCGTGGACCTAAGAAAACACAGTGGACCAGCACCAGCAGACTGTGGATACTTTACACTCCACCTCAAGCAACGTGGATTCTGAGCCTCTTCTCACTTCCTCCATATATATATGTATATGTATATATATATATATATATACACATGTGTGTGTATGTATGTAATAATTGTCCCCTCACCCTCCGTGGGCGGTCTCTCTTCCATCCAAACTCAGGTCCTCTACCAGAGGCCTGGGAGCTTGAGTATCTTGGCTGTTCCTAGGACTGCTCTCTTCTGGACCTAGATGTCTGAGGTCTGTCCTGGAATCTGCTGTAGCCACTCTTCCAGTTTGGGGGTTGCTGTCCCAAGATCTCCGATGACCACGGGCACCACTGTTGCCTTCACTTTCCAGGCTTTCTCAAGTTCTTCTTTCAGGCCTTGGTATTTCTCCAGTTTCTCATGTTTCTTTTTCCTGATGTTGCAATCACTTGGTATTGCGATGTCAACCACAACGTCTTTCCTCTGCTGTTCGTCCATCACCACAATGTCCGGCTTCTATCTACCAGCAGCTGGTGTTTTGCTCCTCTGGTAATTTTACCAATGCCCTTCGGTGCTGGGCTCATGTATTGATCCATGTGCCCACTTATCTTAGCTGCTATGATACCTGACATGAGCTTCCATGTGGTGGGGAGACAGGTTTTTGGCTGATAGTTGGATGGAACTGTCCCTTCAGGGGATCCTTCTGGATCAGGATTGTCCGGCCTTCAGTTAGCCATTCAGGGTGGGTCCCATCCTTTAGCAGCTGGGACATTTGTGCTGCCAGGCGCTCATGGAGTGCAGTTAGCTTCTTCAGCCAGTCGGTGTGAACCATGTCAGGCCCTGGTGCTGTCCAGTTACCTGAGACTCTGTTGAATGTCTGCCACTGTGATGGTTACTGGTTCTTGTTCAGGAAGGTTGCTGTGGTCTGCTCTTAGATCCATCAGCCGTTGTGCAGCGCTGTTGTGCGATGCCTCCTTCTCCCATAAGCTTTTCCAGTATTGTTCAGTCTCCAGCCTTGGCAGGTCTGCCCTGTTGTTGTTACCCTGCCACTGAGAGTACACTTTAGCTGGCTGAGTTGAGAACAGCCGGTTTATTGAAAGCTATATCAGACCTGAATACCAATCTATCTAAGGACATGTATAACATATTTTCTCAGAAAATATGTCCAAATTATTATCTTGCCTTTGACCCATTGTATAAATGTTTCTATTAAAAATGGGAAATTTCCAGATACTTGGAAAAAAACACTAGTTAAACCATCTTCAAGTACGGGCATACTACAGACATCAGTAACTATCGACCAATAAGTCTAGTTCCAGTGATGTAAAAATATTAGAAAAAATAGTTTCAGAACAGCTAACTCAATACTTAGGAACACATCGCTATGTACATCCACAACAGTATGGTTTTAGACAGAATCATTCAACTGAATCAGCCGTTTGCACATTACTAGAAAATATTGTGCAGCCACTTGATAAAGGAAACATGGTTGGTGCAGTATTCCTGGACTTGAAGAGGGCTTTCGATACCGTAAACCACAGACGTCTTATCTCAAAACTGTCAATGTGTCACACCAGGCACTCTCATGGTTCGAATCATATTTACAGAGTCGAGAACAATGTGTAGTCATTGATAATGTAAAATCTGCCCCATGTAAAATTAATACAGGAATCCCTCAGGGAACCATACTGGGACCTTTTCTTTTCAGCCTGTATGTGAACAAACTGCCTGATGTGTGTCCTGAAGTTGGCCTCCAAATGTACGCCGACGACACTGTGGTTTATGTGTCTGGAAAAACTCCTGCTGCTATCGGCAGTACATTGACAAAAAAAGTGTTGAGAAAGTGTCAGCATGGCTAAACAACTCATATTTAACATTAAATATAAAGAAAACTAAATCTATTTGGTTTTCCATAAAAAGAATTCGAACATCAAATAACCTAAATATCAAAATGAATGAATCGAACAGGTAGAGCAAGAAAAATATTTAGGAGTCATATTAGATTCTCAGCTAAACTTTAAATATCACATCAAAAGCATCTCAAATAAAATGAAGACCAGTATAAACTGTTTCTGAATGATTAGGAGCTGTCTGACATTTGAATGTGTTCATGTCTTTCTGAACACCATGATCTTGTCTCATCTGTCATACTGCACCACTGTTTGGTCTCAGACCCGTCAAACCGCCTTAAAGCCTATTGAGAGGCTTTATAATAGAGCCTTCAAAATTTTAGATAAAAAGCACATTCAATTCCATCACTGCAATATTTTAAATAAACACAAAATCTTAAACTTCATTAATTTTGTTAATTTTAGCCATTTAAAGTTGTTCTTTAAATGTTTGACTGGACTTGCACCTCAGCCACTTTGTAAATTTGTGCATAGACTGGAAACCTCCAGAGCAACAAGAGCAGCTGCATGTAGAGACGGTAAAGTTTCATTTTATAAAACATCTTTAGTCCAGAATGTTTTTCTGTGAACGGAGCCGATCTGTCGAACTCTCTGCTCATATAAAGACAATAACTAAACTGTCCACCTTCAAAAAACAAACAAAATCCTGGCTCATGGAGCAACAGCAGTGTAACCATGTCATTTGAAGTGTGTATGTGTGTGTATGTGAGGTGTGCATATGTGTGAGCTTGAGTATGTGTGTGTGTATATACCTCATGGATTTTTACTGGTGCTAACTGGTCTCAGGTGCTGCGAATCAGCCATGGCTATAAACACTGTGATACATGCATCAGATTATTTTAACACAATAATCTATGTCTATTATCTTTGTCCCTATTAAATAAAATAAATAAATTCACCTTGCTTCAATTTCTCTCGTGTACCTCTTTAGGCGGGTGGCCAAGGCTTGGAGTCGTTTGGCAGTTTCTAGTGCTTCAGGTATGGGGATCTGGCTGTACCTCCTGGGCCTCCTGGGTACCTGTTTTTTCTTTGCACCTTTCTGGAGCTCTGATAGTTGGCTCACTTCTCCCTGAGTTGCCCTGATTTTAGCCTCCAACCTCCTGTTCCATGGTGGACATGTATCTTTATGGTTGCTCTTTGGTTGATAGTCAAGCACCTCGTAGATCACTGCTGCTGAGGTGTAGATCAGCTCATTGGTCTCAGTGATGGTCATTGTAGGAATCGTTCTCAAGGCTGCATTCACATCTTCCAGTAAACTTTCATGGTGGTCCACTCAGCCTCTGTAATTGGCGTTGGAGTTGCCTGATGTTAATTTTTGTCATGATTTTATCTCTTAGGTCAGTCGCTGCCTTGCTCAGCGTGATTGTGCTTATTGGGGTTTCATACCTAGTATCTGGATGGGGAGTTGCTCCCCCCTGACCTGGCGTCCCGGCTCCCCCTTGCAGTAGCATTTGTATTGTACCTCGTCAATCTCGAGCTGTGATAGCAGCTGTCGTCTCTGGATGTTGGAACGTTGAGCTACTTGTTGTTTGGCAGTAAGTGTTGATTGTGTGTTTCACATTCTCTGCGTGTAATCTCTGACTAGTGTTACTGGAGTAGTAATATTCCAACAGAGCCTTGTTCTCGCCTCTCGTCCATTTCCGTCTTGTTCTAGTAGCCCACTTCTCGCCAGGGTGCTCTGGTTCCCTGACGCAGAGCTTGTTTGACCGGGTGACGCCTGAGCCGGTACGTCTCGTGTTCCCTTGTCTCTCATCATATGATGTAAGCAGTAGCGCAGAGGGTCTTTCCTAAGGACCCACACTAGGTGTTGGTAATTGCCCCGGCCGGGATGTGAACCCGGGTCCCCCTACGTATATATAATGTTGATGGTGCAGCTGGATAAATAATTAACTTATAATATTTTTCATGTACAAAGTACATCACATAGACAAAAGGAGGGCCCAAATTAAAAAGTCTGAAATGTCCATTGAAATGTACATGGAAAGATGTTTGACCATTTTATCCATGCTGGCTAATTGTAAGATGTTACTATTACTCTACCTTCATCAGTGGAGGCATTTAAGCAAAGCCCACTAAGGGAGGAAAAAAAAGATATGGTGAGAGTCAGCATTATATTTTTGTCTGATTTTGATAGAGTCCAGCTGCTTTTACGACAACCATTGACACTCACAACTTTATCCTTTTCACAGAATTGTGTTTATTCTGAAATACCTCCCTCTTCTTCCTCCATCCTCCTCTTTCCTCCCTCACCATTTATTCCTCGCTCTTCTCCTCCCTCCAATGACACACAACTTTAATTGAAAAACACCCCAAGCTGATGTTTAGTACACTGACTTACTACTTGTAGCGTAATAACAGCAGATTTAAACATTCTGACAGAAGCATCTGATGCTTTAGGGACACTGAACTGCTGGTGTACATGGATGCTCCTCTGCTGATACGATGCACAGAATTATCCCTTCTCCCCCTTTGTAGAGGTTTATAAAGTGCTTGCTGTGGCGCCATCTGGTGGCAACAAGGTGGTACTGAATAGAACAGAAGCTGAGCTCTGGCCTTCTTTTCTATATTATTTCCTAATTTTTAATCTTCCTCTGTCATGTTCTCATGGAGGAGGAAATATTAAAGATTTCAGAGATCTCTGATTTACATCCGAGTAACATGAAATCCTCCATATTTATTACACTTTATTAATCCCAGCTGGGAAATTCCTTTTCTGCATTTAACCCATTCCAGGTACACTAGGAGCAGAAGCTGCAAGGTCGCCCAGACCAGGGGTGTTCAACCTGCGGCTCTGGACCCTCGAGTGGGTCTCTGGACTTTCCACAATGGCTCTTAATACACAGCTAAACACGCTACAGAACTAACTCATGTTTTTACATACAGATATAACAAAAAATGCAGGTTTTTAACAATTTTTCAGTTTTTTTATAAAATAATAAAAATTCCACATAACAACATTAAAAGTACCAGGAACCTTTTTTATCTGTTTTAATTGTCATTATGTTGGAAACGATGGACTTTTTTTCTCCACAAATTTCTGCATCCCATAAAAGAAAGTCTGTCAACTGAAACAGTTTTATGCTTTTTTCTTTATTGTAAAGCCTAAAAATAAAAAAGTGGTTCTTAAAAATTACAACAAATTTCCTGTAGATATTTATCAAAAATTATAAGTTGTCATTTTTCAAAAAGGTTCTAAAAGAGATTTTTTTAGCTGCGCTGAGGAAAATGGCTCTTAGGATTGTAAAGGTGGCAGGCTCTGTCCCAGGGGAACAGATGGGAGTTTAGGGCCCATGCAGTTCAATGCTGTTGGCAAGCCAGGACTTGACCACAGGTCCTCCAGACCCAAGCCCACGTCTGTAACCACTAGGCCAGTGTTTCTCAATCCTGGTCCTCGGGGACCAGGACACCAGGAAGCAGAATGCTAACATGTAGCATAGCAACACAACTAGCAGGAAGCAGCAATGTTAGCATGTAGCATAGCAACACGGCTAGCATGAAGCAGCAATGCTAGCATGTAGCATAGCAACACGACTAGCAGGAAGCAGCAATGCTAGCATGTAGCATAGCAATATGACTAGCAGGAAGCAGCAATGTTAGCATGTAGCATAGCAACACGACTAGCAGGAAGCAGCAATGCTAGCATGTAGCATAGCATCACGACTAGCAGGAAACAGCAATGTTAGCATGTAGCTTAGCAACACCACTAGCAGGGAGCAGCAATGCTAGCATGTAGCATAGCAATATGACTAGCAGGAAGCAGCAATGCTAGCATATAGCATAGCAACACGACTAGCAGGAAGCAGCAATGTTAGCATGTAGCATAGCAATATGACTAGCAGGAAGCATCAATGTTAGCATGTAGCATAGCAACAAGACTAGCATGAAGCAGCAATGCTAGCATGTAGCATAGCAACAAGACTAGCAGGAAGCATCAATGTTAGCATGTAGGATAGCAACAAGACTAGCAGGAAGCATCAATGTTAGCATGTAGCATAGCAACAAGACTAGCATGAAGCAGCAATGCTAGCATGTAGGATAGCAACAAGACTAGCAGGAAGCATCAATGTTAGCATGTAGCATAGCAACAAGACTAGCATGAAGCAGCAATGCTAGCATGTAGGATAGCAACAAGACTAGCAGGAAGCATCAATGTTAGCATGTAGCATAGCAACAAGACTAGCAGGAAGCATCAATGTTAGCATGTAGCATAGCAACATGGTGGGAGAAACCTGGCTAAAAGACTCCACCAAGCACCGACATCCAGACCAAACTTCAAGCTCAAACCCCAGCAGTTCTATGTAAGAAAACCAGGAGAACATCTCTGTCCACTTTAGAGCATCTACTAATTTCTCCACATGAACCAGGGGTCACATGACAGCAGAGACTCTGCTGGTTCCAGAGACGTCTGTCTGGGTGAACTGGGCTTCTGTCCTCTTGTTTCCACTGAAAGTAACGCGGTTTTCTTTCAGGGGGAGATAACCATTTACATTTTCTACTGTGTTCCAGATGAATTTACTCAGAGGCACGTGTACTGATTCTGACCGGTCTGTAGTAATCCCACGTCTCAGCTTTCTGAAGAGACCAGGGTTATACGTCCAGCCCTGCTAGTCGTGAAGATAAACTTTATTTATTTACGTAAATCATTTCAGACAGGAGGCAGGAAAAATAGAGGTTTAAGTCCAGAAATGGTTAAAAACCACAAGAAAACAACTGAAAATGTCTCCAAGGTTTGTAATAACTAGTTTAAGGTTTTAAAAAGCTGCTTCATTTAAAACAAAAAGTCGTTATAGAAACTTATTTGAAGGCCTGCGTCCTCTTTAAATCTTCTAGAAGGAAAACATTTCTTCTGCAGCCAATCATGACGTCCTGAGCCAGCGAGGGGACAGACTTATATCAGACGGCGTTCCTGCTTTGCTTGCTTCCTCTCTTCAGGATGCTCCTCTTCCTCTCTCTGACTGCCCTCCTCTCTGCAGGTCTGGCCCTGGAGGTGAACCAGACTTCCAGGCTGCAGCTGGACGGAGAGCAGTGCTCGGCCTGCGACTTCCGGGAGCACAGCAAGCAGATGAGGCTCCACAGCATCAAGTCTCAGATTCTCAGTATCCTGCGGCTGGAGCAGGCGCCCAACATCAGCCGGGACATGATACGCCAGCTGCTGCCCAAAGCACCGCCTCTGACTCAGCTGCTGGACCAGTACGACCCGCGGGTGGAGGACGAGGACAAGGCCACCACAGAGACCATCATCACCATGGCCACCAGCTGTAAGTCCTTTCCTCCCCAAGGATCTGAAACAGGATCATTTCTCATTTTTGTGCAGAAACACAAAGAAACTGCATAAAACCCGTGCATACAGGTGTTCATCAAGCAGGAAACGAGAGGACCGGCGAGCCGTAAATCACCAAGAAGACTTAGAAACGTCTATCTGCACACTCAGCCTGTAGTTTGGTTTCACTGTTTAACTTCTACTAAAGTTGTTTTAGTCTTCTGGAAAAAGACATTTTGATGGAATTTATATCTAACCTACATTTTTAAAGTAACTGACATAATTTCAGATGATAAAAAAACAATAAAACCTAAGTTAACATGCTTCGAAACTTCCAGATGATGTAGTGTTTTTCTGACGGTGTCTTCCAGCCAACCCCCTCGCTCAGGACCAGTTGTTCTCCTGTTGTCTGTTCAGCCTCAGTCCAAAGATCCAGCCCCGGAATATCCTGAGCGCTCAGCTGTGGGTTCACCTGCGGCCCGCCGACATGGTGTCCACCGTCTTCCTGCAGATCTCCCGGCTCAAACTTGGGAAGGAGGGAAACAACACCTGGGTCCGGGTCCGCTCTCTGAAGATCAACACCAATGCCAGCTCCAGCTCCTGGCAGAGCATCAACATCAAGTCTCTGCTGCAGACGTGGCTGCGTCAGCCCGAAACCACCTATGGCATCGAGATCAACGCCTACGACTCCCGAGGGGAAGACCTGGCCGTCACCTCGGCCGAGCCTGGAGAAGAAGGACTGGTGAGGGAAACGAGCTGCCCTGGACAGTGTGGACGTTGGTACCCCGAACTAAATCTCCTGCTTCCTTTCCAGCAACCGTTCATCGAAGTGAAGATCCTCGACACCTCCAAGAGATTCCGTCGTGATTCCGGCCTTAACTGCGATGAGGAGTCGGTGGAGACGCGCTGCTGTCATTACCCTCTCATCGTTGACTTCGAGGAGTTCGGCTGGGACTGGATTATCGCGCCCAAGCGCTACCGAGCCAACTACTGCTCCGGGGAGTGCGAGTTCATGCACCTGCAGCAGTATCCACATGCGCACCTGGTGAACAAGGCCAACCCACGGGGCACCGCAGGGCCCTGCTGCACACCCACCAAGATGTCACCCATCAACATGCTCTACTTCAACCGCAAGGAGCAGATCATCTACGGGACGATCCCGTCCATGGTGGTCGACCACTGTGGCTGCTCCTGAGAAAACCTGCGAGAAGGTCAGAGGCTCAGTGTAGACAAACATGATGCAAAAAACACAAGCGCATAGTCAAAACAACTACATGTAGAACACAGAGAAGCTTGAGAAGAGTTCATGTCAGCCTGATGACCCCTGATGAAGCTGGAAGCTCAGGTTTGGACTTCTTCACACTCGGTTTTACTCCTGTAGGCACTTTGCAAACGTGCTAGAAACTGCTTTCTGATTCTAAAGGTCATAATTTTATATAATAAACTTCACTGTAAAGAAGTTGACAAGAAGCTGTTGGATTGATTTAAATCAGGTGTGTTGGAGCAGGAAAACATCTAGAACCTGCAGGATAGCGGCCCTCGAGGACCAGAGCTGGACGACCCTGTTCTAATGGATCAGATCCTGAAACTGATGGTAGGGATCAGAAGGATCTAGATCAGATCGGGTTTCAGAGATCAGCTGGTTAAAGGTTTGGTTTGGGTCCTTCTCTGTTAGCTGAGATAAATTCAGCCTCAGCTTAAACACATAAATAAGGAAATAGAAAAATAAATGTAAAAAAAGATATAAAAGATAAAGAAGACCTCTATATTTACAGGCTGGATGAAGTTCATCCTGGTGGAAGGATGGAGGTGTGTGTGTGTGTGTGTGCGTGTGTGTGTGTGTACTGTAGGGGGGGTAGTGATGATCTACAGGGGGCTGCTGGGCAAGAACCGTCTCTGAGTCTGTCTGTGGTGGTTTTAATGTTCCTGTCCAGCTTTCCTGATGGAGGCGGTACTAACTGGACGTTTCCCGGGTGGGCGGGGTCAGCTGCAGTGCGTCTGGCCCTCTTCTGGACTCGGGCGGTGTAGATGGAGTCCAGATCTGGTAGACGGCGGTCCACAATCCCCTGAGCTGTCCTCACCAGCCGGGCTAAGCTCCTCTCCATGGAGGTTCTGTAGAAGGTCACCAGCAGCTGAGAAGAGAGTCCCGTCGCTTCACCTTCCTGAGGAAGAGG
>JBAGKP010000027.1:18224859-18236360 GCA_037177255.1 Melanotaenia maccullochi
ACGGGGACCAGAGGCCACCTAAAGCATCAGGTTTAGTCTCCAACGGGGACCAGAGGCCACCTAAAACATCAGGTTTACTCTCCAACGGGGACCAGGGGCCACCTAAAACATCAGGTTTAGGCTCCAACGGGGACCAGAGGCCACCTAAAACATCAGGTTTAGGCTCCAACGGGGACCAGGGGCCACCTAAAACATCAGGTTTAGTCTCCAACGGGGACCAGGGGCCACCTAAAACATCAGGTTTAGTCTCCAACGGGGACCAGAGGCCACCTAAAACATCAGGTTTAGGCTCCAACGGGGACCAAACGCCACCTAAAACATCAGGTTTTGGTGTTTTTGGACGGAAAGAGCAGCCAGATTTCTGAGAAGACTGTAGCTTGTGTATGATCATGGTGTAGGTCTCAGGAAGGTGGAAACCCTGCAGTACAGGAGCGTTTGGAGCTTTGTGGAGATGACATTTACCAGTCTGACTCATTCTCTAACATCTCACCACCTCAGCTGGTGTCAGTGAGTTTCTGGTGCAGGCGGAGCTCCTGGATGGGGCGGAGCTGATGCTTCTCTAAGTTACATGCTGCTGGTGCTGATGATGGTGATGATGATGCTGGTCACGATTTTTGGATCACTGTATCACACATGCTTCTATTATCGGACACGGCCATATGTAATGACCTATTTAAACTGGTCTACATTTGTAGACCTAACGCAGACTCCTATTTCTATTTAAACTTGGTTATTTGTGCTATTTCAGTTACTGACTCACATAAAAACAGCTAATCTGTCAGATTATGGATGTCAGCTGCCTAAACCGGGCAGATCAGCTCAGCCAGACCCCGCCAGTGACCGGGTGTTACCTGTAGTTTGACCCTGAAAAGGAGCGTTTATCCCAGACTCTGGGGCTAGCTTAGCTTTTAGCTGGCCGTTATTCCAGCTGCTAGCTAGCTAAGGCTAGCCCCCAAAACCCGCTACTCACTTCTCTGCTGAGGCGTCCTTGGCTGCTTCATTTTGGCCGTCGCCTTTGGAGCAAAACCGCCTCCATCCAGGCGTTCCTGTGAGATGCTGCGGAGCTCTCCACCCGGCGAACACCCTCCCTCCCCCCGGTGACCTCCAGTCCGGGCGGACGGTGCTGAAACCGGCTGCAGGTGTCGCTTTAACACCGGCTCTGCCGCTCAGCTGAATGAACTCTTTCAGCACGACCGTGGACCGAAAGTGTAACATTTCCACCCGTTGGAAAGAGCTGCCTGGCCGGTGTAGGTTCGGTAAGGATGGGTTCTGGAGAGTTCTTTCCCAGAAGATAACCTCGGACTTCTCGGTCGTCTAACGGTTGTCCAGCGAGTGAGCGGTGGAAAATTTTCCTCAGCGGGATACAACTAACCTGACCTTGCCGCTTCTGATTGGACCAGCCAATGACAGCTCTGCATCTGATTGGCTGGAAAGAGTGTCAATCATTCAGAGTGCCTATGTTAGGATTCAGGTTGTGTTTTGACTCCTTTTCTTCATCGCCTCATTTAGCAGACTACCCTGAATACGACCTGTTAATGGTTCTTTTTACTTCTTTGTAACAGTTTATATAAAAACTTAAGAGTTTAATTCAATTATTCATCACATTTTTATTAGATTTCACAGCGGAAACAGAGTTTTTCTAAGCCTGTATTTATCTTTCTATGCTCCCACCAGGCAGGAGGCTGCAGCATCAGATGCTGTCTGTTGAACCGGTTTAATATTTACACTGCATGCTGCAGCACCTGAACAATTTTCTCTTACTTCATGTATTTAATGAGTCTACCCAGTTATCCCTGTTATTTCTTTCTGTTATAAGTTCATTCATTCTCTCCCAGTAATTGCTATATGTGTGCATAGAGTGAAATAAGCTTTAATCAGCTGTATTTGTTATTTTTTAATATATTTTTTCAAAGACACAAACACAATGTTTAGAGGCAGATCTGCTCCTGTATTCTGATTCTGATGACCAGTAAATAAAAGCTACTGCTAGGCTGCCCATCATTTTACTGTTCCTAGAACAACCTCTGTTTCTGGAACCAGGCTAATTCCTGGCCTGAATCTGTTAGATTGTGTGTTCATCCCACCATCAGCAGCTTCCCTTCCTCCAGGAACACAGCTGTCAGCAGAGAACCTGAACAGACCGGGCTTACTTTCAGCAGCTTCAGGTAAAAGTCTGACCTGGAATCTGAGGTGTGGTAACAGCCATGTGCTGTCCTGGCCTGACACCTTCTGGACTACTGGGGTGCTGCAAGCTTTTATTTTGTGTTTCAGCAGATGGCACTCTGTTCCAGAAAATGACGAGTGAAGCCACATATCTAAGCTGGTAAAAACCTACACTAGTGAGAAATAAGCAGCAGTGTTAATATTTACAGCTGCTGACTCTGGAGGAACGCTGCGTCTTAAAGCAGCTGCAGAACCTGATGCTACTCCTCTTCTGAGCTGGGCTGCATGTTTTAACCTTTGTTTTGACCTTTTGTCTGCCTGCAGGAGTCAAGTTTAAAATGATAACCTCCTAACATGATGACTCACTGAAAAGTATTCCCTAAGGTGCTTCGTGTCACCGTTCTGCTTTTCATCAAACTTTATCCAAGTGTCAGTGTAAACTCCACCCACCTGGCACTTTGAGAAGGATACACACACACACACACATCTGACTAAGCATTGAACTTATAAAACCTTCAGAAATAAACCATAAATCAAACTTTTTAGGTGCAGAGATGAAAACTACGTCTGTGGTTCTAACTTTGTGCTCCGCTTCTATAACTGAAGTGAGAGGGATTAAATGTGTGTTCACATCTACCCTACAGACCACGAGAACAACCGACCTTCAATCACCTGGAAGTCTTTATGTGTCACAGCTGCAGTTCAGCGTTCCTGCTCGGTGACGGTGCAGGTGGAGGTTTTACTCCACCGCCGCTGGAGGGAACCATCCTCCCCACCGTTTTTTCATGAAAGATGTTTGTTATAAGGAAGTTCAGAACAGATGAAAGCTGCCAGTTTTCAGGAGAACAATCAGCTCTCCAACTTTACTTGCAGCAGTAAACCAGCAGACAAAGGAAGTAGGGAAGGAAGGAGAGGAGGAGGGAGGAAGGCAAACGAGGCAATTCTTAACGAAGCTGCAGGAGGAGACGATAATTCACCCACACCCACACCTTCTCACCAGCAGCCGGCTTCCTGCTCCTGATGGCTGCAGGTCCCTCCCACGCTGCTCAGCGGCTGGCTTCCGCCCACCGCCCGTGGAGCTGCCGCCCACCTCCAGCCGTTGCCACGGCAACACATCATCATCGGTGACTTGCAGTGGAAGAGGAGGAGTGCAGGGAGGGGAGGGGTTGGCCGTTTGAGCCGGGCTCAGCGTGGGCGTTCATAAGCAGAGCTGTTCTCCAGAGAAAATGTGTGTGTGTGCGCATGTGTGCGCGTGAGGGAGGGGGGAGTGGAGGATGATGGGAGTTTTGTGAAAAGGACCTGCGTCAGAGTGAGTCATCAGCACTTTCACAATGTGTTGATGTGACGCTGATGCAAATGAAGCGAAGCTCCTCGGCTTCCTCCCGCCACCGCTCAGGAACATGACCCGGCAACTTCTTCAGTTTGCTCAAAGTTACCGTTCACAGCCTGGACCCCCGAACCAGACCCGATAAAACCTCCACACAAGAGAACGCACCACACCGTAGAGTTCAAAAAATAAAGTTTAATGTTCATGTGCTGTATAACAAATAAAATATATTAGTGTTTAAAAAAACAGGTGCATAACCCAGTGATGCCTAATCTAGCACTTTACAATAAGAGTGAGGAGAGAGTGATCGGTGGGATGATGCTCGGCTGCAGCACAAAACAAAAACCCTCACCAGCCTGGACTGGTCTGTAAATATGGAGCTAAGAGTGAAAGAACACAGAGAAAAGGTAAACTTCCACCAGACGTACAGGCACAAACACAACGATGCTAACAGACTTATTACTTCCATAAATATTGCATTGGTCTTTGAGAGGGAGGTTAAACTCGGGGACAGACGTATTTACACGATGTCAGCACATTAAACACTTACTGGTCATGTTTCTACACCTAAACAGCAACAACACGGTGGAAATCTGCAGCGAAGGGTGAAACACTGTTAACAGCTGCTGAGGCTAAAAGCAGGTTTTTATACACCCGACAAAGTTTTTCCTCTTTTTTTCTTTTTGCTCTACATACATGAACACTGACACCAACAACCTACAGCAAAGTTACTGACACAGAAACCTGGTGACGGATTAGGCTAGGACTTATATTTACAGGCTAAAACAGATGAAAACACATTTTCCTGCAGCTGCTGCTGGAAAACCACAAATCTGAGACGTCTGAATGGCTCCTCAGAAAATTCCCTCACAGTTTCTCGGATGTGAAACCCATGCAGACGTCTTATTCTCCCTGTTCGCAGATGAACGGTTCAGCCTCAACAGCCGTCGTTAGCTGAATTACAAAGTGAAATGCAGCTATTACGGGAGGCCGGCTCAGCCTACGGGATGTCGGTTCTGTCTACTGGACACCTGCTTGGCTTTCGGGATGGCCTACGGGAGGCCGGCTCGGCCTACGGGACTCTAGCTCGGCCTATGGGATGGTCTACTGGATGCCTGCTCAGCCTATGGGAAGCCAGTTCTGTCTAACTGGACGCCTGCATGGCCTACAGGACAGCCTACAGAAGGCTTCCTCGGCCTACAAATAGCCGGTTCGGCCTACATTGCTGTACAGGATGTTGGCTCGACCTACGGGATCCCTGCATAGCCTACAGGGTGTCAGTTCAGCCTACGGGACTCCGGCTCGGCCTACGGGACTCCGGCTCAGTCTACGGGACTCCAGCTCGGCCTACGGGATCCCTGCTTGGCCTACAGGATGTCAGTTCAGCCTACGGGACTCCAGCTTGGCCTACAGGAGGCCTGCTTGGCCTATGGGAGGCCATATGCAACGCTGGCTCGAGTGCTGGCCTGACACTGCCTGGGACCAGGAAGGATGCCTGTCTCTATCCTCCTCATAAATGACCTTTTATGAATATGTGAGGAGCTGGAGGATGGGGGCAATTAGTCCTCCCGAAACTAAAATGTAAAAATAAGAACCTGCTGTAGGGGCTGCACCTTAACTCCAGAGCATGTTAGGAAGTTCCTGTCACTGTGAAGGTAAAACTGTCCTCTAACTTTTCTCTTAGACACCACATTCAGGAACCCACCAATCAGATGATTGTTTCTCCTTCCAAACAGCAAGAAAAACAAAGCTGAAATTTATGAGAATGTCTGCAGTTTGAACGTGACGCGTTGCTTCTGACCCCTTTATTCCTGTAAATAAAGTTCTTTCTGGGTCCAGACCGTCTGATCTTTCCCTTCCACCTGATTGGGTCCAATAAGCTGCAGGAGGGCTAACAAAGAGCCTATCAGAACCATTGCTACTGGTTTTACTCTGTTCCCAGGAGGAGATGGGTTGGAGCTGAAGGAAATGAAAGTTTCTCTGGTGATGGAGGTAAATGGTTGGATGTATAAAAGCATCCTGAGGTGGAGCATTGTGTGGAGGACTTCCTCCTTCAAGTACCTTTCTAGAAACTTGTAAACTATGTTGAGCATAAAGTCAGTCTGGACCCCAAAGACTCAGTAAAAGGCCCTTGACATGTTTTTACCCAAAAGAAGACATAGATAGTCTAGAGAAAGCTGCAGGTAGGGGCATAAATACAACATATGAAGCTAACGTTTTTACGAGTGGAGTTAAGATTCAGACCCAACAGCATGGCCAACTGTCAACGGAGGTAAAGAGTTCACACGCCTGCAACATGTTAAATTACATCTACACACAGAGACCTGCAGAGCACAGAGGGGCCTCTTGCTTTAGCAAAGACTTCCCCAAAACAAAGAAACAAAAAGACAAAATGGAGGAAAAATGAAAGCTATTGATGAGGCAACATTGGTTGTTAAGGCTCTACTGTGGCTGTGCTTGCTTAGTATCTGCTGACGGGTAATAACTGCATACTGTCAGGTGTGAATAGAATAAAAGGGGGGGTGCTGAGGCGGGAGGCACTATGTGGAGTCTTCCGGCTCTGATTTGATGGTCTTCTTATCCGCGGTGCTGGATCCTCGCTGTGACGTCCCGTTTTCTAAAGACACAGATATTAGATGGCGTCATCAACGTAGAGGTTCATCCAGATAGACCATGCAGGTCCGAGCAGCTTCAAGCGGTCCAGAAACTCACCTGTTGCTGGTGTTTTGGTTTCATCTGTGTTGTGGTTGAAGTTGTGATGGCGCTTCAGCTCATTGGCTAGCTGCTTGCCCAGTGGGAGGTCACCTTCCTGCATGCTCTGACTGACCACCCGCAGGTTGATTGGCCGATCATCTGGGGGGGGGCAGACCAAAGAATAGATCAGATTTGATCTGGGATCCTGTACAGCATTTAATTTCAACTTTAGTTTGTAGTTCAGTTTTTGATTTTACAGATATGTGTTCATCCTGATCTCCTGTATTAACACATTACACCTAAAATCACTCAAAGCATAAAATCTGAGCAGCAAAAAGTTTCTTTTTTTTCTAACTGGCATCTTTATGCAAAAGAGGCTTAAAAAGAAAGAAGTAGAAGAAATGATGGAAAAGTAGAGAAGAAAACCAAAGCTAAAGAGGGGGAGGAGAGAGAGAGAGAGAGAGAGAGAGAGACAGAGAGAGAGAGAGAGACGCCCCCCTCCAGGCAACTGGCTGGAGGTAAACAGGCGTGGGAGCCATAATTACAGGTGCATTGTGGGATTTGTGGGAGCAGCGGTATAATGAGCTGTCATGAGTGGGTGAGGAAGGAAAAGGATGAAAATGAGATGAAGCCTGGAGGCGAAGTAAGATTCTAAATAATGATGCGTCTTTATTCCTCTCATCTTCCTCCTGGAGGAACAAATGGAGAGGGAGGTGAGGGCCAGGCCTGGAAACACCGCACCTATATGGGTTAGTTCCCCCCTAACATGCATCTGGGATGCACCTGGTCTCAGTCATGAAACACGGCTGCAGACTGGCCGTCAGACAGCATTCAGCCAGTTATGCTGCTACTATCGCAGCAAAATGAAGCGGAGATGTCCTGAAACGTCTCAGGAAAACTCCATGACCCAAATGTAGAAATTAATGTATAATAACCATAAACTATATTAGTCTGAAGTCTCTTCAGGTCTGAACGTCTGTTAGAGACAGCAGAATTATCCTGTCCATACCAAATCGCTAGTTAATGGTACTTTTTTTATCCATACAGGACTGACACACCAATACTGATCCTGATCCTGATCCTGATACCGATAAAGATACAGATACTGATGCTGATACCAATATTGATACTGATACTGATTCTGACACGGATACGATAACAGTACTTTTATAGGAATTCCAGACCATTCCGGTTCAGGGCCAGCTTGTTCTTATGTAACAAAACTTTAAAAACCTACAGCCCCTCCCTCCAGATGCAGGCGGGGCCTGACCTTGCAGGCATAGAAAGCCACGCCCACCAACACATATGAAGGGTTGTGAGATTATCTGGTGTAGATCTGCTAGTTTCAGACTTCTGTTCGTTCACACAGTTTCTGATGAAATCTTCCTGAAATGGGACGGATTTGTGCTTCTGAGGGTGTAAAAGTAAAACCGGACTTTATTCTTTACCTGCTGATCCTCATCAAATCGTAGCAGCAGCTCTTCCTGCAGCTGCTACAACCTGCCGCGAGTCTCCACAGCTTTCCAGAGCTGCTGGAGCTGCTGACAGGCAGCTAACCGCTAACAGAGCTAACAGCTAACAGCGCTAACGGCTCACACTGATACGTTTAGGACCACCTGGTTCATGTGGAGCTGAGGAGGTTCAGGAGGGAAGGTCTTCCACCTCAAAGACGCTCTGTGGCGTAGCTGCTTGGTGGATCTGGCTTTCCATCTTACCAGTGAGCTGAACTGCTGTCTGTCAATCATTTCTACCTGTGAATCCTGCCCCGCCCACTCTCCAAATAATTGGACCAAAAATTTATATATTATGTAAATATCTTAAATATAATCAATTAATAAAATAAATTTATATAATAAATATAAAGTTCAAAAACTTGCATTCAACCAGTAAAATAATCAAATAATCATCCTGAAACCTGATTGGCTGCTGTAATCATGTCACATGGGAGGAAGACACCATGGCTGGTTGCTAATTAATTCTTTTCTAGTTATTTTAATTATTGATAATTTTGTTGTTAAAATAGTACAAACACGTCATGTTTAGCTCTGACTGTTGTTGTGTGGGACAAATGGAAGTCTATGTCCGTCCCCAGATGGGACATCCTACCTTGGCCGTCTCTGCTGGCATCGGCCCCGTTGCTGTTCTGGGCGTCATTGAGGTACTTTAAGGCGGCGGGGGGGATCCTCCAGTCCAGAGCCTGGAGTCGCTCCTGGACGGCGGCGTCCTGCAGGATCTCCATCTGCCTCGCCAGCAGACGCTCCAGCTGCATCTGAGAGACGAAGGATTCAGGAATTAACCCCAACATCTCTGGTTTTCAGACTGTGGTGTCAAACATGAGTTTCAGGACATGCAGGAGATGAACAGATAAGGGTTCACAAACACCGGATGGAAGCTGAGTTACAGAAGTCTGACTTCTGGTTTTTCCTTCTCATGCGTGCAGATAAACCAAGATGCTCATAAATGAGAATTTAAGTCTGTTTACTCAGAGCTGGACGACAACATGGAAACAGACTCAATCACATAATAAAATAGTTCAAGAATGAACCTTTCAGAAAGTTCCTGCACAACAAACGTCACGCAGTCCTACGACATCCCACAGTCCTACGACATCCCACAGTCCTACGACATCACACTGTCCTACCACATCACACAGTCCTACCACATCACACAGTCCTACGACATCACACTGTCCTACGACATCACACAGTCCTACGACATCACACTGTCCTACCGCATCACACTGTCCTACGACATCACACAGTCCTACGACATCACACAGTCCTACGACATCACACAGTCCTACGACATCACACAGTCACAGCGCTTCTTCGTATCAGCTGACACACATACATCATCAGCTTTGCTTCAGTGGAAGAGGTGAGTCCAGATGTTCCAGCTGTTGTCTTGGGAAGCTTTTTCTGCCATTCACAGAAGCATTACTCTGCCGTATAAAGATCCACGTCGAAGCTCCTGAACCTGGGCTGAGATGACTGGTTTCCACCTGGCACGGTGGTCTGAACTGCTTCATCTCGTTCTTTGTGGTGGAATAGAGAGAATTCTGCTTTTTGTGAGATTATTGAATTATTTTCAGATCTTAGCTTGTTCAAGTAATTTAAGGATGCTTCTTTCTTAAATTTGGATGAATCATTTCAATCTGTTGTCCAAGTTTTTGGAGCTTAGTAAAACTTTCTTTCTTTTTATAAGAGACGTACTGGATGATGGGACCTCTCAGAAAGACCTCCAGCACCTCCTTTACTCCAGATGAGGAGGCAGTGGGTACGCTAGTTAGACCTGAGGGACTAAATAAAAGGCTAGAATTTAATCTCCACCTAGGAGACCTGACAGCAACACTAGAAGTCAGCATGTTAGACGGACCGGCTCCGGCCTGAAAGAACCATGTTAGCAAGAAAAAAATCTATTCTCCAGAGGGAGACGAGGAGAAGAATAATCCCTCCCAGAGGCATTTTATAACCACCAAACATCGACTAGAGCACAAGCTTCAAGATTCAAACAACTTCATTTATCCTGAAGGGCCGTTCAGGCCGAGGCGGTGCGCTCCAGGCAGCCATACTCGTCACAAACCTCACGCCACTTTTTCTTTTCAAGGAAAAAAATCCCCTAAAATTACGACTGCAGTCAGATCCTGATTCTGGCCTTTTATTTCATTCCGTTTATCTCATTTATTCTTATTTATTGACTATTATTGCTTCATTTTTGTAGAATTTATTAATTTATGAAATAGTTTTTGTTATAAATTTATAGTAAATGATGTAAATACTTGTAAACTGAGGGGTGAATAAATTCTTATTTGATTTATTTTATTCCAGCATTTTTCATTTTGATCTAGTTTTCTGTATTTTTTTGTGAAAATAAAGTCAGCCATTAATTAACTCATAATTAAAAAATGACTAAACAGTTTGAGCTGGCGGCAGCTGGTTCTGTGAGGGACTACTTTCTGTGGCGGATTAATACGCCTCAAACGCACGGTTTGATCTTCAGAAGAAATCTTTGTGGAACCTGTATTTGGGTGATCGTGGCGTACCTGCAGGTTGCGTCCGACGGTTTCCTCTCCTTTGGACTTGGCGCAGGCCAGCTGCTCCCTCAGCATCTCCTGCCTCATGTGGATGGCCTGCAGAGCCTCCTGGATGTCGAAGAAGTTCTCCTGAAGGCAGAGCAACAGATCATCAGCACGCTTTGTTTTCTTCTTAACCTGAAGGTTCAGCTCTTTCATCACTTCATTTATTAAACACGTCATAAATAAACTTTAAAGCTGTTCTTTGTGTTTGGGACAGAGTTCGGAGCTGCACGGTGGTGATGATGAGCCTCACAGCAGGAAGCTTCCTGCAGGAATTCCTCCTTCCTGCAGCTCAGAGACATTTCTGTGAGCAGGTGTTGGTTCATCTGCTCGCCGTCCCGTGAAGCTCCCTGCAGAGCTCGTAGCCGCCACATGTTTTCCATCATGGCTTCACACACTGAGAGGAGCCTTTCAGAGACGCCTCGGGGCCGAGAGTCGGGAGAGCGAAGCTGAGAGGCGCTTTGTACTCGCTTCAAGGAAGCAGCAACAAAAACCACCTGCATCTCCTCAAACTGCAGAATCAGGAGGTTCAACTTCATCACAACGAAGGAAACAGGTTTACACCCCGAAGAGGAAGATGAAGTTCTTCTGTACTTTATTAGTTTTAACTCCAGAACTTCCCAAAATCCATTTTCTAATCAACTATAGAAGAGAAAACATGAGATTCTCACTGTAGCCACGTTTCCATGGACACCAGCGTTCGGACTAAAAGCCAAATTAAATTTTAAACGACCAACCAGAATTTCTGGTCCAGTCGGATCATCTGGGTCTGAATTTATTCTGATGGAGGGTTGTTGCTCCCATCAGTGTGCAGGAAGACACCTTCCCAATGCCGGGTGGTAGCGACGCTGACGGAGCATGCTCAGAACATCAGTCATACGGCTTGTTCTGCTCTGTTTGCTTTACTCAATAAAGTTTATTTTAAAGAAGGAAAGTTTCATGTAGAGGACGAGCAGGTGAGTCGGCGGAAGCTGGTGGGGAGACGAGAATGAGACTCACTAGCTGTGTGGTCTACGCCAGGGCTTTTCAAGTCCTACGAGGCGGCAATCCAGCAGGTTTTCCATGTATACCTGCTTCAACACACCTGCATCAAAGTATTGAGTCCACCCATCGATTCACCCATCCCTGATTTCATGGAGGGACAACACAGAACTGGAAGAGTTCCTCAATCTAAGCTCTCTGATTGGTGGAAAGTCTGACAGGAAGTGGCTTCATCATCATGTCCAGGTCTAAATAGAGGTC
>JBAGKP010000034.1:0-10266 GCA_037177255.1 Melanotaenia maccullochi
TTTTCTGGTCTAGAGGGAAAAAAGGACGGGAAAGAAAAATACAGCTTCATCTTCTCTTTTTCCTGTGTACGGTGAAGGGGGTCAGAGGTTTAAAAAAAAAAAAAAAAAAAAAAAAGCGCCCTTCCTCACCCTCGAATCCTTGCCATATCGTCAAGAAAAAGCCAATCGTAGAGCCTGGCGCGGCCGTGGGACATGTAAAGAATAAAAGTCTTTACATGGCTCACTTTGCTCTTGGCATTCTCCTGAGCCTTTGGAGTGGGATTCGGTCCAGCATGGAAGGCCCTATATGTATCCAGGTAGTCTTCTGGAAAGGAGAAATAATTGATCTGGTCAAAGTCTGCACACAAGTGGAGGCAGACCAAAGCAGGTGGTACAGATGAAAAAAAAAAATCACACCCATGCTGGAGGGGAGAGTTATAAACCTCATCCGGTTTCCCCGTCCCGAGCCCTTGCTCCACAGTGCGTACCTTTTTAGGGGTGTCGTCACCGTGTGCTTTTCCTTATGGGTTCTCTTTCGGTGAACAGGTGCCTCCTGCTCCTGGCCCGGCTGCACCTTTTCAACCTCGAGCACTGGCTGGACAACTTGGAGGACTGGCTCGTCCACCTGGAGGACTGGCTGGTCCACCTGGAGAACTGGCTGGTCCACCTGGAGGACTGGCTGGTCCACCTGGAGAACTGGCTTGTCCACCTGGAGGACTGGCTCGTCCACCTGGAGGACTGGCTGTCGTGCAGGCACCTGGTGGGAGGGCCCGGCCTCCTCTTCTTCATGCTGAGTTAGTAAAGTGGAAAAACATTCAGAAATTTGAGGGGTGGGGGTAATAAAACGAATAAGTCCAACTACCTGTCTGGGACCTTTCTTTTCCTCCTTCAGTGCCTATGCACAGAAAACTGGAACTCACCTCTGGCTGCGGGTGTGGTCTCCCACTGGACTGGCGGGCCTTATGTCGGCGGACCTGGCGCTGGAGAAGCTGGACCTTTGCCCTGAGGTCTTGATATCCTCGACCAGCTGCCGCTTTTCAAAACGCAGCGTGTGGATCTCCTGATTCAAGACCTGAATCCTCTCCACACACTCAGGGTCTCTACAGCTTGGCTGTGGTGACTGTGGCGGTGGGGACACATCGATGAGATTCTCCTGTATCTCCTCGATGAGGTCAAGACACAAGACCATCATTGGGGTTGGGTTGGTGGCCCTGAGAGCTCGAAGCAGCTCGATGGTCTGCGCCATCTTGACCTCATAGATTTTGGCCTGCACCTGGTACGGTTCAAGCTCCGTGTGGGTTCCCCTAAGGTGGCGATCCAACCTTGTGTGCTGGTAACTACAGCCAATGACAGGGCATTTAGCGTTATGGAACGCTACCCTGCCATTGGCTAAGTTCACCAATATTTTTTTCTCGACTTTATTGAAGACCAGGTGGGCATTCTTCAGGTGTTTGCTGACGTGAATGAAATGCCGCTCACACAATGGATAAGGAAACATCTGAGAGACACAGTTTAAAATAATTAATGTCAAACAAATACAATAATATGTTAATAATTGCCAGAATGCAGTAATAATTATTTATTCTGTGTAATTACCACTGTACTAACATAACGTCTCGGCTGTTATATCAACCCGCCTCCCCCCCCGCTCCGAAACACGGTGCAAACTAGGTTAAAACACGGTGAAAACCCAAAGCTCTTAAATCCTCATAAAGCTACAGTTATTAGGTTTTTATTTATGCATAAGTTATACACTTTGTCGAGTTATGCAGCTTTTCAGCGTGCAAAGACTGTCACTCCCTTTAAAGGGTGATTTAAATGTCTTCCGCCCCCCCACCACCACCTTTTCCCGACGCTTTTCTCTAATTAATAAAGTACAAGTCGCCATAAACTTACTTTTCTCTCTTTGTCTTCTTAAAAAGTGACGATTTCTTCTCTCTCTTCTCTTCTGTCTTCTTCTTTCAGCAACCAACTACTCTCTGACAACCGCAAACGCAGGCAGGCTCAAACTGACCCTACGTGAATAGTTCACGAGCATCATCAGATTCTGCACTGTTTCCCAGCAGGAGCTGTGCAGGGAGATGGTTTAGAGGCCATAGATCAGGCATTTCTGCACGGATTAAGCTGAGAATCCCAGGGTATACTACTGGAACATGTGTAACTTTTTTCACCATTGTCCTACGGTCCAAACTGAAGAAAAACTCACGTAAATGCTCGTGACAGACGCACGGATGGAACCGGCTCATATCTCCAATGTTGGGGTTGAAATCAGTGTGACACAAGCACAGGAGTATGCTGAACACATCCATGGAGTTTCATCCATTTCGGTCCAGTAGAAATGTGTTTATTTGCTCATCTTTAATTACATACATGTTCAAAGTTAATTTAACGATCTTTTCCTGCTGGTCTGTTCCTCACCAAACTTCACACACTTGTTAGGCATGGTGCAATGAAACCACATTTCAATTTCCATTTTGGTTCATATTTGGGGAAGTTATGGCATCTTGTACAGAAGTAGGAATTTATTATGGGGCCGTCAGGTGGGGTTCGTGGACAGATTTCTGGACAGGATAGATCGACCTGATAATGATGTCACACATCTGAGCTCATCTGAGACAACCCTGTGAGTTTCAGCCCTCTAGGACCAAGTATGACCAAGTTACAGCCTGCGTCCACGTCTAATAACTGACAATGGAGGTCAGGTGGGGTTCGTGGACGCAGGCTGTAACTTGGTCATTTTTAAAGATATCAATCTGGGAATGATATCAGACACTCAGGGGTCTCATCTGAGTCAGCCTATCAAATGTCAGCCCTCTAGGACAAAGTATGACCAAGTTAGAGCCTGTGTACACGAACCCCACCTGACCATACAATGCAAAGTATTACACGTGGACAGAAGCTGTAACTCGGTCATTTTTAGAGATATCGATGTGATATTGATAACACACACTCAGGGGTCTCAACTGAGTCAGCCTATCAAGTTTCAGGCCTCTAGGAAAAAGTATGACCAAGTTAGAGCCTGCGTCCACGAACCCCACCTGACCTTCAATGGAAGGTATTAGACGTGGACGCAGATTTCAAAGTAGCCTAGCTTGGTCATTTTTTAAGCTAGAACGCTGAAACTGGAGTATGTTGTTCCCAGAGGGGTCAAGAAGAGGTGGTGTGAAGATGGGGACATTTGAAGACATTGGACAATGTTTAGGTTTTAAAACTTGTAACACTTTGAGGTCGTTTTTACGCGACCTTTTCATCTTGTCTCATTCACTTCAAACCTCACACCCAGGTAGTACCTGCCACAGGGACACTGTGGTTTAAGTTTCACCCCCCTAGACCCCAGCACGGGGCAGTAATGGACGTGGAAAGTGGGCCCATGGCGGCCATGTTGTTTACATATGTGTAGAAGGCTGGCGTTTTGCACTGGGACCACGTAGCTTCCCCCTCCCAACGCACGCTTGTAGCCCATGTCCTTAGTGATCAGTGACCCGAGTTTGGGGTCTCTAGCCCCCTCCCGGGCTCAGATATTTAGATGTGTTTTTCCTATACTTTAACATGGAGGCCTGTTTTCTGCAATGAGAAACGGGCTGGCGTTCGGCGCAGGAATGATTTGGCGTCACCCTCCCACCGCACCCTCGTAGGGCATGATCTCAGTTTGCACCGACACGAGTTTGGGGTCTCTAGCCCCTTCCCGGGCCGCGTACGGCCCCAAAAGGGAGCTCGACCTCTTTGACCCACACTCTAACATGGAGGCCGGGTCTGGGAGTATAAAACGGGGTGGCATTTCGCACAGGAATAACCTATCGCCACCGTTCCACTTGGCCCTGGTAGAGCTTGACCTTAGTTAGGACTGATGCGATTTTGGTGTCTGTAGCCCGTTCGGGGGCCGCGTGGTACCCCGACACAGATTGGGGTTTTAATGGAGCGGTTTCAGGGATCCTGCGCAGCCCCCGAGGGTCCGAGAGCCGCCAGATTCGGCGTGGGCGTGCAGGTTGCACCCCTCTCCCACCCTAAAAAGATTCGGGCCCGCAGGGCCCCCAGAAAATATTTCTCCACCTTTTTCCTCCCAAAAATCCTCAGTCTTCCTTTTATTCTAAGGGTCTGAGAGGCTATTTTGGAAAAGTTGTTGATTTAGGGGGGAAAACATTTTCGGGGCGTCGTGCTGCGACGCGGGCTCAATATGTTTTTCGGGGGTCCGCCCCAGACGCGCTCCAGCCATCCCCGGGCCCCTGCGTCGCACGGCGTGCCCACGGGAGGCCGTCCACGTGTCTATAATAATGAATGGGTGTTGTCGGTGGGGTACAGTCAATGAGAAATGCATTGGACGTGGACGCTCATTTTTTTGGACAAATTCTGTCCAAAAGGCCCTCCCAGAGGCTACTTCCTTTTCTGAGCGTGCTAGCGTAGCCGCAGCAACGGCGGCCCACTCGGCACGTCCCCCTGATGACCCCTGTCCAGTCTGACCCCAATGGGACCCAGAACCAAAAAGTTATGGCCTTAATTTGTATGTAGGTCAGAGGTCAAATCAATTAAGCATTGGAAAATGCTGTGAATCTTGCTTTGGGGGGATTTTTGAAGATATTTGACCCCTCATATTTTGGACCCCAGCTGATGCAGCATGCTGCTGACGCTAATGGGGATCTCCATTAGCATAAACTAAACAGAGGGAACACTAATACACATCTAATACAAGCATAAATTAGCAAACATAGGGCTAAATATATTTCTGACAAGTTGGTAACTTAACCAGGAACTCAAACTCAGACATATTATAAGCATTGTAACATAATAATACAAACAATATGGAAGAACTAGCAGTAGCTTATTTTCATGTGAGGCACACCAGTCTCAACAAACCAAGGATGCACACAGTTACCTCACTAGCTTCTGCACTTGTTTCTTCAACATGAGTTGGTTGAAAGGATTAGTAGCAGCACATGACCCTGCAAGGCATGCTGGGATATGGAGTTCTGCTAGAATAACAGACTTTTCTACAACAACAAAAACATGCATCATCTTCATTGTAGATTTGTCTACATGCTTCATGCTTGTTTCAGACCTCAAGGTGGTCCAGGTGGGTCAGGAGCGAGTGAGAAAGAGTTCAGCAGGAAACACCATCCTGGCAATGAAGGAGTTCAACTCTAAGTGCTGCTGCATTCCTCTGACTCTGAGCAGTAAGAAGATGGACGCTGATTTTGAAGGTCACAGAGTTTTAGGGGTGGACACCCCGGGACTCTTCAGCACTCAGCTGTTTGCAGGGGAGGCAGCTCAGCTCTCCAGGTCCTCACATCTTCCTCCTTACCATCCAGCTGGGAAGATTCAGCTTACAGGAACAAAAAGCTTACCTTACAGAGGATGCCGAGTCCTGAGGTCTCTGAACACACCGTGCTGCTGTTCACCTATAGGGACTGTCTTGAGGACACCAACATGGAGCAGTTCATCAGAGAGGACAACAACCTGCAGATGCTCCTGAAGGACTGCAGAAGAAGGTACCATGTGTTGAACAACAAGAGGATGGGGGACCAGAGCCAGGTCAGAGAGCTGCTGGAGAAAATAGACTTGGTCTCAGATGGAGGAAGATGGTTCTATCGTTGGCCCACTTTTCTCAGCAGAGTCTGCAGGATGATCTGTCGGGGATGCAGCAGGTTCATCTACAACATGTACCGCATCATCAGGACTGGAGAGGCTCCAATAGAATGGCAGAACAATGGAGGACCAGAGCAGGGGTGCCAAACGAAGGAGAGAGATAGGAGAGGAGGAAGAAGAAAGATGTGAAAAGAGAAAATATGGAGGAAATGTTTGAGGTTACTTCTATAGACCTTACACCAAATCAGTCTCAGTCCAGTAAGGACACAATCCAACCTGAAGCGGACCAGGAGACTTCTATTAAACCTCTATAAAAATATTCCTACTGTTTATTTAATATGTAAAACCGGGTCAAGGTGTAGACCGGTCTGGGTATCGACCAGGTCTAAGAGTGAATTTAGAGTCCAGATAATAATCATGGTAATGTTATTAATGACAGGCAACCATCTTCCAATTCAATCCATCTTTATTTGTAAAGCACCACTTCACAACACGTCATCTCAGGGCTTCACAGGCAATCAATTCCAGCGCAAATTATAATCAGTCAGTAATGTGGCCAGGTCTGAGTGTGGACCAGGTCCAAGTGTGAATGTGTCTGAGTGTGGGAGGGGAGGAGGACAGTGGGAGAGCCCAGATCCAGGACCCACCAACCCCAGGCGCATCCAGGCCTCCCCCACAGGTGCATGTGATCCCTCCCCACATACACATGTATGTCCTTGCTCCCTCCCACTCATCCTGGCATACAAACCTCTCAGACTCATGCCTCAACACACCCCAGCACCTCCCCCTAGGGAGGGCGGTTATCTGCCTGGACCGTTTGGGTTGGAGAGGAAAGGAAAGACAGACCAGCAGACCCTGCAGCTTTTATCCGGTAAGACCTGCTGAGAGGAGAAACACGTTAATGATGCCGACACTGTCATGTTTCTCCATGGAAGATGAGGAGCAGAGAGATGAAGAAGAAGAGCTTAGTGCATCATGGGATATCCCCCAGCAGTCTAATCAAATCCCATTGGGATCTTAGAGACTCTGGGACCACAAGCAGACCTGTAGTCTGGGAGCCAAGTGCTCTGTTGGGAATCTATGGAACTATGAGATCTCTGCTATACAATGGAGCATTGTCATGGAGAGCTTTATATGTAGAAGAATTTTAAACTCTATCCTGGATTTAACAGACAGTTGGTGAAGAGAAGCTAAAACTGGAGAAATATCTCACCTGCTAGTTCTCATCAGAACCCTTTTGGATCAGCTGGAGACTTTTCAGGGCATATTTGGGACAGAATATTAACAAGGAATTGCTGTAGTCCAATCTGGAAGTAACAAAATCATGGACTTAGTATGTCTGCATCAGTCTAAGACAGGATGTCCCTAATTCTAGCAATATTACATAGGTGGAAGAAGGCAGATCTTGAGACCTGTTTTATATGTGAGCCAAAGGAGAAATCCTGGTCCAAAATAAAGCTAAGGTTCCTCCCTGCAGTACTGGAAGCTAAATTAATGCCATCCAGATTAATTGCATAGCTAGACAAGTTTGTCCTGAGTTTTCCAGGTTCAAGGACAACAACCTCAGTCTTGTCTGAATTTAAAAGGAGAAAATTCAGAGTCATCCAGGTCTTTATGTCTTTAAGACATCTTTGCAACTGAACAAACTGAACTGAACAAAACTTTCATCAGGCTTCATGGAGAAGTACATCTGAGTATCCTCTGCATAGTAATGAAAGTTATTACCATGCTGTCCAATGATAGTACCTCAGGGAAGCATGCCTAATTTGAAAAGTATTGGTCCAAGTACAGAACCCTGAGGGACTCTGTGACTTACTTGCATTAACAAACTGGAATCTTTTTTCAATCATTTTCTATACCGCTTAGTCCAATTCAGGGTTGCAGGGAAGCTGGACCCTATCACTTCATTTTGCAAGCGAGTGGCAGTGTACACCCTGGACAGGTCACCACTCCATTGCAGGGCCAACATAGAAAGAGACAAGCTACCATTAACATTCACTTCTAGGGAGAATTTAGAGTAACCTAATAACCTAACATATATGTCTTTGGACAGTGGGAGTGAACCAGAGTACCTGGAGAGAAGCCACATATACATGGGGAGAACATGCAGATTCCACATTGAAAGGCCACTGTTTCAACCTCCCCCCAGCCAAGACTCAAACCAGTGACCTTCTTGCTGTGAGGCCGTGGTGCTAACCACTACATCATTGTGTAGCCCAAACTAAAGTCTATCATATAAATATGACCTAAACCAGCCTGATCCAGTTTCTTTAATCCCAATAACATGTTCAAGTCTCTGTGTTAGATCTCAGCTCTGCATTCGACACCATTGATCATTGTACATTCTGCTACAATGAGTCCAGAATGGAGTCTTTTATCTGAGGTCATTAGATCATGGGTAACCTTCACCAAGTCTGTCTCTGGGCTATGATGAGATCTGTCACGGTATTTGCCGGTAGTCTGGATCTCCCAGCCGTCCCCGAAGGCATCCCTCTTTCAGAGCGCTGCTCATTATTGATGCGCTCCACCTGCGCGGTACGCTTTATATACCAGTGCTTGACTACAGTTCTCTGCCAGATCGTCTCGGTTTACCCTGCACGTTTTCAGCCTCTATTACCTGCTTGCCTGCCTGTGTTCTGACCTCCGACTCGTATTCTGACCAAGATTTCTTGATTCTGCCTGCCCCCTGTCAGGTAACTCTGCTATCTGTTGTTTTGGATTCTGCCGGTGTATTGACTCTTGGACTGTCTTATTGGATTTGGATTATTGGATTTGGATATAGGATTTCGGATGTGGATCTGGAATCGGACATATCAGAATCAGAATCAGATTTATCGCCAAGTAACTTTCATTACAAGGAATTTGTCCTCCTTTCTTTCTCCCCCAGAAGATTCAGTGGACCTCACTTACGGATCTATGGCCTGACTTATCTGTTTCTCCCCTCAGCCTTATTACCCAACCTTGTCTCAGCTCTTCACACCACAGCCTCAGTGGACCTCTTACCGCCCTCCCGGTACGGAGATCTCCCTGCTTCCTCCATTTCCTCGGCCGGTACGTAAGCGTCGGAATTCACACTTCCCCATTTTGCCACGCTTATTCTCACCTTGGATCTCTTGTTCTCACAGGCTAGGGGGCGACGTGACCAGACCCGGGTTACCTGAAAACTATTCATTACCTTACAATAAATCTGTTTTCTTACCAACCCTCTGTCCTGATATTTTCTGTGGTCCAGTTTGCTGTAACCGTTACAGAGATCTAATAAGATGAGTCCTGAAATATTGAAATACATTACTTCTGCATAAATGGGCACATTGTTGAGTTGAAACTATTTTCTCTAGAATTTTAGACATAGAGGTGGATACAGGTCTATAATTAGCTAACGGGGCAGCATGGCTCAGTGGGTAGAGTGGTTGCCAGTTCGATCCCGGCCCGGAGAACTCATGTCGAGGTGTCCCTGAGCATGACACCAAACCCTTAATTGCTCCTGATGGGTCATGATTAAGTGCCTTGCATGGCAGCTTCTGCCATCATTGTATGTGTATGTGAATGGATGAATGTAATACATGTAAAGCACTTTGGATAAAATCGCTATATAAGTACACACCGTTTACTAACTAATCACTGGATCGTGAGTCAAGGTTTGACTCCAGCAGTCTTAAAAGATGGAGGTAGAGCTCTTGTCAATAGAGATGTGTTGATCAGATCCAGTTCAGATGTTTTAACTAGATGAAGCTGTTATTTTGGTTAACTCGGAGAGCTATCCAATCAGAAACCAGACGTCTTTACAGCTAATGTGGATGAGACATCATCAATAAAGGGAAGGATATCAATGGTTTTCTCTCTGATAGAAGCTATTTTGTTTATGAACAAAGCCATGAAGTCATCCCAGCTGAGAGTTAAAGGAATACTTAGCTCGACAGCAGAGCTACAGAGCAGAAGAGGAACCTGGACTAGTTCTCCATCAATGATCAATAATCATCTGTTATAGACTTACGCAGGGCTTTCTGATCTACTATTAAACTTCCTAAACTAAGTTAGCCTCTTGTAGACCAGATGAATATTTCCTTTCCAATCACCTTGAGATCTGTTTGAAAGCTTGTAGCTGGGAATCAAACCACCAAACTTCTTCAGGCTGCTTATCTTCTTTTGTAGAGGAGCATCATTGTTTACTGATGTTCACATTAAAGCTGTCGTTCTGTCTACAAGCTGATCAACCTGTTGGAGTCGAGCTCGGATGGATGTTCTGTCAGACTGATAAACAGCATCATAGGAAATATTGATGACATTGATTCTAAATCTGGTAACAATCTGACAAACATCTGCTGTAATGACATTTCTTCTCAACTGTTGTGTAGTCCAGTAAAGTCATTAATAAATGATAGACAGAACGGGGATATGAGGAAAAACTGATAGTTCTTCACCACAAATGCCACATGTCAGAACAAGATCAGGAGTCTGATGATGAGGAGAGGGACTGGAGACATTTAGAGAAAAGCCAGCTGAGTTTAATATAGAGTTAAAGGTCATATTCAGGCCACCATTTTTATGTTCAACATGAATGTTAGTCATCCAAATCAAAGCTTCTTTCAGTTCCATTCTGGGTGAGATAGACAGAGTCGGGTACTCAGAGGAACTACAGGACTGTCTCAGAAAATTAGAATATTGTGAAAAAGTTCTTTATTTCCTGTAATGCAATTAAAAAACATG
>JBAGKP010001505.1:0-15675 GCA_037177255.1 Melanotaenia maccullochi
ACGGCGTTTTTTTCGCCGTTCTTTGGGTGAAACGTGACAGATTAGTGGCGTAATTGTGGCAGGGCTGGCCTTCCATAGTTGCATGCCAAATGGGGAGGGAAGGTGAACACTCCAGTGAGTAAGAGAGGTGACAACCTGTCTTGCCACATGGGAGATATGGTTCAGGGTCAGACGTGGGAATACATTTGGGAAAAGTTTTCATGGAAATATGATTAACCCAAAACCGCCAGGATCTGATGCAGCTCCGTATTAAGCTGTTATGTACTAGAAACTGTTATGTACTGCATTAACCAAAAGATGAATGAATTTTCTTCTTTGTTGTGTCTCTTCTTCTCCTTCAGTAATTCTTGGTGCAGCACAAGTGTGAAACACAATATTTAAAAGGTCCAATTTGTTTAAACAGTGCAGCATTGAAGCATTTTCAATCCAGAAGAACCAGCAACCTCCAGCTGAGCCGAGTCCCTAGTCGGACCAGAACTACCGGACTAGAACCACCTTTCTGGAAAAGGCTCATGGTCTTCACTGTATATGCAAGTCTCCATGTTATTAATCCACAATCTATCTAACAGGTTATCAAACAACAAAGTAGCATCTTGCATGATGTAGTACAGTTCAGTGTACAGTGTATTATAACAGCAAAAAGAAAAATAACACACCCACGTATGCCACTTAAATATATAGTAGTATATATAGTATCTGACACAAAACACAAAGATGACATTTGTTGGATTTTTGTAAATATAACAACAAAAACAAAGTAGTCTTGAATATCTTTTAGATTAATAAAACCAAATTTTATTTGCAATCAAGCATTTATAAACATTTCTGTATCATTGGAAAAATATTAAAAGTAATTTGCAATAAAGCAACCCAGATTTTATTTTCATTATCAGCTCGTCTACAGGCAGCTGTCAACTTCACAAAAAGATATTAAAAAAAAAATAATTATTTTTTTTTTAAATTATTTATCCATTGATTCAAGTAAAGCTAAAAAAAACTTTTAAAAACAAAAGCTAAATCGTGATTTTGGGTTCATTATACACACTTTATATTCAGGCTTATTATATAATGCAGTGGTTAAAGGTTTTGCAACTTCTCAAATTGTTATATGTCATTCAGATAAAACAGAAAAACATTAAAATTTTCACCCAACTCAGTTTGTCGCAACGTAATTTGTCTTGTATATCAGTACAATAATATACCAATTAACTATCATAAAGCACAATAATGACTTATTAGTAAAAATCAGTAAAATTAGTAAAAGGTTACATATAATTTCTCAGTTAGGACTTAAAATTAGGTGATAATAAAATGACATGAACTAAGCAAAAAACTAAAGTTTTCCTGTTTACACTCATGTCATACAGACTGTAACTGTACTGGTGTAACTGGAGCACCAATGGTTTGCTAAACACTGGGTTCTAAAATTTGACTTGAACGGTACTCTTTCACCATTTTCTTCATGTTGGGTTCTGACTTAAGATCAGTTCTTCTGAGCAACAACTTCCGGTCAACTGGATCAAATCTGCTCCTGTAAAAAAAACAACAAAAACAAACAACAATAATAATAACAATAATAATAATAATAATAATAATAAAAATACACTGAAAACATTCAAGTAGATACTCTAGAGTAGAATAGAAATAGATGTTATTGTCATTACACAACAATGTGCAATGACATTAAGGTGTTCAGCCTGTACAGATCACAAGAAACATGAACAGTAAAAATAAAAGACATTCAGACATTAGATGGTTTTTTGTGCAGAATTTATTGTTATTTGCAGTGTTTGTTAGCAGTTCTTATGACCCAGGGGGAAAAGCTGTTTATGAATCTGGTGGTACGTGATTTGATTGATCTGTAACATCTCCCTGATGGGCGCAGATCGAATAGGTGGGTGTGAGAGGTGAGTAGTGATGGTTTTGATCCTCTTAAAGCAATGGGACTTGCAAGTTTCCAACCAATGATCTTTTGGGCTGCTGAGGTCACTCTCTGCAGCGCTTTGTTGTCCTCCGCTGAGCAACTACCATACCACACACACTATGCTATGCTATGCTTGTGAACCACTGCTGTACACAATTAAAATCAATATAAATACAAACAAAAACATGAGACATGAGAACAGCTAAACCCAACACAATAAAAAACAACTAAAACAAAACAAAACAAGCAAAAACAACGACAACAACAACAAAAAAACCTAAGTCTCGCCCGGGTTGAAAACCAAAGACTTAAAATGGTTTTTAAAACTAGTTAAAATTGGACAGTGAAGGGGTCTCTCTGATGTATAAAGGCAGATTATTCCACAGTTGTGGAGCAGCAACAGTGAAATCGCAGGGTTGAACAGTGTTGTGAATATCCCCATCAACTTTGGCTAAAACTCCATCCAGTTCAGCAGCTTTCCTTAAGTTCACCGTGTCTATGACAGAAATTCCCAACTCTGGGCTTCAAGGCCCACTGTCCTTCAGACTTCCAGTGTTTTCCTGTTGCAATACACCTGACTGCAATTAATGAGTCAATAATAGACTTGTGCAGAACTTGGCAGCAGGGAAACATCTTAGACCTGCTGCATCAGCTAATCATAGAATTTAGGAGAAGAAAAACAGACATTCCACTCCTGTTCATCAGCAGGGAATGTGTGGAGAGGGTGGAGGGCTGCATGTGTGTTTGGTACACCAGCTGCATGTGTGTGGTACACCAGCTGCATGTGTGTGTGGTACACTAGCTGCATGTGTGTGGTACACTAGCTGCACGGTCGCTCAGAGGACGTCGCTGCAAAGGGTCATAAACACGGCCCAAAGGATCATCGGCTGCCCTCTCCTCACACTGGAAGAACTGCACCGTTCCCGCTGCCTCCGGGATGCTAACAAAATAATCCAGGACTCTTTCACTCCGGTCACCACATGTTTGTTCTGTTACCATCAGGCAGGTAGAACAGATCAATCACAGCAAAGACAAACCTGTTCAGGGACAGTTTTTACCCGACAGCAGTAAGAGCCCTGAACAAAGGGTTAACAAGTACTTGAAATTCCAACTCATGTTTTAGATTACAATTACAATTTCACCTCACAATTTAATGATCAAATGACACAAGTAAAGACCGGTTAACCTTTTCAAATTTTTGCGAGATTTTAAACAAAACTAAAGAATAATAACCACATAATCACATACTTTTTACTTAGAAGTTGTAGAAGTAATTTTAATGCATATGGTAATCGATCGTATTTACTCATATAACAATCACAAGTGGAATCATTCTTGTATTCATATGATACATTTATTCCTTTATCATCCTCAGTTACATTTTATAATGTGTATTTTCCTTTATATAGAACATTGAAGTTATTATTCTCCTGGTGTGTTCCTGTGTGAGGTCAGGCTGACCACTTTCCTTCCAGACTCGTGATATGGGGAAAGGTTGAGACTGACGGGGCAGCAGCTTGATACGAACAGTTGTTTAGAAAATATCAGTTTGGGCGAGACAATAAGGGAACGGCGCCTCACAGTCTCTCCTTCCTTTTATCAGTTCAGAGACTGGCCTTCAGCTTCGATCAGGTTGAATAAAACTGATTCCTAAAATGTAACAAACCAGAGTCCTCTTGTTTGCCCCCGGAGTTAACAAGACATCTCTCGCAAGTATGGTTTGTATTTTTCTTATACTTCTCCTGTAATAAACCTCATATACTTTTACTCATTCCGGGCTCATGGTAATTCTTCTACAACAAAGTTCAGGTGAGATATTTCAGATATGGAAACGAACAAGGAAATAGTAATATGTAAAATAAAATGATCTGTATGTAAAATAAAATAAACATAACTTAACTAAACTTGGATCATGACCTCAGAAGGTCAAGCAGGTGCTTTATTTCAGCTACGTAAACGTACATGCCAAGAATCAAACAGAAAATAAAATGTTCTGCATTTTAAATGAAAAAAATGTTGCTTGAGTTTACAATTTTAATGTTTGTGTGTGTTATTTGATTCAGTCGTCCACTAAAGTCCATTTAAATTAAAAAATGTTGCTTTTTGGGACAAATACTGTTATGTGATTAATATGTGATTAATCAATATTTAATAATTACAAAGCCTGTTATTAAAAAGATATTTTTTTTTATCTGAGTCCTATCCCCAGTTTAATGTAGATTTTATGCAGCTTTCCAACTTCCAACCATTTAGGTTATAAAAAAGCTTCATCCAACTACCAGGTTCCAAGTCAGAATTTGCTGGTGTGAACTTTACAAACCACTGCATTTCTGTGCTGTCCAAAACAAATATCAGCTAAATAACTTTTCTTTATGAATTAGTTTTTTAAATAGAAATATCTTTCAGTCTTCCAATGAATTTTCAGAAAAAATATGCTAATAGTTTAAAATGTTTTAAATATTCTTTTTGATCAGTCTATTATAACATTACTTACATTTGCAGGTGTTTTTCAACAGCCTTCCGTTCATAAATCCTTCCCTTTTTTGTTCTCACAGGATCAACAAACAGCTTCTTGGTCAGTGGACAGATGAGATGTGGAGGTACAGGCTGTTCTGCCGGTTCCACCAGTTTCTGTTAAATAAGAAGTAGACAGCACAAACTATATTAACATGTCATAAACTGAAAAATTTCAGGGCTCGTAATAACACATGCATGTGCAAGTGTGTGCACATAAAGTTGGAGCGGTGCAGATAAATTTTGACTGCACATGCACCTGTGCAAGTACGGAAACAGCTTTTCACCTGCAGGTGGAGTGCAGAGCTCACCTGAACAGTTTATGTCCCCACACAAGGAAACAACTCGATGAAAACTCGTTTCTGACACACTGTGCTTGTTTCACAGAATTACAACAGAAAGTTAAAATCGTTTTATTTTCAGATTTTAAGTTTGAAAAACTTCATAAATAACTTTTGTACATGCTAAACATGTTATCATCGTGATACTTTATCTCCTACTGCTCATATAACGGACGTTTTAAGAGAAATTCATTTCTAGATTACCTGGATATTTACACAAGTTTGAGTCTTATTTTCTCAACAACAACAACAACAACAACATCGTTTCCTCCCTCACAGTGGGAGATTTTTTATCCTGCTTTCTGTTCCAGCAGGAAAACACCTGAAATCCACAGTAAGATATTGTTCCCTCTGTGTTTGGAAAGAAAGCAGCTTAAATTCATACTACTAACTTGCTAATTTTTAACAAATAAATCTGTAAATTTTCTTCCTTCTTTGTCATATATATTAGATTTTATTACAATAATATTTAAGTTGAGATTTACAAGAAATATTTTAATGGCTGGTTTGTAAAAGAAGATTGTTGTTAAAGTGGTTTATGTGTTTTTACCAGAAACAATTACTAAACAATTACTCATATAGCAATATACTATATATAATATACTTTCTTGCAATATAAACTGGTTTCAAATAAACACGTTTTGAATCATCATTGAAATTTATGTGTAATAATACTATTAACTGTCATTACATTTTATGGAATAACATTTATTCATTAACCAGCACCAATTAAACCAAAGCAGACTTAAGGAATTAAACTAAAACTCTTTTATATGTATGTTTTAGGTTTTCTAATATTTTATGAGATTAAATTTAAGGTTAATATCTCACAAAATTGGTTTGTGCACCTAAATTATTTGGAGTGCAAGTAAGTACTTAAAAATGTATTTCTAACCTTGGATTTTAAATAATTATCCCTTAATCAAAAGATTTAAATCTGTTAATGTTTTATTAAATCAATATATCAGTGCTTTAATCCAAATGACAGGAAAGAGTTTGTTAACATGTCATCAGATGTCTGCAGATTTATCTTCCTGCAGAATGAAACGGCCCATCACCTTCTCCTTCGTCTCCATAGACTCCCCTGCAGCTTCCTCAGTCTGTTTTTTGGCCTCTTCTTCATATGATGTGCGGTTGGTCAGGTATTCCTCAGCCAGAACACTTCCACAGAAAATAAATAAAACCAAAACAATATTCAGTTTAAATGATTTATCATCTTACACATAGACAGTGTTAGTAAATTTACACCATACTTGTAAAATGAAGTAAATTTACACTGTAGACGCCTCATTTAAAATCTTGGTGCTTTGGTAAGCTGGTAAAATGGTCAGCCATAAGTTAGTCATGTACCTTAGTACATGCTGGCTTAAGTAGTTTCCTTCATCACCATCAAATAGTGATGGTGATGAAGGTGATGAAGTCTTTTTTAAAAGTCTTTACAATACAATGTTAAAAATGTTTAAGCCCCACTGCTGGTAGATTTTCAAACTTTGTGCAGCCCCGTAAAGTGTAAAGGCTCATTTTGCTCCTGTGCTCCAAAATGGCCAGAGTGGTGATTTCCTTTTGTAGGTGTGACATAGTGCCATAAATACAAAAGACCGCTGTGACATATTACTCCACCGTGAGAAGTTTGGGTAAACAGTAGGGTTGTTCAGTGTTTTTCATGCACAATGCTGCTTAAAATGAAGCAAAAATGTTTAAAGTCATTGGTGAAAAGGTGGAAAATGTCAATGTGAGAGTCTGTCCGGTAGTGTTACCTGTCCAGTGGATCTTCTGGTTCAGGGACAATCAGCAGTCCAAACAGAGCCTCAAGGATTTCTCTCATGGTGATATGGGAATTGTAGCTCCGATCGAATATGTTGTGGCAAATGCGCCCGACACTGTTAATGTTGCAGTGGTACATCTTAATTGTCATTAAGGAAGGAAGAGAACAGTTGTCTTCTTTTGTTCATTATGTGCAAACAATAAACATAAAATCATACAAATATTCTTTATTTAGACACCATCAGTTGAGATTAGGATGGCCTTACAATATAAGTTTCATGACGGAAAGGCATTTATTTAGCAGGATACACGTGTGACAAAGCGAACAGTTGGAGGCTTCACAGGGTAGTCGGGACCAAACTGGCAGAACAACTCAAAGACTCCTTTCTCATAAGGGGTGTCAGGAGGGCCCTCCATCAGAATCTTCCAGAATGCTGTGAGATGTAAACGTAAGACAAAGCAGTTGAATCTTCCAAGTAAAATGGACTTTAGCCTGTAGATGTTGGCTTGAACCTCATAAAAATGTACTAAAATGAAAATTGAATGTCCACAACATCGCTAAAAACCAGAGTCAAATAAGCAGAATCTTGCTGCCCTAAAAGAGAAAAATCCAGTTCTGGTACGTTTCTACATCACATACTTCTCAGATACTGGTTGCACTGGTTGTATTTGCACAGAACACTTTAAGACAAAATGCTGTCACCTGTTTAGGTTTAGGAAATAACATAACTAGAATAGGGTTGGATAACAAAGCTTCTTGGTGATTGTGATCAAATCTAAAACATTCATTATGTTGACTGTCCTCAAAATATGTTCCTGGGTATTATGTTTATATGACAGAGAGGGCCTATAATTCAGTTAGAGAATATATCAGCTTTAGTGGTTGTGAGAGCAATTGCATGCGAAGTGTAAAAATGGCATCGCTGAGGGTGATACTGCATCTATTTTAGTTCTGACCATGGTGGCTTTTTTTATCCTTGTTAGTCAAAAGGGATTTTTTTTATTAATTTTTTCATTTATTTTGCTTTTTCAGGTCATTTTTCATTTCGTGTCTGGCCAGGATTTTGTATGTTACCCAAAACGGGAAGACTTTCTTTAAGACAGTATTTCGGTTGAGGAACTTGTCAACAATGTCAGCAAAAGACCGGGAACAAACTTTATTAAATTACAGGTCATTAGAAGACAAAAATCCTCAACCAAAACTTCATATAAAAACATTCAAAAACAATGTTCTTTCTATTTTTTTCAAATCATTCAATCAACTTCACACCTAATCAAAAATACCAAATATACAATTATTCAAACTATTTAAACCCTTTAATCAATGTTTTAACTAATTTTAGTACATTTAAACAATAAACACAAGAAAAAAATAAATTGCCACTTAAAAAGTAAAAAGCAACTTACAAGGGTTTAACCCCATCCAAGTACTTTTGTTTTCTAACCCTAACCAGTGTAACAACCTTAAAAAAAACATCAAGTTTTATAATGATGTGCTGTGTTTACAAGTAACCAAAGCAACCAGCAAAATGTGTCCATTAAGGCAAAGAATTTACTTTAGTCTCAATTATCATTGTTTTCTTAACCTAAACCAGGTAATGTTGTCAGAACCCAACCAGGAAGTGACAACTGTATTCTACCAGTGTTGTCATGTTATTAACTAATTGTAACTCAGACACGGTGCTAAATATTTTACAAATGAATATGATAAAAGTAATTTTGAGAAAAAAATGATTTATAAAAAGTCACCTACTAAAATCAGATTCAGATGGAAAGATATTGATGTAGGGATGTGGTTCACAGTGCAGGCTCTTCAGCTCCTCAAGGATGCGCCTGTCTTTCTCCATGAAACGCCCATCTTTAGCCTCCCAAATCTTCTCTTTCAGAGCACTAGTTTGAGAGTCAGTGACAGAGTTGTGACCTTTGTTTACATTAAAGATTAAGTGTTTACTGCCAACAATACATAATAAATATGGTAACATTTATTTTCAAATATGAAATGACTTTCTAATATTTTACCGTATCTTATAAGAAATAAACAGAAATGAAGCCTCCAAAAAATCTGTTCTGCACACAAATGATGGCCCAGCACCCTCAAGAGCAGGTAGATTTAGTTCCCATTAACTTCAAGCCACTCACAAGACGACCATTTTGGGGTGGGCCGGAGACTACGTAGACCCGGGGCTGATAATAGTACAGCCCAGAATCCCAGTGGCAGCTAGATTTTTTTCTAAATGACACATTCTTTGTTTGTTCTCCAGCTTCTGCTCTTATGCCCTCGTAATCGAAGCATTACAGAACTTTGGCAAATATTCTCAGACCTATTGATGGCTAATCCTGCATCTGTTTTGCATCCTACTTTTACTGTGAGCTCTCTCTGGCCAGAAAAAGACAGTCCTATGTTGACTCTTGTCTTATCTCCTGCTCTGCCCCTCTCTTTTCTTTCCTATCTTCCTTTGATAATGTCTACTTGCATGTCTTTACTCAGTTTGCCACTGTGTGCAATTAAAAATGGCCGGTGTGTTGATATCTGTTTGCTAGCATGTGACGTGGTGCATAAAGTGAAACTCAGCTGCAACGTCATGCAGCATAAAGGAAGTTGTGTAGTGCAGTTTCTCAGTTTCAGGATACTGCTGGGCAGCAACGGCACCAGAAATGTACATAGTGCAACTTTAATTTAGCTACAACAAGGCAGAGGCTAACAGAGAAGGACCCAAACCAACTGAAGTTATTTGTACATTTTTAATGTAGTGATCTCCAAACTCTGTCTTTCAGCTCCTTTTGATCTCAGCTAAATATCCGCAAGCCATATTTCTTGACACCTTTTCATAAAATCCTGTCTTCATCTCCCTGCTTATGATTTGATGAGGAAACCTGACGTAACCAAATGTTTTCTATGGACCCCTTTTTTTCCCTTTTGTTTTTTTCCCCCCCTATTTCTATTTCTTCTACTTGTTCTACTCTCCTTTCATTTGTGTTCAAGCCCGTCTTTTTATTCTGTCCCCTCTGCTTTGGTCCAGCAAGATTACATAAATTCCATAATTCAAAATAAATAAACAAGAAAATAAATCTGATTATCAAGAGGAGCCTTATATCCATCAAGCTCCCCTTGGCAAAGCAAATTTCTTATATATAACAGCATAACAGAGCAGTCAGACCATCATCCTGTTTCCTACGACGCTGACAAAACAAGTTTAAAGAAAAAAAAAAAGAAAATCTCCAATTGTGTTTCACTGATGTCAGTAGAGGTATTACCTAACAACCATATGAGTATGAGGACAGTGATGTTTAAAATGGATGTACCTGTAAACATACAACGAGGTACTTTATTCTCTGTCATTCAATAAAAGTTCAATTTATTTCCAAATGTATTTTTGTAGCCAACACTTTATTCTGGAGGTATTTTTGACTAAAGCAAGTTACAAACATTTTTCCAGACCTCAGAAACACTGAGCAAAAACAAACAACAACAAAAAAAAAGATGGTAGATATGTTTGAAGTAATCTGTCCAATAAAAAGTCAGATCTTTGAAGATTCTATATTAGAATTTCACGGTTAACATAAAACTTCCTGAAAACCATCAAAACATACAAATTCTTCTTAATTTAACTAGATAAAAAAAGCTTACACAGGTGTTTATTGAAATCATGTCAGTCATTAGAAGACATAATTTATCAACCTGCTTTTTGTACTGAAAACCTGACTGACTCTCGTTTTCCACCTTGCAGTGAAATTCTGTTTTATTACTTACTTTTGTGTCACAGTCACTTTGCTCTGCATCTGGCTCGGTAAGACAGCCTCTGGAAAGGCATCATATCCATGAGTAGCAAAGTAGCTTGTCAAAAGACTCTGTAAAGTAAGAACGGGATATAAATCAAAGTAAAATTGAAATGTAAAGGTAATTATGGTCAATTTTGAGACAAAGTGTATGAACCTCAGTGATGCTTGATGGGTCAGCTATGCTTTTTGGTTTCCTCATCTCCAAAGAAAGAACAGTTTCAATCTCAAACAGCTTGACCCCATCTCTGCTTGTTTCTGGTTTGAAACAACATCCTCCTAAAAGAGAAACAGGTGTGTGATTTAACACTCATTCAGCCAGTCTGCTGAATTACATTCACATGTGAAAATTTTTACATCTCTGTCCAAAATCCTACTTCTCAGCTGCCTGTGGGGACAGTTTTGTTCCTACCAAACTACCAAACTGCACCATCCATAAAGACACATCAACGTTGGCAGGAAAACAGTACATTACTGTCCAAGATATAACAGACTTCTTTATATATTCATTTATTTATTAATTTTTGAGGGTAACTTTCACTTAGATTTGACTCTGCACAAATATGTGCTTTGCTTGTAACAGAAAAGGGAGAATTTAGCAGCAGTAAGATTTCAGGCGTTGCAGGCTCTCACATCATTTAGTTTTTCACATGATCTTTTTGATTTCTGGGTTAGTTTTTCTTAAATTTAGAATGGTGTGCAATATTTCCTGTGTTGTTTAGATTGACATACTTTTGACACCTGGTAAGGACCTTTTTATTTTGTCCTGATACATAGGCTATATAATCTTTAGTTAGTTTTTTTTATATTTTTTGCCTTAACTGGGATTTCTGTGTCTTTAAGCTCAGGATTAAAGCCTATTTCCCAGTCTTCCTCTGTGAGTGATCAACTCTAACGGCATTAATATACAGTAGATCTGCCATTAGCCCTAAATAAGAACTTTGACTTTTGCTCTTGAAATGATATTATAATCCATACAAATAAAACTTCAACAGTGTAATGAAAAAAAACCTTAAAAAGATTATATAAATTATTTAGTAAACTTTGAGGTTCCATAAAAAGTTACCTGTTGCATTACTGATTCCATGCAGAATGTTATTCACCACGTCGCCAAGAAGGATTGAATCCACTATTATGTGGGACTTTATCAGGTTGGCAGCAACATGAGCTGGCATGTTTGAAGAGCTTTTCAGAAACATCCAGAAATGTTGTTAAAGACATAAAATAATTAATGACTTCACATCCCTAAACCTAAAACAAGTTAACCATGAACCTAAAACCAAGCAAGGCTGTAATTTTACATAGACACAGAAATACAGACACAGTCACCCACATAAAAGGAGATTACAACTTAAGCTTGAACCTTAACCTTGTATTAGTAATACTGGAGTATTATTTAAAGATGGCAGAGCTGATCACCTCAGTATGGTAGCTATTAGCTAACTAGCAGAGCCAGTGAAATTTACCCATCATCATTTCCATCTGTGAGACACAGAATGCGAAGTCTGCACTGTGGGAATTTACTCTTGACTTTCTTTAGCTCAGCTTGTCCGCGTTGTAGAGCATCATACAGCAGTGTGGCTCCTGATGGCTCAAGAGTGCGCACGTGTTCCTGGACAAAGTAAAAACTGTTTCAGACTCAAGAGCCCACGTTATGTGGTGTGAAAACATCTTAACTGACAATTGATATTTAAGTTTTATGTGTACAGTATTGGACTAATGAAAGGTTGATAAACTTACCTTAAACTTTTCAAGTGTTTCTGTAAATGTGTGGATTGTTTTCACAGTCGAGTTGAACTCGACAAGGCCTATGATGTGGTGAAAATCATAAGCCATACTCCGAGATGCAAAAATGCCAAAAAGCTCTTTCACGGCATGGATTTTGTTTATGTCGACACTTCCATAGCATTTTTCATCCATTGAAGAGCTTGTATCTATGAGGACCTGATGAGAACAAAAGACCAGAAATCTAATCAGATATGTGGAGCTGGCACTTTATTGTGATACCGACTAAATTCTACTTTTGTATAGTCCAGGATGACGGACTGTTTTTTTAAATCCAAAAGAGTTTTGATTTTGTGTCTTTATTTGAATGAATGATTAATCATTTTGACACCATGCCCTTACAATATATAACATTATTTATGATTACAACCACTTAGAAGGTCTGTCTCAGGTCAATATATCACCTAAACCAGAAACACGCAGTGTTTTGGTCATGACAATAATATTATTTTAATGGCAAGTCAATTTTTCTAATTTCTTCTTATCCATAAATTTGTTTTCTTGCTGTTAATTTACTGAGCAAATGTAGTGTGCAAATGAAAAAGGACAACATACAATTCTTATCAATCATAAACCACATCACATGCAAGATGAACCTTAGCTCAAAAACAAAACACCACCAACAAAGAACATAGATGTATAAAAGAAAAAGGCACTTGAGGAGGAGGAGGTAAATGTCAGAAACTTTCTGATATTGAGTCTCTACCAGCAGCAGCAGCCAGCCATGAGTTCCCTATTTCATAAATGAGTGTTAGAGGAGAGATGGACATAGAAGCTACTGGGATATACAGGAAGTCCTAGTTGAGATGTCCTGGTATCATAGATAAAATTTTAGTTAATATAATGTGCTGTGTTAAATTTACAGATGGATATTTTAATACTTAAACTACTTGGATTTAACACCTGTACACTACTGTACACAACTGTGCTCATCCAACTCAGAAACAACTGTAAAACTGCCAAATGAGGGACATTTTATTATCCTATTTTATTATCTAAATACTGATGAGGGAATCTTTTAACTTAATCATATTGTCAGTGTATTTATCTGGTTGTAAATGATGTGGTTAAATAATATCTGAGTTTTTTGTTAACAACTTCATATGGAGTGTGTGTTTGTAAATGTTTCTGTTTACATGATAATGACGTTTCTTATTTTACTGCATGAAAAATTTAGTGGGTCCTGCTGGACCAAACATACCTTCACAAGCTGATTGATGCCTGAACAAGTTTGGGAATTGACTGATATTACTGGCTGTTTGGCCTGTTAGAGTCTTTAAAGTTAAAACTGCTATATAGGCTATAATATGTACAGTCTTTGATATTGTGTTATTGAAGCTGATGGTCCTGAGCCACATCAGGATGCAAATTAGGTGTGTTTTCCTCAAAAATACGGTTATTCTGAGCTCCTGGTATGATAAATTAAGATTTCTAATCTGGCAACACTGGTTGGAGCAGAGAAAGTTAGCTGGGAGAGACTGTGTAGTTAGACAAGGGAAGGTGTTGCTACAAGCTTTAGCAATAAACACCACCCAGCTCTTCTAGTTCCAGCAGAGTCCCGCATCTCCTTCACCATTGCTGGGTAAAGTGAAGAGAGCTAACCCTGAAGCTAGCTGCTGGCTGGCTGCTGCTGTGTAAAGTGAAGGGAGCTAAAGCTAGCTGCTGCTTCACCCAGGAGTAATCACCTCACCTCCACGTTTTGAGCTTGGTACAGAAAGTTTAGCAGCAGTTTTATGTTTTTATGAGTTTTTACTGATAGTGGAGGCAACAGACCAGAGAAGCACAATTAATAAACCCTCACAGAGCTATTGCTTTAGGAGCAAAAATACCAGATAGAAATATTAGGAAAATAACTGGAAAAAAATTAATTAATTAAAATAAAAATACCAGAATAGCTTCTTTTGGAGTCCTGGTCGTGGCAAATGTGTGGTCCTCCCTGTGGTCACCAGTTCTGCATAAAAAAAGAAAAACCTCATGTTTTCTTAAGATCAATAACCAGTTTAATATTATAAAAGAAAGAATAAATATAGCAATATTATGTTTAAAACTTTAGTGATCTTAATAAGTTGCACCAAAGAATTGCTGTGCATTCTTGCAACAGGATTGCTTGAGTTTGGAACTTAAATGGTTTTATTTAATTTTTTTTAAAGAAAAAATATTTCAAATACAGTAGAAATCTTAAATACAACTCAGGTTTTAGTATGTCTGTATCTTGTTACCGCAAGAATAATCAATACTTACAAAACAGCCAATATGTTCACATCCTGAATCTTTTCTTTGCCAGCCATGCAGTCAAACACATGAACGGTTTCAGGTTTCATCTTATTTTTATTCAGATAAACACCAAGTTTTTCTGCAAATAATATAGAGAAGACAAAACATGAAGCTGGAAGACATTAAATATGGATCAGTAGCAACTGGTCTGGACTGGGGAAAAAAAAAAATTGGCCCTAGCATTTTGGCCCACAGTGGCCCATATATGATCATGGTGCACAGGCAAATGCTCATTAATTGTTTTACAACCTTTTATGTTATGTGTCACATGAGAGATGTATGAAATGTATGACCATAAGAAATGCTCAACCCTAACCCTAACACACTGCTCTAATGACTGAGGTGATTTTATTCTGAGCAACTTATTTATAAAGGGACCAAAGCTTTGTCATTATTTGATGGCAATACTCCAAACATTAGGTTGTGATATGTGATGAATTAAGTGTGAAATGGGGTGTGATAGGTAAGCCATACCAAAGAAGTATACAAGCAACATCTATAAACAATGGTGGATTAAGATGGTCATGGGCCCCTAGGCTAATGTTGGGAGTGGTCCCCCCTCAGTTCTGAATCTGGACACCCAGCATCAGCACTGCACATAACATAAATAACCATTGTGTTGTTGACAACACCCAAATCTTTGTTCTGACTAGCTTTATGTCCCCAGTAATCCAAAATATCCTCAAATGTTCATCAATTTTATCCTAGCATCCAGGATCAGTGCTGTAGGTAAAGGTAAGGCAAGGCAAATTTATTTGTATAGCACATTTCATGTACAAGACAATTCAAAGTGCTTTACATAAAACATTTCAGCAGGGTGCAGAAAGCAATACAAGTGCATTAATAATAATAAAAAAAATATTAAGAGGTCACTGATATATGTTGGTTGTAAACCATTCAGAGCTTTATATACCAGCAGCAGAACTTTAAAGTCCTCTGATGAACAGGCAGCCGGTGTAAAGACCTCAGAGCTGGACTGATGTAGTCCACTGTCTTGGTCGTAGTGAGGGGTTGAGCAGCAAAGTTCTGAATCAGCTGCAGGTGTCTAATTGATTTGTTAGGTAGAACCTGTTAAAACACTGTTACAATAATCAAGCCGACTAAAGATGAATGCTGGACTAGTTTCTCCAGGTCCTGCTGAGACATCAGATCTTTTACCCTTGATATGTTCTTAAGGTGATAGTGATTTTGTAATTCCCTTGATGTGTTTCTCAAAGTAAAGGTCTGAGTCCATCAATACACCCAGATTTCTGGCCTGGTTGGTGGTTTTTAGGTGTATAGACTGAAGCTCTGTGG
>JBAGKP010003439.1:0-15315 GCA_037177255.1 Melanotaenia maccullochi
AGGTTTTTTTTGAAGTTGGCTTTTGGGTGAAGACTCCAAAAAAAAAAAAAAAAGGAAAAAAAAAAAAAAAAAAAAAAAAAAAAAAAAAAAAAAAAAAAAAAAAAAAAAAAAGAAAAAAGAAAGAAAAAAAAGAAAGAAAGAAAAAAAAAGAAAAGAAAAATCCTAATTTCTCAATATCCCAGTTTTTATATTTAATTACCGCTGCAGTGAAGATAAACAGCCAAACATTTCTGGATAATCTTCTGCATTATTTTGGAAAATAAAATAAAGTACCGGAAGTGCTTCAAGACACCCCTGGGGGAAAAAACAAACAAACAAAAAAAACAAAGATTGTCAACCTCGATTTTGAGGCTCCCTATTGATGAGAGCCTCAACAATTAACAGTTTCTGACACCTGCTGGACAAAAACAGAATTACAAGTAAAGTGCCGAACCATTAAATCCCCCTTAAAAACTAAATTTGTGTGTAGTTTTAAAGTAAACTTGTTTCTATAATATGCATATCGGTTGGTTTTTCTAGATTTTTTTTGTCATAATGCAAAATCATGTGACTTGGGGCACTTGGGATCATGTGAAAAAATGATACCATGTAATCTGAGAAACTGAAAGCACAAGTGGGCAACGTTTTCATTGTGAAGGACAGGGGCTAAGACTGAAACCTACAAAAGATAATCTTTTTCTAAGATGAATGTAAGAATTTTTCTCATTAAGTTAAATGTGTTAAATGAGAATAACATGAGCGCTGGATTGTATCAGCTGGAGGGGTGACTAAAGGGACTGATTAAAACCCCCTAGGATTTAAAACCTCCCAAGAGGCATTTTCATTTTTCAAGCGACTGCTTCACCAGTAAACTCACACAACCCATAGGTAAAATTCAGTTGGTTTGTACAAGAGCTCTTAAAAAAAAAAAAAAAAAAAAAATACTGCCTGCCTGTTGACAGTATGTGCTTAGTGAAGCTGTTGAGACCACTAGAGGATGCTGTGCTGCAGCAAACCACAGCATCCCAGATGTAGCCAAAGACTAGCTGGAAGGACAGCAAAGAGGCAAACAGGCACTAAGAATCAGAGCCAGACATGATGGGTTTGTCACAGCAGAAAAAACTAAAGCTGCAATCTGTGCAAAGATGCCCCTCAAGCTTCACATGACACAGAATATAGTGTACAATACAAGCTGGAAGAGGTTATATTTAAAAGTATTACTAACTGGTGTGGATCAAGTACAGGAACATCTGTGTTGAGCACAAAGGTCCCCAAAGTCCAATAAAGACATACATTCAAAAGGAGTTGAGAGCAACAAAGCTATGATAATGTTTGTTCCAAGTTCTAGACAGACCTCTGTCCGACAAATCAGAAGTGAACATCCCTGTTGATGCTGCTTACAGTGATGCTGGAAAGATGGAGCATGATAAGCTTAAAAAGGGCCAGGGGACAGAAGTGTAGGTGAAATTCAAATTGTTCAGAGGTAATAAATGCATTAACAGCAGTCACGTCCAGACTGAGATTCCCGGTACAACATCTAAAGTCTCTGTTCACAAGACAAGTTTTTGGAAAAACAGCTAAGTTATTGTACAGAAAGCTCCCAAACTTTGTGGAAACAATAATATATGGTCAAAGAATGCCAAAACACTGATGGTTAGATTAACACTGCAAAGCAACAATGACTGTTATAGACAACATATCTGTTGAACTTCTTAAACTCAAATATCTTTTTTTCAGAACAGAAATCATTTAACAAACACTGTAAACAAACAAGCAAAGAAACAAAGACTTTGATGGTAATATTCTGGCAGCTGGGACGTCAGGAAAAAACATTAGTACTGTAAAAAAACAGGAAAAAAGCAAATTGTAAAATTACTTTAAAATTCCATTACAAAAAATAGTTTATACCTTTAATTTAACATGGGAGCTTTTTGGTTTATTTCAGCTTTTTAATGTTTAACGAAAAATTATGGCATGTATAATAATTAGATGAGCTATAAATGCAGTTAATAAATAAGGGTAAATAATAATATGGGTCCACAGTGCTTTACATTCTTTGACAATCTAAGGACATGAAACAGGGTCCTCCAGTCCAAAGTTAAGCTTCCTAACCCCTAGACCAACACTATGTACATGTGTACACTGTATAACAGAACAAAAAAAGTCACGCTTAAACAACAGCGTATTAACTGTATTAAACTCAAATTTAGGTTTTTAGCTATCTTTGAATTAAATTTGAGTAAAACTATGATAAATCTGAAATACAGTTACAGGTTTTTCTTGTGATTTTACATTAGACATGTAACTCTGCAGTCTGTTTCCATCATCTTATTAGTACGTCACCATATTTAAAAAATACAGGAAAAAGGCAAAATAATGCAGAAAAGAACTGTAATATAACAGATTTTTGTTACCGTGGTCATCAAATGGGTCAGGATCATCAGTTAAAAATATTTTCAAATACTCTCATATTTGAACTTTCTACAAAACCTTTTTGCTTTTTTTAATAAATTTAAAAAGTAAACAAAAAATCTTCCCAAAGAAAAACAGTCTGTTCTAGTTGTGAGACAATAAGGAATAATGACCAAAAAACTCAAACTATAAGTTGATGCTGCTCAGAATGCATTAACGGGAGACCGGGTACAGTCGTAACATGGGTACGGTTGTAACATGGGTACAGTTGTAACACGGGTCAGTTGTAACACGGGTACAGTTGTAACACGGGTCAGTTGTAACACGGGTACAGTTGTAACACGGCTACAGTTGTAACATGGGAAAGTTGTAACACGGCTACAGTTGTAACACGGGTCAGTTGTAACACAGGAAAGTTGTAACATGGGTACAGTTGTAACACAGGTCAGTTGTAACACGGGTACAGTTGTAACACGGCTCAGTTGTAACACGGCTACAGTTGTAACACGGCTACAGTTGTAACATGGGAAAGTCGTAACACAGGTACAGTTGTAACACGGGTCAGTTGTAACACGGGTCAGTTGTAACACAGGTCAGTTGTAACACGGGTCAGTTGTAACATGGGTCAGTTGTAACACGGGTCAGTTGTAACACGGGTACAGTTGTAACACGGCTACAGTTGTAACATGGGAAAGTTGTAACACGGCTACAGTTGTAACACGGGTCAGTTGTAACACAGGAAAGTTGTAACATGGGTACAGTTGTAACACAGGTCAGTTGTAACACGGGTCAGTTGTAATACGGGACAGTTGTAACACGGGAAAGTTGTAACACGGGTACAGTTGTAACACCGGTCAGTTGTAACACGGGTACAGATGTAACACGGCTACAGTTGTAACATGGGTCAGTTGTAACACGGGTCAGTTGTAACATGGGTACAGTTGTAACACGGGTCAGTTGTAACACAGGAAAGTTGTATCATGGGTACAGTTGTAACACGGGTCAGTTGTAACACGGGTCAGTTGTTACACAGGTCAGTTGTAACACGGGTCAGTTGTAACATGGGTCAGTTGTAACATGGGTACAGTTATAACACGGGTCAGTTGTAACACGGGTACAGTTGTAACACGCGTACAGTTGTAACACGGGTCAGTTGTAATACGGGTCAGTTGTAACACAGGTACAGTTGTAACACGGGTCAGTTGTAACACGGCTACAGTTGTAACACGGGTCAGTTGTAACACCGGTCAGTTGTAACACGGGTACAGATGTAACACGGCTACAGTTGTAACACGGGTCAGTTGTAACACGGGTCAGTTGTAACATGGGTACAGTTGTAACACGGGTCAGTTGTAACACGGGAAAGTTGTAACACGGGTACAGTTGTAACACGGGTCAGTTGTAACACGGCTACAGTTGTAACACGGCTCAGTTGTAACACAGGAAAGTTGTAACATGGGTACAGTTGTAACATGGGAAAGTTGTAACACGGGTACAGTTGTAACACGGGTCAGTTGTAACACAAGAACATTGTAACATGGGTACAGTTGTAACACGGGAAAGTTGTAACACGGGTACAGTTGTAACACGGGTCAGTTGTAACACAGGAAAGTTGTAACATGGGAAAGTTGTAACACGGGTACAGTTGTAACGCGGGTCAGTTGTAACACGCGTACAGTTGTAACATGGGTACAGTTGTAACACGGGTCAGTTGTAACACAGGAAAGTTGTAACACGGGAAAGTTGTAACATGGGTACAGTTGTAACATGGGTACAGATGTAACACGGCTACAGTTGTAACACGGCTCAGTTGTAACACAGGAAAGTTGTAACATGGGTACAGTTGTAACATTGTAATTTTTATGGTCCAAATTATTTTTGTGATTACAAAGTTTGCTTTGTAGTTGAACTAGTCAAACATATATCATGTTGATTATGTGTCTGTTTAGCTGTGTTTTAAGCATGTTATTTGTGGTAATAGTTGTTAGCTGTGTGGTAAGCTATCTCATCGATCATGCTCTCTGGGACAGCTGTAACATACTTGCATAATGTAGGTTGCAACAGTTTAAAAAATGTTACAATTAAACAACAAAATTTGAATGAATGTATGAGTAAAAATTGTGACTTAGTCACGGGGACATGGTTCGATTGGGTGGGGAAATCACAAAAATCTTCACACCTTTGGTTTGGTTTGCTTTTACACTGCATTTTACTCAAGTGGACCAAACCTATGACCATGTTGCAATAAGATGTTTAGTTTAAAGATGCACTACAGAAGCGTTGCAATTTTTCCTGTGATGTGCCCCCCATCAACGGCTAATTCAGCAGCCATCTTGCCTCCTATACCTGTACTGTGAAATCATTCCAGCCAGAAAAAGACAGCCTTGATGCTGTTATCTTTTTCCTTTCCTCTCTTTTTCCGATAATGTCTTCTTGCATTTCTTTGCCGAATCAGCCACTGTATGCATTTAAAAACAGCCAAAGTGTTTATATCAGTTTGCTAGCGTGTGAATGGAAACTCGGCTGCAATGTCACGTAGCATCTGGGATAAAGAAGTTGTGTAGTGCCGTTTCTCAGCCTCTGGATGATGCTGAAGAGCGATGGCTCCAGAAATTCGCTCGACGTTGGAGACAGAAATGTCAAAACTGCTTCAACTGACTCCCGTACTCAGCATCACCTAACAGAGATATGCTCTGACCTGACCCACAGTGGGTAACTTCTGCTGTACAGGAGAAATTTTTCTGTGTTCACTCCACAGAACAGATGGCTAACTGTTCCTCACCTTAATGACATATGTGCAACCCAATATGTGCATCAGCACTATGAAAATAGCTCACAATTCAGACTTTTATGGCAGAGTTTCTCCAAAAAACAACTTAAGACTCCTCCAAACCTAAAGATGAGACTTAAGTGGTCCAAATGGCATTTATACTGAACTATAGATGGCTGGAATAGAGTGAAATAGACAGTCAGGTGAAGGCTGAAACATTTTAATTCAGACTGTTGTGTTTATGCTTGCAACAACATCTGCTGGGCAGCATCAGTGATAGTTTGTGGGTGTTTCAATGCAGACAAAGTCAGTGATCTTGATACAAACCTCAATTTTTCAGTGTTATGCTATAGTTTCAACACTTTTTATGATCCAAAGGGTTCAAACTATGCTGGCATCAGATGGATTCTTACTCTGGGAATGTATTCAAACTGCACGGAGAGGGCTCTCAAGCTGCCTTGAAAAAACAAACTCTTGGAGGCAGAGCTTAATTGCAGCAGAGAGGGAAGAACATGTGTGGTGTTTGTTAACATTTAAAGACCAATTTCTTTTCAAGGTTACCAAGTTAAAAAAAAGTGGACAGGACTGAATGACTGCTGTTAGGCTGACCTTTTACATTTATCTTATGCTGACAAATTAGCTACAAATGTGTCAAGCAATTCATTTGAGCACAAAGGAATGACTTATATCTAGTGAACTCAGTGGAATTTACTGCACAAAAAATAGTAAAAATCAAATATATTTTTCTCTGTTTTCGCCAGTCCTTGGCTCCCCTTTTTCCCAGATGATCTTTATCTTGTCTCTTTTTTGTTGTTATTTTTATTTTGTGTATAAGTAATTGCCCTCAATTTTCTCCCTCTCTCTCCTTTTTTTTGCATTCTGTTGTCCTAATTTTACATTTTTTTGCAGTCATTAAACGTCTCTTAGTCATTTTATTGAGCTTCTAACCACAGGTCTTTACAGCCTTCTAATACAGTAACGTAATATATACCAGAGTAACACAGAATCCATTATAAGTTGATATAATCTTGTTGTCTAAACATCAGCTGATAAATGACTGTGAGTAAGAATATTGAAAACAGGGACATATTCATAGAATCTTATCTGCGATGCTACTTTCCATCATCATTAATTTTTCTCTATTAAAATGTCTGTTTAAGGCCTCATGTGGTTCCTTTCCAGGCTTCTGCTCCCCCCCACCCCATCCCCTCACGCAGCAGTGACCACTCGCCTGACGTATGAGCATACGTAAGTGCTGAGCAAAAGTGAATGAGGGGATGTCAAATGATTACTGATACTCACGACTCCTCTCATACGTAGGAGAGCTTTAAATAGCAGTTTTAAACAGAAGTTGGGTGAAAGTATTAAGGTGCAGGAGATTGTTGTTGTCAGAAGTGACCATAATAAAAACCAAATCAAGTTGATTCCCCTTTCATATGCAGGCTATGCTTTATTTCAAGCTGATTAATTCAAAGCAAATGTTTGCAGCCAACTAAAAAAGACAACCTGAAGGGCTAAGAGTGATTAAGACTCCCAAGGGGTTTCCTATACAAATGGCACAGCCTTTGAGGATTATTATTAACTTTTCTTCTATTTTTCATTATTTGGTTTCAGTCAGTATCGTCTAGTCAGGCTAATAAGGAAATTAGCCTCTTGTTATCTCGCTCACACAGATGCATGGAGTATTCACATTTTAAATGAGAGGTTAGAAGAGAGCAAGAAAGGAAACAGAGCAATTAAAGTAAAGGTATTGTAATTTATAATAACTTGAGTCAAATTTTTGGGGGGATTTTCTTATGTATATTTAAATTCCATTAACTGTAATAAAAAAAATCATCAAATGAATTGTAAACTAAAGTCCTGGAAATCAGCAATATCTCTTTAACAAAGTGGGATGGGGCATGAATCAAGATACCAACAGGTTAACAAACTAGATTATATGAATAAAGATAAAATGTTTTTACTTGGAAAATGCTACACATATCCATGGTTTTAAAAAAAAGGCAGAGGATTCAGAGTTGGCTAACATCCACCGTGGAAAGTTTGAGTATTTTGAACTTTCCTGCTCTGTCTTCCAAATAAGCTAAGCTAACCTGGGAGCTAGGCTAAACTCAACTGTCACAGTTTTATGATTAAGAAAAGAACTGACAAAGTTTTTAAAAGGACCAATCTCATCACATCCGGTCATTTTTCTCTTAGCTGAATACAAAGTTTAGCGTGTTAGCATGTTCAGGTAATTGTTAAAACTTTGTCTTAGGCATGTTAGCATCTTTTTAATTGACACAAACCATCGCTGAAGATGATGTGACAGATTTACATGGTTTTTCTCATGATGGAATTTGTTCAACGTAACATCAATTCTTATAATTTGCAAATGAAAACATGATCCTCTGCAAGAGTTTATGTTGTGATACCACATTAGGTGAGACTTACCACTGACAATAAGAGCATACAACTCACCAGAAAAACTGGCTGAGGTCAAACCAGGACTGTGCTCTCTTTTAATGATGCGGTTCGTGTTGAATGTATGACATCGAATTGTAGTTGTGTTTTAATGTTTGACTGCTTTGACATGCATGTGTATGGTAAACTGCATGGATGTGTGAGTTGAAGTCAGGTGAGTGTGTGTGTGTGTATGTGCTGTGTGTGTATGCACATGTATGGATATATGGATGTGACATTGTATAAAGTGATTGTTATAGTTTGAGGTTTCTCTAATGAGGGTACACGAACCCATTGAGGTACTTGGAGACATTCCACTACAAACATGAAAAAATAGAAAAACAACAACAAAAAATGTAAAATTCAAAATAATCATAACATTAAAATATAAATATAAGTTTATAAACTAAAATTTACATTCAGTATTCAGTTTAATTTATTAAAAGAAACCTAGGATTTATGACACATTCTGGCTCATACCAATTAACCCGTCAATCACTTATCACAGCAAACGCTTTAAACCAGGGCTACTCAATTTGGTCCTACGAGAGCCGAACTTCTACAAGTTTTCTTTGTATCCCTGCTCCAACACACTTGACTTAAATGAATGAGTCGTTTTGCAGAAGTTCATATGTTGTTTGAGCCATTTAATTTCAGGTGTGTTGGAAGAAGGAAAAATGAAAACCTGCAGGATTGCGGCCCTCGTAGGACCGAACTGAGCAGCCCCGGTTCAAACACTGGCTTTGTTGTTTCAAATGTAGCATCAGTGTTGCTGGAAACAGAGAAAGTAAAGAGCCAACGAAGGAAAAAGTTAAGTTGGTAAAATTCAGTCAGTATTTAGATGAAAATGTTTTTATTGGGATTTACATTCACAAACTGTAACCCACCCAAGACATTATGTTTCTTATGTGGGGAGAAACCACAAGTCAGAACATTTCCAGCAGTATCTAAACACAGATCATTCTTGCAATGTTAGTAAGTCACCTGAGTTTTAGGAGGAAATTAGCTGAATTCAGGTCAACACAAGACAGCGAGTCATCTTCTGCAGTGTCTTTGCTTATTATATGTGTACGGTGGATTGGCTCTGGGAGTTTATGCATGCATGTGTGCAGGGTGTGCCAGTGTCCATTTGCTTGCTTTGCAACTGGACTCCTACACGCACTGGACATATATTTTATTCTGACAATATCTTGTTTATTTTTATCTACTATATTATTTTGCATTTCCTGTATTAACATATTGCATTTATGTGTGTTGTGTTGCTCTCAATAATTCTTTAAATCTCTGTTTACAGATCTCATTGAAGAAATTTCCTGACTTGTTTAATTCGCGGGTCCAGATCTGGTGATAAAGTCATAGTGAACATGTGTGAGAGGAAATGAAGTTTCCTCTTATTGTTTTTCTTGCTTTGGCTTTGTGTGTCAGTGTGTGTATGTGTTTATGTGGGGGTGTGGTGATGTGAGTGATAAGGGTGGAGGGGAAGGTCTGACTCTTTATCTGTTCCATTGTTAAGATGACACGATTACAGTAATTGTTCCGGCCACTAATCAGACCAGTGCAGATTTGTTTTGTTAAACTCTCTCTCTCTCTCTCTCCCTCTCTCTCTCTCTCTCTCTCTCTCTCTCTCTCTCTCTCACACACACACACACACACACACACATATACTGTATATATATATATAAAATACCAGAATACTGACTAAAAGAATATTATTTGCGTTGCATTCTGACAACATCATTCACTCTTTCTTCCTGTGCCAGGAGCGATAACGTGATATATTAAATGGTCCACATACTGTGGAAATTAACCAGGTCGTCTTGTTTCCTGGTCTGTCTGCAGCACACAATCAGCAGTCACAACAGGTTACAGGAGGCAGCTGGTGATTCGAGAGCTGCTCAGCTGAATCCCCAAAAGACTCTGGGAGAAATCCAGGCGGGATGGAGACATCATTGAGTGATGCGCCCCCCAACAGTGTCCTACACACGCACACACACACACACAAACGCACGCACACACACAGTTTTCAGTACTTTTTGATAATGATGTCTTATACTGGAAACAACTTGAACTGTTTACCTCAAGGCTATCTCTTCTCTCTACCTACCTTCAATCAGTTAAAAACAAAACAAAAAAACAAAACAAAACAAAACAAAACAAAACAAAAAAACAAGGCAGCGTGAGATTCTGGCTGTCTGAAATCATTCCATGTTTACTACATATTTCTGTCCAAATTCACCCACAGTGTTATTTCTTCTAATAGTTCACACTGAACCAAACAAATGTCCTCTTTTCAGCTAACATATGCCAGTGTTTTGTAAAATGACCATTGTGTATTTTAAAAGCTGGCAGTGTGGATGCAAAGAATAATAATGATTGGTAACTGTGGGAAATTTCCTGCTCCCTACTGAGTATCCCTCGTTGTGCCCTTTATGTTGGGAACATGGAAGGACTTGGACACATCTCTGTACAGTGTTTTTTGCTAACAACCCACAATTCAATGCACCACGTTTCCTCAAAATCCCTTAATGATGAAGATTAGCAAGTATCTGGACTTTCAGTTAAATGCTTTATGTATAGAATGATATATGAGTGGGTAATTTCTAGAAAAGTATATTTCTATATTTCTTAGACACATGACAGTTTTGCTTGTGTTAACCAACCTTGGAAGCATCATTCAGTGACGTTTAACATCTGAACATGGCTTTAATCAGTCAAGCTCAGAAAACAGTCAGGACCTGGCAGATGTGATGTCACCCTGTCATCTCTAAATTGTAAAGCAATGCATCAATTCTTCTGTATCTCACAAAACTAAACCAAAAAATAAAACCAAATCAAACAAACCAAAAAACCTCCAGCCAACTAAACCCTAATGGGATCTCAAATGGCTGCCTAATGTCATTGTCTTTATTGCTTATTGCCGGTGGAGGGCATGGTGGGGGTTAAGGCTACAGTTAGTGCTGTGTGTGCATGGGCGGTGGGTGGAGGTATGAGGCTAAAAGCCAAGCCCTGGTCAGGAGACAGTGGAGATTGCTCTTTATAGCCTTGGTGGTGGAGATCCTTGCCAGAATATGGCCCTCCATTACAGCAAGCTCTATTAGGTTAATGGCTTTAGCAGTTTTATGGGCATGCGATCATTACTTAGACAGACCAATCTAATCAACAGCTGCACCACCGATCATGGACGCAGCAAACTGGTTTGTGGCTGAAAATGGACCCAAGGGTTTTCCCAGAGCAACCCAAGCAATATGGTGGTTTCTGCATTGGATAGTGTGTTTAAAATACAAAACCTATTTACAAAGCAACAGTATCGACATGTACACATATACATTTACCCCACTGTACATGATTAAATAAAATATTTATTTAGCTATTTACATTTTTAAAACTTAAAACTTATTGTTAAGGAACAAGAAAAATTTTTTTTTTATTTTTCCTTTCCAGAGGTCAGGAAATCACACAAATCCCACTAAAGAAAGAAAAGAAAGGAAGAGGGCTACTCTGACACTGTCAAGTGTTTTTACTCTGTTATAGGGTCTCATATATTTATAAGATGATGCAAAGTGTATTACAATTTAACAACAACTAATAGTTAAATAGTAACTACTATTAAAATACTCTTAAAAAGTAGTTGCTATTTAATAGGAGTTAAATAGTAGGGGCCAATAATCGCAGCACTAGGGCAAATACTAAGCTAAATAATGTCCTTGACATCTAAGCTTGGTGTAGCATTTCCTCTCTTTAAGAAAGATCTTACCCCCCCAAACAACACAATTAATTTGCGGTTTAAACAACTCTACCTAGAAAAAAAGACCAAAATGCTCAATCCTGAATGCGTTAAACTTTTCCATATTTAAATTTTTTTAACCTTTTAAAGTTCACTCTAATTTAAAAGAAGAGCCAAATTTGTCTTTGTCTCTTTCTTTTCCTTTGGACAATGTTAATAAGTATTAATGTTTTCATCGATACATTTCATAGATAAAACATGACAGTTTAAAGGTAATGCTAAGAGTTTCAACAGGAGCAAGTTAGCAAAGATGTTCCCTAGATTAGATAAAACCTGCTTACACTGTGATGATGAGGAAAATTTACATCCATCCTGGAGCTGCTCACATCATTATTCTGTCAAAATGTTTTTCATAAAAATATTTTCTTCTTGTATGTGCTTTAGGGAGAGTAACTGTTCGTATTGCATCATTTGGATGGACCACCAGATACATGTAGGCTACCTGACTAAAACTTAAAAAACTAAAATATACCACAGGCTGTACTGAGATATTTAAATGTTCAGAAGTCCATCCTGTTCTTATCTGAACAAAACTTTGCCTGAAAAGACTGATTAGAGAACCAATAAAAATAAAAATAAATAAGCTGCATCTTTTAGTAAGCAATAATAAGAATTTTGATCTGCAATGGCCAGATGTTTTAGAAATATCTTTATCAGCTGCATCAGCCTTTTTACGCATACAGGCTGTATAAATATAAGTAATTGTGTTTGGTGGGGATGCTGACCAACAGCCGGGCAGACAGTGATGAAAAACAGCAGCAGCAGCGTCACCGGCTCTTACATCGACTCATCGGCCTGGTGCTTCCTGGGTCTGCAGTGTTCAATAGGGAGCTGCAGGAGTTTGTTTGGTCCATCTCACACATCAACCTCTGACAGGGTTATTTTAAGCCTGGTGTTTGATGGTGCACAGTGGTCCAGGGTTTAAGGAACAGGCTTATGGTGGTGTGGATGAGGTACAATTTCACATTTCTTTTACAGCATGACTCATACTCTAATGCTATTTTCCACCCATTCATATTTATGTCAGTTGTCAATTTCCCATCATATCGATGCTTATTTTTGTGCAGGTTGAGCCTTGGTCTAAGATAATGCAATTTATGACCTAGCATATATATATGCTCATGTATATGAATCAGCAATGTGTATACTTAACTTCATGGAGGTTCAGGCATCAGAATATGAGGGAATATCCTCTGCACTTTGTGTAAACACCATAATTGGATTTGTGTACACATTAACAGAGTCCAGAAGGAGGGCTGCCTGACAGCAAGAAGGTCACTGGTTCAAGCCTTGGCTGGGGAGAGGTTTTAAGTTTCCACATTCTCCCTTTGTATATGCAGGTTCTCTCCTGGTACTCCAGCTTCATCCTACCATCCAAAGAAATGCATGTTGGGTTAATTGGTCATTTAAAAGTCTCCCTGGGAGTGAGTGTGGGCATGAATGGTTGTTTGTCTCTCTGTGTTGGCCCTGCGATGGACTAGCGACCTGTCCAGGGTGTACCCTGCCTCTTGCTTGCTAATTGTTGGTATAGACTCCAGCTTCCCTGCGACCCTAAATTGAAATAAGAGGAATAGAAAATGGATGGTACATTTTGGCCTGAAGTTAATGACTAAATGTTTGGATGGGATGTGGCTTGTGTAAGTATAAGTAAAATTTTTCTTCTTAGAGAGCCTTTTCATCATTCTAAAGAAAGCTGGGGAATTAAAACAAAATGAGCCATGTTCCAGACTTTTACATGTAGCTGGAGCAGTCAAGTGGTTGGAGCGAAATGTGGCATCAACCTTGTCCTCAGTGTTGGAAATCTGAGGTAAAGAACTTTGGATCCAAAGGAGTCCTAAAGAACTTTGTCAGGCTTGTGATTGTGTTTATCATTTGCAGATGATGTCACCATATTGGCTTAATTAAGTGGAAACATTTAGAAGGCAGTGAGGCAGTTTGAGATGAGAATTAGGACCCCAATTGTGAAGGTATGATCTTAAGTTGGAAAATAGTAGATTGGAGTCTTTTATGGTCACATAGAGCATGCAATATCTCTTTTGGGGTTGTGAGGGTGCACCCAGCCACATCCATTGCACAATACAATCTTGCTTTTTTTCTTTTTCTATTTCTGATGTTCCTCTAATTTTTAACCCAAATGAGTATTGTACAATATATTCATGATTCCAGATAAGCATTAAAGTAGCATTATACAACTTTCTTACCTTAAAAATATGTGTTGGAGTTGTTTTGATGGCACAGTGACATTTATTATTTACATTCTTGTGGCACCCATTGCCCAGAAGCATCCCAAGCCTGATGACTTGATGGACAGCAAATGGATATCAACACACTGGCTGTTTTAATCATGCGTCATAGCTGATTTATCAAAGAAGCAGAAGTTCCAAAGGATAAAAAGCTACATTCTTGCTAATCAATAAAATCGTCAGCTTATGACATTTTATTTCTCATCAAAGTTGCAATCAAGAGGCAAGAACTGACATGAGGAGACACGTGTCAAATTAATAAGTACATATCAAATTTAGACATACTTGTTTAAACCATTATTATAAAACCACCATCAATTATCTATAACCATTGGCATAACTGGGTTCACTATATTTGTATGTGCTGGGAACTCAGCATTTGATTTTACTATTGAATCACGTCTTGTAACTACAAACCATTCACTTCTGTGAAAAACACAATTTTCTGACTGAGGAGGTTAAGTCAACAGTTCAGCTAATAATCAGAATAAGTGTCTCCTATCAGCCCTTTCATCAAATGTCAATACAGGCTATTGACTCATTTAAGTATAACTCTACATTATTCTGGATTTTATCAGCATATTTGAGCAGATTCATATGTGCACAGATTTAATTGCAGTGGTCCCTAAGCTGATATTTTCTTTCCTTTACTTAACTACTGCCTTATTTACATTGATCTCTTTTCTGTGTTTTCTATTGCACCTCCACATAGCAGTTAACATCCACTCTTGAAGCAGCAGCAATTTCTGTGTGCGAACTCCTCCACTGTCTCCTGAAATGTGACATTTTGACTGAATACATAGAATTGGTTGCTATTTATTAGAATTCTTTTTGATACTGTTCCAGCCAAGGAATCTGACTCTGTTATACATTTTAGACTGTAAAATACGCTTAAAAAAATTTATCCATAGATAAAGCGCTTTTTACCTCGTGAAATTCAGACAACTCAGTCTCAGTGTGGGTAGCAGTGTGTGTGTGTGTGTGTGTGTGTGTATATGTGTGTGTGTGAGACAGACAAGGCGCCAGAAGTGAAGCATCCAGGGAACACTGGTAGATAATGAAGTGTTTCTGTTCTCCGCTCTACTGAATACCAATCAATTTCTCTTTCAGATAAAGCTCAGAGGAATGAAAACAGACTCGTAAATGGGTGTGTGTGTATATGTATGCTTTAAGCCTATGCAAGGATGCGTGACAAAGAACCATTTACTGTTTTAGAAGCCTGGTATTAAAAAAGAATTCTGCAGTTTTGCTGATCCAGCTGTCCTTGAGTCTTGTTTCTCATTTTAAGTTAAACTGACCCTCTGGAGGTGAAAAAAAACAAAAACAAAAAAAAAACAAGAAAACCCTACAAACCACTGGTTTGGCATCTCTCTGTCCCTGATGCATTGGCCTGCAGCCAACATCCAGATTTCTTAGCCAATAGCTCTGACCTCCATTAGTGCCCCTTTCCATCACAGCCTCCCTTCTTCCATCTTCCTCCACATAAGGCTACCCCCCATTCTGCTACCTAAATGACTCTTTCCTTACTTTTCAAGAATACCACTGACTTTCACTTTTGCAACATTAGGACTAGATCTGATACAGAGAACATGTGGTCCAATTAAAAATAAAAATAATTAAAGCCGCAAGCGGCATCCATCGGGTCCGAGCTGCCTGGACCCCGCCACCCGATGTTGCCATGACAA
>JBAGKP010007714.1:0-14581 GCA_037177255.1 Melanotaenia maccullochi
GATGGATGCCGCTTGCGGCTTTAATTATTATTATTATTATTATTATTATTATTATTATTATTATTATTATTATTAATTGACAATAGTTATCCTTAATGAACAAAAGAAAAAGGAGTGAGAGATTGAATTTATATTATGAGTTTAGTCCCATAACTTCTGTAGTAATTAGGAAACAGAAGGCACATGCAGTGGCCACTAAAGAGACAGGTGTTTAAAGTAAAAGGACACATCAAACCTGATTTTAAGAGACTGTGTGTGAATCTGATAATTTTACAGCTGTCACAGTGACAATGAACGACACAATGCACTATTATACACTGCAGCCTAGGTAAGTTTTACATGGACATTACAATTACAAACCAGATACAAACTAAAAAGGGGGAAAGAATGGGTAATGACAGGGAAGAGTGGAAGAAAAATGTGAATAAGAAATTCTAAAGAGAGGAGCCCAACATTAAACTGCTTTTAATTAACGTTAATAAAGCTCCTAACACATGAAGCAGCCTGGATACGCTGGTTTCCTGTACTTACCATGCAGACTGCAGAAGTGTAGATATCCTGGCCCATCCAGAATCCCACTGTAGCAGCAAACTTTAACTTGAAAGTACAGACATTAAAAACAACAGGGAAGAGATATTATCATAGTGTTACATGTCCCTGAACATATTAAAAAATTTTAACTTCTGCCTTACACTGCTCTTTCTTTCTTTGCTGAATGTGACACTCTCTGCAGGGCATCTCTGTATTAAAGAATAAATTATTATGACTACTGACAAAAAATGAATGAATGAAAAGTAATAAACACTAGTGTTGGGTACATAACCTAACAAAGTAACAAGAGAAAAATAATCTACACGAATCTCTGGCTGCTTGGATGTCGTGGCTCCATTTTTATCTCATGAGAGGTTCATGTGATTCTAACTGCTTACAGCCATGATGAAATAACTGTTTCTGGTCATAATTAACATTTCTCAAAACATTCTTTATTATTTATCTCTGGAAGGGAAAAGTGATGTCTATGATTCCAATTTGAAAATCTTCCTAATTTTTATCTGGACTCACTGTTACTTTGTGCTTCTCTTGGTTGTTTGTGTGTTCGTCTGGGCAAACTGACTTTAAGTCTGTCATAACATTTTACTCTCAGTCAGTCATCATTACTTAGGCTATGTGGTCATGTCTCTCTGTAAAACCCCCGGTCAGATGTCAGCTGAATTATAGTAACTAATGATATGCAGATTGATTCTGAAATATTGAAATCTCCAATATCAGCTATTTATTTTGATATTTATTTATATTTATTGTTTTTTGTCTTAACTCATGACAGGACTAAAATCAGCGATTTGGAGACAGATAAGAGGGAGCTGATTGGTGTTTTTGGCAGAACTGGAGCAGGAAAGAGTTCTTTGATAAATGCTGTCATTGGGGAGAAGAAACTTTTGCCCACTGGAAGTGTCAGTGCATGCACCTCAGTCATGATTAAAGTAGAGGCTAACAGGCACAACAACCAAAAGTATGAGGCGGACATTGAGTTCATTACAGAAGAGGTGAAATTAACTTTTGATATATTTATTCTGTTTGAAAACTAATCTAATCTGAAAAAATACAGATTCTGCTTACTATGTAGTCATAACACCAATAAGCTTTTTTTTCTCTTTTTTTTAATAGGAGTGGAAAGATGAGGTGTGGTCAATAAATCAGCTCAATGTGGATAATCCAGACAGTGAAACAAAGAGTGATCATGATGATGATCATCATGATATTGTTGAAAAGCTGTCAGCCCTTTATGGAGACGAGTGGAAAGAGAAAACACCTGAAAACCTCTTGGACAACAAATACTTCAACGAAATTCCAGAATTCCTCAAGTCCAGGAAGAAGACTTTGATATGCGACTCAGTAAGACATTAAAAACAAATTTCTACTTTATAGAAAGCTCCAGTCTAACTTAGATTAATTTCACCTTGCAGCACAACGCTGTATATTAATAATTAAGACAAATAAGGTCCAAATTTCTCTAGCCTTCCTCAGATGGGTCATGTGATGTTGCTGTGGAGTGTCTTATAGTCACAACAGTAGAATGAAAACGATCACCATGCAGGGGGAAAAGGCAAATAGGTTTAGAAATGATGTAGTGTGCACGCCATGCCAAATAAATTAAATAGATGCAGCTGCATAAACATGACATTGTGCTTTTCAAGAGTTAATCAGAATATGTGTGTGCAAGTGCAACATGAATTGAATAAATAATGTTTACAAAAGATTCCAGTTTTAGATCCTCACCTTGTGTTTAAAGAAAATTTCACTCTGGAGGGTGTTGTTAAATCTTTGTGGTTTTATCCACCCAAAACTCTTCCCATTTAAATGAGAGGCCAGAATACAACCAAATTTAGTGTTTTATTGTCTCAGCTGTTTGTCATCACGTGACTAAGTTCCACGCCTCATACCTGTTGATGATCGTTGCAGCCTACTTCCTTATCTCTATGGCCTCCCTGATCCAATGATGCTTTCTCTCTGCCTTCTTCCCAGTCCATGATGTAGTCTTGTCTTTTGCAATAGTAATAAGGCAAATCTTAGATTTTTGCGTTCTGCTTTTGTTTTGCTACCAGTGTTGGTGTTATCTTATTTCTAAAGTTCTTGGAAGCAGGCCCTAAAGATCTTTAAAGGGATGTTGGATTGCACACCTTGTTACACACTTGAGATGCAATCTTCTATACGATGACAGACAGCAGGAGGCTTAATTGTCCTCTGCTGTCAGATAAATCTAAAAAATCTGCTTTGATGAACCAACCAACCCAGTGGGATGAAGCAGGGCGTGATCATCCCACAGAAAGACTGGCTCAAACAAATACAAAGCAAGATAAGACAGAAAAACATCCAGGGGTGCTGGAGCAACATGACTGATGCAAAGTCAGCCTCAATTTTCTGTCATGTGGTTTCTTATATCCTCCAAATTCATTATTTATTTACATTCTTAGTATTTCCATATGTTGTTGATTCCAGTTACGTCTTTAAAAAATGTTTCTCCTTACACAGAAATCTATAATTATCCTACATTGATACAGCAGAACAATGGTTACCAACCTATTTTCTTTTTTTTTTAAATTTGTTCTGTCCAGCTTTATAATATACAGAATGATGGTCTGGCTGCTCTGTTGTGCTGAAAAAATTTGCATTGCCAAGAGGAGCTTTATGGGTATAAGGTTCCTCTTGATATATTTTTTTATTTCCTTTATTTGTCTAAATGTATTCTTTTAACTTACTTATTTAGTATTATGGAATTTATCTAATCTTGCTGGACCTGATCGGAGGGGACAGACAAAAAAAGTAATGAAGAGAAGTAAAAAGGAAAGTGGAAAAAGGGAAAAGGAGACAAGTAAAAGCAGATAGAGGCAACGGCTTGTCAGACAACCAACTGCTACACCTGTACAGAATCACAAAAGAGAATTTCTTACAGCTTTTACAAGTAAACTAAGCTGACAATCATCAGGAGTTTGTATAAAAAATAACTAAGACAGCAAAATCTAAATGTATCACAGCAACAACCAAAGTACCAAAGACACATATTTAAAAAAAAAAAACAAAAAAGAACCTAAACCCCCTATGCAAAGAATAAAACGTCATGGACCCCCTTCTCATTTATCAACAGAACCTATCAAGAAAAAAACAGTCTTTCACAAACAAAAATTCAAGAACAAAAACTATTCAAAATAATTTAGCACTATGAAAAAAGTTGATATGAAATATTTCATTTTCTTTATTTCACATATATAATCTTGTCTTTTTTGCAGGCTGAAGAGCTATCTGCACAATTGGTCAAATACACAAGAAATGACACAAAACAAGGAGAAGGTAAAGAAGTAAAGAGGTGGTACTGGCCTCTGGTGAAGTGTGTGACTATTAGGGTACCAAAGAATAACCTTCTCCAGCACGTCACAATCATAGACCTACCTGGAAATGGGGACCGTAACAAGAGCAGAGATGAAATGTGGAAAGGGGTAAATATAATAGTGCACTATGAGTTTTTGTTTAATTTGGAATTTGTAATGTTAATGTTTTTATGCAAACAAATAATAATCAGCAATTGCTGTAAATATACCATTTTAGATTGTCGGAAGCTGTTCTGCTGTGTGGATTGTGGCTGTTATTGATCGTGCTGCATCAGAAAGAGAATCTTGGGAAATCCTGAAAAATGTCAGCGGTCTCATTGGAAATGGTGGCGCATGTCAGCAAATTCACTTCATCTGCACCAAGTCTGAAGACATTGAAGATCTGGATGAACGGTAAATGAATAATAATATTGAAAGTGCATAGCAAATAAAATATATTTAACAATTTATTTATAAATTTGTACAATTAATTTATATAAATAGGAGTAATTTTACAAGTTTTCACCAGATCTCCTATGTTCAGATTGTAAAAGACAGACAACAACCAAGCACACATTTGGAGATTCATGAGAAATCTCCCTCTTAAATTATCACAAAGCCTTGTTGCAGAAGCACCAACAGGGAACAACATAAACATAGCATGCCTGTAATCCACTTTTAAGTTTGGGAGAAGGGGGACTAATCCCAATCCCAGTTGCCACAGAATGAGAAACAGGTTACATCATGGAAATGATGCCAGTCTATCGTAGGATTTTTTTTCTGTGATCATCAAAATATTTTCACAGTAATTGGGTTTAGAACAGTTAAGGAAATTCCCTTAATTTCATTTCATTTAGTCCGACAATCTTGTTTATTGCTACCTTTGTTTTACTTGTTTTGTTTGACAATTAATTCTATGTGTTTTGTGGTATATTATAAATCTTAAGGTTGTGCCACCTTCTTACCAAGTAACCCTTGGAAAAGAAATTTCTCATCTCAATTAGGTTTTTATCTGGGCAAATAAAAGAGAAACCACAGAGCTGTGCAACTACTTGTGTGCTGGACAGGGACAGATGTGGACATTATATGTGGATAACTAGATTTAGATTTAATATTTAGATATAAAATTTAGCATTTAGATATACGATTCAACTTTGAGATTTATATGACCATTATATATGTAGTTATACAACAGCATTGTTGACTGACAAGTTGCGCTCACACAGAAATGCCATGCATTTTTAATGTTGGACAATCAGCCCTTGAATATTTTGTCTCGTCTCGTCAACTAAATCTCACAAATGTCATGTTTTAGTCATCAGAGAGCCATGTTTAGCTTGTCATTGTCTCGTTATCATCATGGAATAAAGGTTCGTCAACAAAAGAAATTTTTTATTGTTAACATTGATGAAAATAATACTGTTAATCAGCTGTGCACGTTCCCGTGACGACTGTGACGCCATTGGCGTAACATCGGAGCAGAAGAAATATTTCATCTGCTCCTCACTGCAGCAAGATGCTTCCATCTTCACCTGCTTGAGAGATTTTAGAAAACTCTCATATTTCTGATTTTCAGCTAGTTGACAAGTTCCTGTTGTTGAACGTGATGCCACCTGTTAGCATTAGCGGCTAATATGAGTGCGTTAGTTGTTAATGTGAGCGGTAATACGCTGCAAAAGACTTTATGGATTAATATAATCCACACTGGTGAATGGAAACATCTGAAATTGACATTATCTCAGCAAGAGAAGCTGATTTTGGACAGAGGAAACAGATGAAACCAGTTGTGTGTAAATATGCTAAGATCTCGCCGACTCTCAGTAAGTCACGCAAGAATAAGGTTACATTACCGGAAATAAGGACATATAAAAAAACAACAATCTTCAAGTTTAATGAATCGATATTGGATTTATTTTCATTTGAATCTATTAAAATCAATAAATCACTTTCTTTTAAACCAGCCCTAGTCCAACTTTGCTGATTGCATGCATCCAAAACAACAACTACTAAACCAAGCTACACAGTTCTCTGGGAGACCAATAAAGTGTAACCTTTCCAAAAGAATGGAATAGTCTACAGAATCAAAATCCTTTGCCAGACCAACAAAAACAGCATCACGGTATTCTTTATTGATATCTGCACACACAAAACCTTAAATGTAGTGGACATGCAACTGTGCCCCAATCTAAAGCCAGACTACCAGAGGTTTAGAATACTATCAGTCTACAGATGATCTATAAGCTGTTTGATTTTTCATCAAAATAAAGATAGACCGCTAACAGTTTAAGTCAGTATCATCACACTCAGATTTGGAATGACAGACTGAACAAGTCACAGATTGGAACTGCAATGACATGAGTGCCAGCTTTTTTGCTCTTTTCTTTGTTTTGTTTTGTTTGTTTGTTTGTTTTTTTTTTCTTCTTCTTCTTCTTTTTTTTTTAAATGTCTAACACATCAAGACTGGCAGATTTATAGGTTTCCAGACTAAGGAGCTGATGTGTAGCTGAATGGAGAAGGGTGGTTGTCTTGAGGCATGTGAATAAGTTACAGAGAGAGTTATATTACCAACCAGCTTTTATTTTAGTTATTAAAAGTCTTAGTTCTTCATAAAAACATATTAGGTTACCACCAGTGGTGTCTTCAGTGAATGATCTCAGAAAGGTCGAGATCGAACCAGAGACAGAGAGCATTCATTTTACTCTGACCTTGTTTAGGAGAGGCATGTTTGTTGTGAACAGTAGTAAAGGAGGTTTTGAAGTGTGACAGGCATCTTCAACATCAGTCATGAGACTAATTCTTTGCCACTGTAAAAGATTTAGGTCATGTAGCTTTTTAAATGTTTCAGTATGTTTTTGCAAACAAAACCTGGTTGTCTCAGACAATGCCTTTGCGAACATAGGGTGTGCTACAATGGTCGATAAGGTTTCAATAAAACACTCCAGATATGAACCTGTCTGGTCTATTGGTACACATAATATCAATTAGTGTGCCAGATACCATTAAATGGTTGTTATATCCAGTAGGGGTCTGCGCAATCTGAAAAAAATTTAAAGCAAGTCATTGCAGCTGTATGTAGGATTTGTTTACTAGAGAAATAGAGGCTTGTGTAAATATCTATGTTTCAGGTCATATTTATACATAAATAAAGAAAACTTACAAAGGGTTTGCAAACTTTGAAGTATCTGTATCTCTATTCTTAAAGCTCTGTAGATGACGTTCGTGCTTGCATATTTAAGAGAAACAAAGAAGCCAAGGAGGCAGTGTTACAGGAGTTCGACAAGCTCCATGCAATAAAGGTGAGGCTTTAAACCACTTTGTTAAGAGCGACAAAATATGGGATAAACTTTTTGCCACTGGGGAGTGAATCTGAATTCTTTATTTTTGAATATCAATAGTTCAAGTTGAACCTGAACATGCCTGTTTGAATAATTGCTTTAAAAAACTGAATCCAAATGACCGTATTTGACATTGAATCTTTGTTTTTGAATGTGTATTGTAGTAAAGTTGAAACTTTTGGAACTACCGCTCCAGAAATGGCAAGTTCCATTGCAGGAACGGTAACTGACGTTGTAGTGGCTGGCCGTTTGCCATTTTTGGATCTCGCCATCTCTTCATTTCTGTCTCTCTCTCCCCCGCCCCCACCCTCCTCTTGCCCTCTCTCTGCTGGTAGACATTGAGAACAACTGCACAAAACTGACGTTACTCCATCTGCGATCGACTAGTTTTGCCTCATGTCAGGTCCCGGACGTGTGGCACCAAAGTTTGAATTTCAGATCTGAATTTGAATGGAGAGAACTGAAACTGAAATTTGAAAATGAATTAGGGAAACAATTTTTTCAAATGCAAAGGTTTCAACTTTACTACAATACACATTCAAAAACAAAGATTCAATATCAAATATGGTCATTTGGATTCAGTTTTTTAAAGCAATTATTCAAAAAGGTTCAGGTTCAAATTGAACTATTCATATTCAAATATACGGAATTCAGATTCACTCCTCAGTGGCACAAAGTTTATCCCATAACAAAATGACAAAAGGCTGCACAGCTTTTATGAGTAAACTTAACCTCAATCAAAATGCAAGTAACTGATGTCTGTTGTTAATGTGGCTGAATCAGACCACTACTGTGTATTTTCTTTAATGTTATCAGTTTTACTCAACAGCAGGTCCCAGTTAGAAGTGTGAAGAAATTATATATTCTGAGACTTCTAAAGTGGCTGCAAAGTTTATTGACATGCATTATGTGACTGTATTGTTTAGCATTTTTACAGCAGACTGAAGTCGCCAGTGAGAACAGCCCTCAATGGCGATTCTCCACTCAAAATAAAAACTGTATGAGTTAAACCCATATCACAGAAAAGTATAAAAAAATTTAAAGGATTTGCAGAAGAACAGAGAGGAAATGGAAAAAAAATATATATTTAAATTTTATACAAACAACTCAAAATCTACAAAAAAATCTAAACAGGGAAGAACCCTTCCTATTTTGACATTAACATGGAGACGGAAACTAGTTGTGAGTTTCTCTTCGTGAGGTGGACGGTAGATTTAAAAATGAAATTAAAATTTTATTAGATTTACTTGTTTATTTATTTTTTTATTTTTGCTGAAAATGAAGTGCAGCAGGTTGCCTGACTTTTTAAAAGTCTTTCAACTTTTTTGGGGGGGTTTTATATAGTACTAACACAATGTTTTTCAGAGATAACTACAGTGTCTATATGAACATTTCCTTTTTTCTAGAAACACTTTGGTTATGACAGTTTCAAAGTGTTCACAGTAAGCTCCAGGGAGTTTCTAAACGGAAGACGTCTAAATAAAGAAAGTACTGGTGGGTGAAATCTTACAATTCTGTGTAAAAACTGTTTGCTGAAAATGTTTAACATGCATTTCCTCTTTTTTGCTTGCTTAAATTAGGACATGACTGAATAATTTGAGAGTGACTTTTTAATTTTCATGCACTTTTGTATTTGGCTGTATTTTTCCAGAAATACCCAAACTTCAGGAATTTCTGAAAAACCTCAATGACTGTCACTCAGAGACATTAAACTATGTGTCTGGAGCTCATGGGATTCTCTCCTTGATTCAAGGGGCCAGCTGTGGAGGAGCAGTAAGATAGTTCTCCCTAATAATTACCTCCACTGAGTAGGTCTGTCTCTCGGTTTGTGTCTGTCTGCTAGCAACACAATTCAAAAAGTTATGGATGGATTTGGATGAAATTTTTAGGAAATCTCAGAAATGTAATAAGGAATAAGTAATCCTGGATCCAGGAATTTTAAAAGGATTCTTTACTATGAGGAGATCATTTTGCCAGTAGAGCCTCTAACCCCAAAATAATGCCTACAATCATTGGCAAAAAAAAAAAAAAAAAATGGCTTGGTGGTAGTCTGCGCTCTGAGTACATCTAGTTATCAGTTATTTAGATAGATATTAGATAGATATTTACAATAACAGTACATTTCTTGAACATTAGTTACCTGACATAAATTTCTTCTTTTTCTTTTCTTCTTTTTAAGACTGGTCAAAAAACTGTTGTTTGTAAACATATTACAAAAAAGATAAATGATCAGCTTTGTCCGACCTCAGAAGCAATGCTTAAAGCTTACAGAGCTTTTGAAAAATGCCTCAGTGAAGGGGTGGAGACCTCTAAACGCTCATGTGAAAGGAGCTTGAAGTTTTTCTTGTATCCTGTAAGTATGTATTTTGCTCATACATTGTGTCAACTTTGGTTCTCTGCATGTGTTAAACATCTTTTTCCTGTAGCACTTTACATTAAAGCTCTGTAATTATATGGCAATAGTGTGGTAATATCTTGTAATACAGAAGAAATAACCTGGTAATACTCTGTAATTACAAGCAGTAATAAACAGATAATATCCTAGTAGTACACTGGGAACATCATGGTAACAATAGACTAAAACTGAAGTTAAAGGGTAATAAGTTGCCTGTAACCTAGAGCAATAGGAGGGTAACAAATTTAATCAGAAAATAAAACTATTTGGAAGTACTATGTTAATATTGTGGTAATTACCTGATAGCTGTCTGGAAATGTTACAAATATCTATACCAGGGGTGCCCAAAATCGCTCCTCGAGGGCCGCTGTCCTGCAGATTTTCTAATTTTTCCTGCTTCAACACACCTGACTCAAATAGATCCAACAGCCTATTAGGTTTTGCACAATGACTCATCAATTTGAGTCAGGTGGTTTTGGAGCAGGGACTCATCAACAGCCTGTAGGATTGTGGCCCCTGACGACCGGAGATGGAAAACATGGAAACGATATCAGTTGTTTCTACATAATAACCAAGAATCAGGGCTGCAAAGTGACCCATTACCTTTTTCTGTCCATGATATCAATAACATTACAGCACACACTGTCATATAAAGCAATAACATGGAATCAACATCAGTAGTTTCTTTGTAATAACAGGCCTGATTCGTGGTTATTTAATAGGAACTACTAATTTGTTTCCATGTTATTGTTTCATATGGCAATGTCTGCTGTAATGTAATTTTACCATGGAATAACACAGAAACGGGTAATGGGTCACTTGCTCCCCTAATTGTTGGTTATTACATAGAAACTGCCAATGATGTTTCCATGTTATTGTTTTATATGTCAGTGTCCGCTGTAATGTAATTATTACCATGTAATAACAGAAAGAGGTAATGGGTCACTTTGCAGCCCTGATTTGTGGTTATTACATAGAAACTACTGATGTTGTTTCCATGTTATTGTTTTATATGTCAATGCCTGCTGTGAATTAATATTACTATGAAATAAAATGAAAACATTCAATGGATAACTTTACATCCACGAGTCATGGTTATTTACATAGAAACTGTCCAATTATAATTAGGTAATACTGACATTATCTCACCATAGTTACTCCTTTATTTAAATATGTATAGTAACATTTCCAGACAGCGACCAGGTAATTGCCACAATATTACGCTAGTACTACCAAATAGTTTCTCATTGAATTTGTTACCCTCCTATTGCTTTAGGTTACAGGCAACTTATTACCCTTTAACTTTAAACCCCTAAAACAGTTTTAGGCTATTGTTACCATGATGTTCCCAGTGTTACTATTAGGATATTATCTGTTTATCATTACTGGTAATTACAGAATATTACCAGGTTATTTCTTCTGTGTTACCATAATATTACAACACTATTAGTACACTATTACCATATATTTACCGAGCTGTAATGTAACGTGCTACCTAATATCCTTTAGAGAAAGTCTGGGAGTGCATTTTACAGGACACTGAAGTGCATAGTCAACAATGATGGCATTTATCAGCCCAAAAAAGGGAAACAACAGAACCTCAACCTGAAGTTAGCATCATTTCTGACTGGCAGCATCGATGAGGAATTCAGAAAGACTTTCCCGTAAGGAAAAATATTTTTTTTAGTGTATTGTCTTTAAACTATAGGTATATATTAAATTTGTAAATAATACTACTTACAGTTTATCAAATCTTTATGGATATTCAGCATGCTGATGTGTTAATGTTTCTCTTTGTTATTTACACTACAGCACAATATCTTAATCACTGGTTAGTCTAAATGTGCAACATTGTGATCCATCTTCATCAGATAATTAAGAAGTATTTAATCACTTCCTCTCTGTAAAATAACTGAAGTGCATTCAGCCCAGGGCTTCTGCTGCACTTAGTCCACTTGCAGTATGTGATTTAATGTCTTCTAATTAGATAACTTTTGGCCAAGTGTTGTCTCTTTCTGTTCTGTGTTTGTCCCTTTATAAAGCCATGATGATACAGAATTTAAAAAAAAAGTGTTAATAAATAAATAATATTAATAAATTAAACCTATGTCTTTATGGATAGCTGATGCTAGCATCCAGACTGCTGGCATCTTGCTTTGCAAGTCATGTACTGAGCTTCCCATGCATTACAATCAAAACATGCGTATTTTGTTTTCATGTAGTTAAGGTTGGATGGATGGATGGATGGTTGGGTTGTCATTTTAGGGATGTCAAAAATAACGTGTTAACGGCATTAATTCATTTATGTAATTAACTGCGTTAAAGATTTTAACACAATTAACGCATGTGCGGCATGACATCCATCATTTTTTCGTTACGATGGCGGGACGTGGAAAAGAATAATGGAATATCATCCATAGAGCCGGCTGACTCTAAGGATGGACTTGAGAATGAACACAGCATTAATGGAGCAACCCGTGTACGTCGTCTCCGTGGAGAATGGGGGTGTTTTAACAGATTTATATATATATTTATTTTTCAGAAATGAAGGGAAACATGGGCCATTCTTTGGTGTCATCAATGCTTTTACACTGGACACAGAGGGACTGATTCAGCAGTACAATGATGTCAAACTGCAGCTGATATTTCTGAAGACAGAGGTAATGGATGAGAGAAGCAATAAACTGCCTATTGTTAATGCAAGGCTGTTTTATAGTATATGTATGTTTCATACATAGGAAAATGTTAGATGTACTGCTTTTAAGCAAAGATCTGCAACAATATAAAGTTTAGGTGTTTAACCATGTTTTTATGATCTCTTTTTAGGAAGAAAAACTTAAGACAAAACTGAAAAGAGAAATCCGTGACCGCAAGAAAACGATCTACCACAGTCTGATGGAGACCATTGAAAAAAGCATGCAAGACTGCTACGAAAGTAAAGAAAATTTTATAGGATAGAGCCTATTTGTATAACAATTGATGGATACTCTGCATATAAATGTGTCATAACCTCTTTTTTTTAGGAGCAGCAGAATTTAGTGGACCAGGCTCGTTGTTGAACATGAGACACACGATTGAGAGACATGTGTCCGAGTCAAAGAACATCATGTTTGACCAGGCTAAGGAAGTTATGTTAAACCAGCTCATAAACTTGATGGTAATTTAACTTAACATTTACATCATTTTAAGCTGCAAAACTCCTACACATTTGTTTGTATGTATGATTGAGCAGCTACTAAGCTTACGTGTAACAGTGATTTTATGTGTAATGAACAATTTAGTTTATTTTTATTTTATACAAAATTTTTGTATCTTAATAAATGATAACTATTTCATGTTAAATTAGAGGTACATCATTATTACTCTGGAGGAAACAATGAGGGAATCAATTGAGCTCTCACTGAAGACTGACGACAACTCGATCCCAGGTAAAATAACCGTCTGGTCTAATAGTGCATCATGAAACTGGTGTGACAAAGAAATACAGCAGTTTAAAACTGGTGAAGATGGTAATATAGTTTTAAGCAAGTTTTAACAGGTATGCAAGTTAAAAGAATACAGAGATAAATTTAAGAATTGTTTTTCAAACGGAGGTCTCTTTAATGTCTTTTTGAAAAAGATAAATGACAACGAAGTGAAAACAATCAGTGAGGTATAATATATGCAAAATTAAAGTGGATCAGATAAACACAAGGTAACAGTCAAATGCGCAACTCCTTTGCTACATCATTAAGCTTCCAAATATTTTGCTCATTAAAACTAGTAAAGATCTGTTTTGTGCCATTTATTTAGTTTTATCATTGTGTTCAATATGTATTTGTATTCTTTGTTATAAACAGTTCATAGAAAAAGATTGCTTTTATGACAGTTTCACTGTGAAACTGAGTTGAAAGTGAACATATCCAAGTAAAATAGTTTATGCAGGCCATTTAATATTATGTATTCATTTGACTGAAACAAATAATTGTTTTATAGATGTTTCAACGGAACTTACGATGGTGGCAAAACTCTTTGATGAACTGAAACGCATCCCAGAGGAAGAAATGTCATGAAATGGGCAAAACTTTTTCACCAGAGGAGGTTTTGATTTTGTTCAGATTTATGTGAAAAATGTTTTTATTTACACAAATGCTGTTCTATTAAATAGCTTCGCTGAACACGGGGATCATGACAATCCAGGACAACTTCCAGGACCTGGCATTTTTAAGACAATTATTAATGCATGTTGTGACAGTGTAATTCCACTTTTATTAAATGTTTTGTTGTTGTTTTCATTTTCTAGATATACCTAGATATATGCTTGAATTTATTGGGAGGATTTGGTATCTTCTTTATTTTCATGTAGCAGAGAGTTGCCTTGATGATTGATGCAAAATGTAGAAAAAAATAAATCAAATTAAAGGTCCTTGTTAAATCCATAGTAAGAATCTTAACATTTTATCATATAGGTTAAATCCAGAGGGCTAGAATAACGTCCATTGTAGTTCTTTTTTATTTTAGTTTAATGTAGTTTTTCTGGGAAGGGAACAGGTTTAGGATTGTATTGCATTTATGGATGTAGACATTTATTGTTAAGACAGGTTGCTTTTCCTATCTCTGGCATTTAAGTAAAAACTCTTTGTTTAATTACTGAGTTTTTTTTGTTTCAATCTGTGATGTTTCTTTATGCTCAGAAATGAGTTCATGGTTGACTGACGGTCAATAAAAAACTCTGCTCAGCTTTTGTTTTTGTCTTGCTTTACAGGATTTCTTACTCCAGTACAGCGTTTGAAAACACATTGAAACACCAACATTGTCTAGAAATAAACTTTTCAGAGGAATGCATTTCTATTTTTGTTAAACAATATCAACATTTGTGTGAACCATGTAAACGTGTCTTAATCAGCAGCTGCCAGCCAAATTAAACCATTCCTATGGGATAAGCTTTGTGCCACTGGGGAGCGAATCTGAATTCTTTATATTTGAATTTGAATCATTCAATTTGAATC
>JBAGKP010008403.1:0-14492 GCA_037177255.1 Melanotaenia maccullochi
TATATACACATACACACTACTGTTCAAAAGTTTGGGGTCGCTTTGCCCTGGGATTCAATAGGGAAGTGACCCCAAACTTTTGAACGGTAGTGTATATATTATTTAAAGTTACGCTATGTAATTTTTCAACCTTAAAACTCTGCTTTCTGGACTCGTTTGATGGCACATTGACATTTATTATGTACATTTGTGGAGCTGTTGCTGCTCAGCAGTGTCCCAAGGCTGAGAAAACGCACTTCACAACTTGTGCTTCAGGGACGACACGTAACGTTACAGCTAAATTTCTCTTTACGCATTGTGTCACACGCTAGCAAACACATAAGCACATCGGCCATTTTGAATGCACACAGTGGTTGATAGAAACATTAGAAGACATGATCGGAGGAAGAGACAGAGCAATAGATAAGACAACAGTCAACGTAGGACTGACTTTTACCGGTTGGAGAGAGCTCAGAGTACACGTAGGATGCTAGTTGGATGTCACATTAGCTGTCGCTGTGGAGTGCATCACTTAGAAATCTAAGTTCCATAGTATCTCTTTAAAGGCTCATGAAAACTTTGCAGGCATTTTAAATTAATTACATGGTTAAAGTGTGACACACAGTGTCAATATTCTAGTTTTCTGAGCCGCGGCCATCCAAATGAAAACAAATAAATGCTTTAGCTATTTCACTCTGAAATGAATCTATATAATAAATGAGTTTCACTTTTTGATTAGAATAACTGAAATAAATGAACTGTTTTTGATGGTATTCTAACTAATTGAGATGCATCTGTATAAGGGAAAATCACAGAGGGAGTTTCTGGGGATTTGAGTTGATTTGAAGTTTCTAATTACAATGGTATTCTCTGATCCATGTAAAGTTATCACACCGGCCTCACTGATAGAAGTGGTAGGTATAAAGTTTCTTTAAAGGTACAGTGTGTAAGAATTTTTGATATCTAGTGGTAAAGATTAGCATAGAAATTATAATTATTTCTAATGTCAAGCCCAGTTGTGAATGGAGGCCGTCAGTGGTCAAAGTTGTTCCAGATGTAAATGTATTTTCATCTGTAAATGAATCCAGGCCTCAGGTGCAGTGATAGAATTATGTACATGTGTACCATCTTCTTCAATGTGCATTTTAAGGCATTACTTATGTTAAACAATGCACTAGCTGCTATCAAACAAAGGCAGTACTGGACTTTTAAAGCTCGAAAGGTTCCCACTTCACACACAGAGTTGTTGTCCATTCAGAGACACTGTAGTAAAAAATGGTTTCACAAATATGGCTGCTGCCATGTATGTTGACCCACGGCAAGGAGATACATGGCTTGTTATTGGATAATAAAAACATAGTTATTTTAGTAAAGTGATGAGATACCAACAGAAACAGTTTTTAACATTGCCACACACCTGTGTTTTTGTTACACGCTGCACCTTTAAAATGAGATTTAATTCTGATATCTACAAAATTGCTGCTATTGTACACACTGTAATTATACTGGCACATTTTCACCTGTAATAGAAAACCAAACAATTTAAAAATGTTGAAAACATTCACAATCAAAATATCGCATTTGGTAATAAGTGGGATTTTTAAGTGCAATGATTTATTTATAGTTTGATGTCCTTTTTTTTCAATGCTCTCTCCAGCCTGTGTGTCTGTAACCTCTCAGAGAGAAGCTGTGAGGCTCTTTCCTCGGTTCTCAGCTCCCAGTCTTCTTGTCTGAAAGAGTTGGATCTGAGTAACAACGACCTTCAGGATTCAGGGGTGAAGCTACTGTCGGCTGGAATGAAAAGTCCACACTGTAAGCTGGAAACTCTCAGGTAAGCATCAATGAACTGGATGACCATTTTTAAGGAATGATCACTTATTGATCTTATAGTGTTGAAAGTTGGCTTAATATCACATATTTTTTTTATATCAGTTACCCCTCAATATCAAAACCTGTTTGTGCAAACGCAGGTTCCACCACCTAAATAAGTGTTTTCCAAACTGTTTTTCTCGGAAAACCCATTTCATACAAATACTAAAGAGCCGTGGAGCCCCTGCCCCACCCCATGCTGATTCACACCATAAATAATGTATGCTGGCGAAGTCCCGTCTTTCCTTAAACCCAAAGTTAAATAATCAACATAAAGCTATACTTTTTATTGTTTAATAGGGACAAATCATCAGCTCTGTGGTGTTTCTCTTTCATTAATTAAATGTTGCAGTAAAAATCAAGGTTACTGGGACAGACATAAGACGCTTCGTTACTGTAGCTCCGCCTGCTGACGGACCTCACAGTACATGGACGACAAATGATGGGAGGCATAAGTTGTTCCCTTAAAAGTGTTTTTTCTTTTCATTTTTTTGACTAAGGTACATGTGTAACAATACTGTATAGCTAATTTGGTTGATGATCCCCATTTATTCACTTTGGGATCTGGTTTGAAAAGTTAGAGTTTTCAGGCTCCTAAAATTCAACTTTGATGCGAACACCATGTCCAGATGATTAAAATAAAAAACTTAAGCGGACACAGTTCAGCTTGTCTCTGTGTGGACATGGTCTGAATTTTTCCTGAAATCAAAACCTCGGGACCCCTGTGTTCCATGGTAACCACTGACCTAAAAAAATAATAATGATAAAGAAATTATAAATAATAATAATAATAATAGATTGTAATTAATAATAATGAGACTTTGCTGCTTACAAGGCTGTGTATCTCGTCACACAAGACAGACTAAAACAGTCTAAAAATAATAAAGCAATGACTGCTGATGAATCATTGACCCCTATTATTACTGAATTGATTTTTCCAGCTCTGCAGCATCATTAAATTATGTCTTTTTTTGTGTATTTGCAGGCTGACGGGATGCCTGATCACAGGGGAAGGTTGCTCTTCTCTGGATTCAGCTCTGACCTCCAACCCCTCCCATCTTAAAAAGCTAGACTTGAGGTACAACCATCCAGGAGACTCAGGAGTAAAAGCTCTCGCTGCTAAACTGAAGGATCCAAACTTTGGACTAGACGCTCTTAGGTATGGAGGGATCTGCTGCAGCAACAGTCAATGTCTGATGTAGTAGAACAGAACAAAAAAATCTTACTAATTAGTTATAATCATCACCCAATAAGAAGAAGCTTTACTGTAATAAAGATTCTCCTCTACCCACTCCTCTTAGTGTGGAGCCTGCTGGAGACCAGTGGTTAAGGCCGGGGCTGACAAAATGTAAGTGGATTTCTAATTTAATTGATGAAAGCAATCAAATTCAAATACCTGCTGTTCATGCTTAAAATGTAAAAACTATTACTAATAACAAATTTAAACTATAAATAACCAAATTTTCAGTTTCCAAAAGTAAATGTAGAAAATCTCTCCCTATCCTTAAGTTTTACGTCACACCACAGCAACAAAGGGAAGTGACATTATTATTATCACACTATCGGAACTGTTGATATCCACAAGAATTAATATATGACAAAAACAAGTAATTTGACTTTCTCATTGTCGTCTGTGGACTTATAATTGCTGTTCACATGTAATTTTTAATAATGTCTTAAATTAGTTAGACAAAGTTTTATCAACAGGTCAGTATTGTCCTCATTTTTCATTTCTGTCTGAATTTATTCTGATGTCTTCTACAAATAAACGACACTGTTAAAGCATTCGTTCAGGCATAGTCTGGTGGGTAAAGTAGACTTTCTGAGGGTTTCTGCTGGAGGATTTTATTTCTGTTAAAGGGAGTTTTCCCCTCTAATGTCACCCAATCTATGCACAGGACAGGATATTGAATCAAGAATAAGTTTTGGCAATACTTTAATTTCCTTAGCTAGGCACTGCTTTCTGAATTGGCTTTATACTGTATAAATACGTTTTTATGAACTGGTTGTAATTAACTTGATATAACTGGATGATGGTGAAGTGGACTGAATTTGATCGTACTTTTAAAGTGCCTTTCAATGACTGTGATATGGAGCCATATGAATAAAATGGATCTATAAACAGTAGAAATAATCTTTAGGCGTCCATAATAAGTCCGTGAATATCGACAGAACTGCTACTTTTTTCATTTCTTTCAGATGTCTGTGAACTCAGAGTCAACACAAACACAGTGAATGGAAATGTGAAGCTGTCTGACAACAACAGAAAGGCCACATTTGAGAAGGTAGATCAGAAATATCCTGATCATCCAGAAAGATTTAACAAGAACCATCAGCTGCTGTGTGAACGTGATCTGACTGGCCGCTGTTACTGGGAGGTTGAGTTTACTGGAGAAGTCCACATCTCTGTGAGTTACAGAGGAATCAGCAGGAGAGGAGAGACAAATGATGGTTGGTTTGGAGGAAATCATCAGTCCTGGTCATTGTACACTAGCGGTGGTTACTCAGTCTGGCACAATAAAAGAGGAACAGCCGTTTCTTCCTCCTCCTCCTCCACAGCCTGTCAAAGAATCGCAGTGTATGTGGACAAGCCTGCTGGCACTCTGTCCTTCTACAGAGTCTCTTCTGACACACTGATCCACCTCCACACCTTCAACACCACATTCACAGAAGCTCTTTTTCCTGGATTTGGATTGTGGTCCTGGTCTGGCTTACCTCATGCTTCCTCGGTGTGTCTCAGTCCTCTGTAGGAGAGTTTCTCATCTTCTCAGAGAAAAAAACACATCATTGCAGAGCAGACTGCCATTAATCTGAGCTGTCACTGACAGCAATCCAGCATCATTTCTCACTGGAGATTACATTTCTTACATTAAGGATAACATAAGTGGTACGATTGTTCGTGCTTTATTTATTTTTTGTAACTGTGTTAAAATGGTTGAAGGGTTTAAACTTGTGTACATTTCCATCCTTATATTTATTGCATGCTGGTTCGGCTTCAGTTTTATTTTATATTAAAATGACTATTACTATTGTATAATTTCTGTTCTTTGGTATAAAGGGCTCTCTTTCCATTTTTGTATATGTTTTAGTGTTTTCATGTATTTATCAGCTGTTGAAAACAAAATAAAAAACAGATGTTTACAATACAGTAAATCATTTTATGTTATCTCAGAAAAACTGACGTCAATTAATATAATTCTGATATTAATAAAATATGCAGTATAAGTCATGAAGGAGTGTTCGTCCTGTTTGGTAGTTTTAGTCGTTTAAGCAAACACATGGAAAAATAAACCACCGGTGTTATAGTGTTTTTTGTTACATGTAAAGTTCATCATGGATCATCAAGGTTTACTTGAAGTTGTTTAGTATAATCACTACAAAATAATTGTGTACTTTAACATCAAATAATCATGCTGAAACCATGAGAAATGATAAAAAAAACAACATTGTTTACCTTTAACTAGAATCAGCTTCCAGCCAGCTTTACTTTCAGTCAGGGTAAACTTTATTTATAAAGCACATTTACAACAACCTGAGATGCACAGTGAAACAGTGAAACAACAGAAACAAATAAACACGATCATACAAATAGAGTAATTAAATGTTAAAAGCTAAAGAAGTTAGTACAAAATACATTGTAAAGCTGTTGGTTTTAAGTAAGGATTAAAAGAAGAAAGTCCATAATTCAGGACTGCTGAGAAGGTTCTGCCAGCCATGGATTTAATCCTGGAACAGGAGGAGTTGAAGACTTCAGAGCTTTAACTGGAACGTGTTGGTGTAGCAGCTCTGACAAATATGATGGACACAAATCATTTAAAGCTTTAAGAACAAGTAACAAAATCTTAGACTGGATCCTGAAACAGGAAACCAGTAAAGAGCAGCAAGCAAACGGCAAAACCAGAAGAAATGTCATCATCATATTTCCATTTTATCAACATACATCATCTGTAGTTGTGTAGTTGTGTAATCTCTTGGTCAGCTTTATATTTTATATATGTAACGGATAGTTTTCTAACCCTGTTTTAGAGCTTGTTCTGGGGGTTATAACGTGAGAGGTAGGAGGACAGGGACACCGCGGAGCTCAGGTAAATCTAGGAGTTTTTGATCAGTATTGTCCCTGTTGTGTGTAAATGAAAAACACATTGTTTATAGAAACTGAAAAAAGATTAAAAGTTGTCTATTTAAAAATGGAGCACAGTACAGAACAGGTAACCTTGCATTCCTACCTTACCTGTGTGCGCCTGTTGGAGGCGGAGCTATGAGCCGGTAGCAGCTCACCTGGACGTGTTCCTCCTGCACAGTCAGGTGCACTGTTTAACTTCAACACGCTGGACTGTAAGTTTGTTTTATTTCATATAAACAATTTCAGCTTTCTTTAAAAGTATTTTAACTTTAGATAAAGTTACAGGAGTTTAATAGTTTCAGTGTTTTATAAAAAATGTTAATATGATATTTGTATTCTTTAAATGTGTTTCCTTTGGATGATTTTTTTAAATATAAATTTAAGTAGTTTTTAGATTTGAACGGATGTTTATATAAAAATGTGTGACTGGATGATTCTGTCAGTCAGTTCTGTGGTGCTCTTTTTTTTTTTTTTGGTCTGTTTTAATCTAAAACTCCAGCAGTTTTATCAACTGAACTTGTTTTTTTTTTACTATCAGCTGTGTAACCACATTCTACTAAAAGCAGAAATGACTTGAAAAATAAACCACCAGATTTCACACTGGGATTTTCCAAGTGTTGAAAAAAAGAAAGTTACTCATCAAAATGATGATATTGTTGCGTGATTTGCGATGTCATGTGTATACAGATTATTTAAAAAGTATACGAAAATGTTCCACCTCCTCCAGTTGTCCCTCCATCACAATCAAAAGTCTCATGACAAAAAAAATCTGGTAATAAGATTTTAAACAGCTATTTTATACTATAAAATTTATAGTATCTGTTTATGATGATTTAATCTGATCTGCTTACATTTTTTTTCTTGTGAATATTTTTACTATGATAACTTTGTTTCATCTTAGGTGGTTAATATTATTATTATTATTATTATTATTTGTGCTTCAGTCTTGCTTTATGTCTACTTCTACTCAGTCTTTTACTATTCTAATCTAAAGAAATACACCATTATGCTAACTGTAGATCACTGCAGATGTACTGGAAATCAAATATTTATGTTTGAAGTTTTTGTGACATAGCAGTTGTAACTTAAAGTATAAAATGGGGACACAACTGAAAACAGAAAGTAAAGTAGACATAATGTTTTTGTCTTTTGTGAACACAGTTAACACAACTTAAACCAAGAAGGCAGCTCCAACTGGTCTGACTGGATCGTTAAGGTGACCGTAGGTGTGTGTTGTTCTGCCTGCATGTACGTGTTTAAACATCAGTGTGGTTTATATAATTTGTGATGTGTAATGTTGATGGATTTTTTTACTTATTCAAATTTTAATTCAGCTTTTTTGTGGTTTTACTTCTAGCAAAAATGTTTAAAAAAATCAAACACTTTGGAAGCAGCCTGAACACACACACACTCACACACACCCACACACAGGAAATTAGATATGGGGGACTTAAAGTCACACATAATATGATCATGTTTATGATTAATACGACCAAACGGTGCAGACATACTCGCGTGACTTCCTGCTTCTTGCTCCGTGTCACCTCTGTTACGCTGTGCCCTCCTGCAACTGTACATAAGAACATTTTTCTTTGAGTTCATAATTCTGTTTTTAACAGGGGAAACCCAGAAAATGAAAAGGAGAAATGGCCACTTGTTATTAAACTCATTTGTGACTTATGAGGCTTAGAATGGAGTGAACTTTACCATCAGTTTTGATGTTTCTTTGACCCACGTCGGTCTGGTACAGTCCCCACATTACTGCTGATGTCAGACCAACCCACCTGTAGCTTCATTTCACTCTGAAAGTTGCAACCCGAGACACTATTTAACTGCTTTACAATTTAATACCAGCAAAGAGAGATAAATCCTCAACTTTTCTCATTTTACACTGGAAGACCCCCTATCTTTCCACCTCATTTAAACCTGTCCATCCTGTTGAGGATCACATGAATAATTTGTGTGAGCAACAGGTCTGCAGGTGGACAGTCTGGAGGAATTTGACAGGTGTGTTTAGTTCTGTCTGTTTCTGGAAACTCAACCTGCATTTAAATACCGGCAGAAACATCAAAAGATTGTAGATTATTATTCAATTTTCCAATAAATAATAATGAACTTCAAACTGAATTCAGCATAATTTAAGGTAACACTATCCCCTCAGGACAAGTGTTTGATGACTGTATTTAGTTTAATTTGTACCAAAGCTACAGTTTTTCTGTAACTGGAGCTCAGTGTGCAGGTGAAGCCGTTGGAGCTGCTATGAATCAGTCTGAAGACAGAAAAGTCCATGCCTCTGAAGCTACTTTATCTGGGGAAGATGAGAGCCAGAAAAAAGCTCAGAGGTAAGATGACCACCTCTACCTGATTGTTCTTTATGTAAAAGCTCAGTATTCAAACCTCTGCACTTTCATGCCTGTGCTGTGTGTGCAGCTTAAAGTCCAGTAGGAGACAGCAGTCAATAGAAGCTCGTTCAGATACTGAAGGAAGGTGAGAAACGAAGCCTTTCAGATTAAAAACAAAGAAAGAAAATAAATGGCTCACAAATATTATGTTAATGTTTTATCCAAAATAACTTTGATCAACATCTGTATCTGTCACTGTTGTTTTCCTGCCAGCATCGATTCAAGACCAGAATCTCCTACGCCCAGCTGTGTGTCCCTCCAGAGTCAACAATCAAAAAATATTATTCCTGAGTTTAAAGAACAATCTACTGAGAAGAAGTAAGCTGAAAAAAGATGATTTATTCATTTATTTTTTACATTTTTCCAGTGTTGTAATTGATGATTGCCCAAAAAGTCCACTTTATACATCCAACTTTCTCTAACAAACTGAAACTACTAATTTAATTAAGTTCTCACAAGTGATGACTGCTCAGTATAATCTAACAAACACTCCTGCCATCAGAAGAATGCATGCAGTTTCATTTTTTGCATGTCCATTTAGATCTGTGTCCTCTGGAAGAACTTCATTAACCATAAACAACTGCCAGTTTTCTACTTCTGTAATTCCATCAAAATGCAAGTTTATTAACTTATAAAAAAATAAACAAAAGTAAATCAAGATTTGGAAATAAAATAAGCTTGAATTACACATAACTTAGCAATGGTAAGTGCAATCTAGACATATGAATAAAACCATGGTGATAAGTTTGTGGAGAGTGTTTTACTAAAGTAATAAAAGTGGAAATGTAGAGCTTTAATAAAGAAGAACAAACACCTCTGGTGGGTGGAAACTGGCAAGAAAATAGAGAAAATTCTAAAAGAAACCAAAGTCAAAGACCAAACTTAAACAAACATTACAACAATCTAGACTTCAGTCTATGCAGTACCTATATGAGTGATAGAAACCCAAAGCAAATCCACAAATGCTGTGTGGGAAACAATGAGAACCAGAGATGCAAACTTCATGACATTTCCATATGGAGGAACTGAAGTCACTGCACCCTCAATATTGCGTTAATGGACGAAGTGCTAGGTGAATGTCTCAGGCAGTGGAAAACAGATCATGTGGTGATGGAGGAACCATCATGAGAGGAAAAGCCCCCCCACGGGATGTACCACCGACAGATAACTGAACTGGCTGATATCGAGAAATCCTACCAATGGCTAGAAAGGGCTGGACTGAAAGACAGCACAGAGGCTCTGATCAAAGCTGCACAGGAGCAGGCCTTGGGCACCAGAGCAACAGAGGCCCAGGTCTACCACACAAGACAAGACCCAGGTACAGACTGTGCGAAGAGGCCCCTGAGACAATCCAGCACATAACTGCAGGGTGTAAGATGCTGGCAGGGAAAGCTTACAAGGAGTGTCATAACCAAGTGACTGGTATAGTGTACAGGAACATCTGTGCGGAGTACAGACTGGAAGCCCAAAGGTCAAGGTGGGAAACACCTCTGAAGGTGGTAGAGAATAACCGAGCTAAGATCCTGTGGGACTTTCCGACAAAATGGTACTGGCAAACCAGCCAGACATTGTGGTGATGGACAAACAGCAGAGGAAAGCCGTTGTAGTTGACATCGCAATACCAAGTGATTGCAACATCATGAAAAAGGAACATAAGAAACTGGAGGAATACCAAGGCCTGAAGAAGAACTTGAGAAGGCCTGGAAAGTGAAGGCAACAGTGGTGCCCGGGGTCATCGGAGCACTTGGGGCAGTAACCCCCAAACTGGAAGAGTGGCTACAGCAGATCCCAGGACAAACCTCAGACATCTCAGTCCAGAAGAGTACAGTCCTAGGAACAGTGAAGATACTGTGCAGACCCCTCAAGCTCCCAGGCCTCTGATAGAGGACCCGAGCTTGGATGGATGGGACCGCCCACAGAGGGCGAGGGGACAATTATATATAAATGTATATATATATATATATTATATATATATTAGGTCTGTCAAAATTAACACATTAACTGCATTGACTAATTTAACGCAATTTAACATTAAAATTTTTTTAATGCATGGGCAGCATGATAACCCTCATACATCATTTCTCTGTTAAAATGGCAGGACGTGGAGAAGCACGATAGAAAAGATCAGCCTGGTGGTTCTATGGATGGAATTAAGTAATAAACACCACCATGGAGCAAACCATGGGTGTCGCCTCGGTGAAAGGGTCCCACACTTTTCCCGTATTTTTTTGTAAAGCCAGCTGCGTTTTGCACCAACATGTCTGCTCTAGTGGTTCTCTGATCGTCTCTGTGCAGCTACGGCTGTCTGTAATCAGCTGATTGGCTTTTCTTTCATTGCATTTGTTTATCTTAAGAAGGAGGAAACTAGTATTCGTGGTTGACACACTTAGCTCAAAGTATTGTTTTTGGCAGGACCTTCTCTAACAAAGTAGCTGACTAAAGGATGTAGCTGTAGAAAGGATTTATATTTCAGATATGCAGGGGCGTGTCTAGAAAAGATCTGATGAGTGTTCCAGGCAGGAGCACTGAGCAGGAAGAGGGGGGCATAAACAAGACTTTTTCTTTAGGTCTAGATTTTATGAAATATTGAACTGATTATTAAACTAAAATATTCATCTAACGCAGTGGTTCCCAACCTAGTGTGCTTGAGGACCCCCTTCATGCAAATACTAGAAGGTGTGGACCCCCTGCCCCACCCCGTGCTGAACCCATGCTTGGCTTCATGCTTTAATTAGCAAGATTCTCACCTTAAATACTGAATTCTGAGTCCTGTCCTTCCGTCAAGCCAAAATTAAACATTTAGCCTTACTTTTGCCAAAATGCCAGTTCCATGTAAATGACATGCCCAGAGGATTAAAACAGCTTGACCAGATAAACATTTTTAATCACAATGGCTTTGAATGGTCAAAATCTTGGGGAACCCCAGTGCTCTTTGGGGGACCCCAGGTTGGGAACCACTGATCTCCCGTTAAAAAAGTGAAGAAAAACTTGTAACTTTGGGTGATGCTGCTGTAGAACTTTCGTCACTGCTGCACAAACACTTACACTTTATCCAGATCATCAGTTTTATCACAGTTTCTTCATCAGTGTTGGCTGTTTAACTTCAGTCGTCACATCTGGTGGCTTAATGGCAGAAATTATCATAAAAAAAATCTGAATTATGATCTAGAACATGGTAGAGATGATTTAGAACAACATACAGTATAGAAATACATCACATGCTGCATTTACTGACCCTTGGACATCTGATGTTTACCCCAGAGAAGGTCAATTAACAGTAAATATTTGTAGCATCGGCTCTTTCTGTTGACACAATACAGTAAAAACAGGCACATTTCAGGATTATCCTCCTGATTTTAGTCAGTCTGCTGATGACATGAGAAAACTGAATCAAACTCAGACTGTTTTTCCATTCATGAACATCTCTTGTATCTGTCATTGTTTATTATTTTAAAGAGAAATTAATTAATTGAATCACGTTTTCTGTTTTTTTAGAACCAGACCAGAATCTCCTTCATCTAGCTGTGAGTTTAGAAGTGACCATTCAAAGGAAATTGTTCCTGACTTTAAAGAATTAGATTCAGCTGAAGAGAGGTGAGTTAGGCCTAGACATTCACACACACACATACACACACATACATACTTGAAACTACTGAATTCACTGTTCCTGCTAGCAGAGGACTGCGTCCATGTTCCATTTGTGCATATTAATTTAGATCTGTCTTTTGAAAGAATCAAAAATTATTCGTGATGAATTCTCAATTTTCTCTTTCTGCAATACCACCAGTATGCAAACTCATTAAATGGTAGAATAATTTAAAAATAGTCACTCATTGTGATTAAAAAACAGGATGTGGAAAATATAGCTTGTAGAACACATGATCTAGTTCCAAACCGGAGGTCAGGTCAGAAGTTTGCTTTGACTTTAGGAGTGAGTCAACTCCCACTCTCAGAGCTTCGAACACACTTCATGATTAACATTAGCTGATATATTTATTTATTTTTTAAAATATTTATTTTACTTCTCACAAATAATGATTGCTTAGACTAATCATTGTATTTATTTATTTATTTTATCTTTAATGTAATTAGGTAAGCCAATGGAGATCTAAGTTTCATTAAAAAGGATGATTTGGACCCAAGGGTGGTGCTAGAGGGGTGGCCTGAGGGAGCCCAAAGCACTCCTTAAATCTTACTAGCCTCTTGGTGCCACCACAAGAAAAACAATATTTAGTGTAAAATAACCTTTACCAGGGCAAACCTTAGATGTCCTGGTGCAAGTGAATGCAGCATGGAAAGTACATTGTTCAACATTACCACTACCATGTTGTGGATCATAATGCAGCTTTCATGCACCATCCCCTCATCCGCTGCCTATATGGGTGCTAATGTTTATGATACTTTATTTTAGAGGATTTAAATGTAATAAAATCGCCACCAAAAGCCAGGTGTAGGCTGTCTTTTTAACCATCCTTGGACTAGGTTTAAGCTTGTTTCTGGCTATCAATAACTAAGAAATGGCCCTGCTGCTTCTCCTCAGAAATGGGGTGAAATGGGCCGGCTCACAGAAATCCAGAGTGAGGGACATCAAAGCATCCTTTTATATTAGAATTTGCATTGGCCCACCCAAAGATCTTGATATGTCCCAGCAAAAAAGAGATAATAATCCTATAACTTACAAATTGGTCCGTTGAACAGGGCTGCTAAACTAACTGCTTCCAGCTTCTTTAAATGTTCTGAGACATCTGGCTGCTTTGTCTTTCATTAGGACAAACCACTGGCTGCAGTTTTATGGTGTCAGTGGCATTTAGAATAACCTGACTGAACTGGATTCACACGTCCAGGACATTGCTATCAGATCTGAGAATGTTCACTGTTTGTGTTAAATGCCTGTAGAGGTTGTGGGCTTTATGCTGTGAATTCAGGTTGGGATCCTTTTGTGACTGTTTTATTGAAACAAATGAATCAAGTAAACCACTTAGACAGCCTTATGAGAACTTTTATTTAATGAATGCTTCACAGAGACGATGTGGAGTGCCAGGATGTTCCTGGTGGTCAGTCTACCCAGCAGCATCAACCCCATCTGGATACAGTATTTAGGGTATGTACTTGTTCAACAGCTTACTTTGACCTGGGGGTTCTATTAGTATTACCAAACTTGCCTTCCATCCTTTATTCTGATTAAAGCTTTTAAGACCATGCTCCTGGTGTACTAAATTATTTTGTGATACCAAAGACACTGAGAAGTGTAAATGTTTTCTGCAAAAATATCTAAATGGATATTTAGATAACTTGGTCAAACAAAGCATTCCATATCTGGAAAGAAAACAGATATTAATAAGATTGTGTCTTTATTTGGTGGTATTTTTCAGGAGCTGGAGGACAACATTGTCACTTTTGTAAAGAACGAGCTGGAGACAATCAAGAAGGCTCTGAAACTGGATTATCCAGGATGCCTAGAGAGTCTGAGTGAGGAGAAAGTGTTGGATGATGAGGATAAAGAACAGTGGAGAAGCAGCAGAGAGGCCTTTATTAAGATCACACTGCACTTCCTGAAGAAAATGAACCAAAAGGGGCTGGCTGACCGCCTACAGAGCAGTAAGAGGATTATTCTAAATATTTACTTGCATTGTACTGTAAAAAAAAGACCATTGGTAATATTTTAAATGGACCAACAATCATTTAAATATTCACTGTTAAGAAGAAAAAAATGTCAAATTTACCGTAAGATACTTCTGGAGATCTTTATTTCTGTTTCTTTGTGTGTTTTTTCAGTACATCATTCTGCAGTTTGCAAAAGTAAACTGAAATCCAAGCTGAAGAAGAAATTCCAGCATGTATTTGAGGGGATTTCTAAAGAAGGAAACCCAACCCTCCTCAACCAGATCTACACTGAGCTCTACATCACAGAGGGAGGGACTGGCGAGGTCAACAAAGAACATGAGATCAGGCAGATTGAAGCAGCATCCAGTAAATCAGACAGACAAGAAAGAAAAATCTCACCTGAAGACATTTTTAAAACTCCACCTGGCAGAAAAAATTCAGTCAGAACAGTGATGACGAAGGGAGTGGCTGGCATTGGGAAGACAATCCTAACTCAGAAGTTCACTCTGGACTGG
>JBAGKP010012852.1:0-13884 GCA_037177255.1 Melanotaenia maccullochi
TCCTGCAGACGGAGGTTTAATCTCACATCTCAGAGTTACTGAGGATCCAGGACTCAGCCATGATGGAGACACAGAGAAGACAGGCCGGGGTTTATCTGCTGGAGAGAGATTTTATCTGAATGAAAACATGTTGACCCTCGTCCACTCTCCTAACACCAAATACTTTGTTTACAAAATAGCAGCTTAAAAATATGTGTTGCTGACTCATTTTGATGCACATTCTTGGCAATCATTCTTGATCATAGAAGAACACTTAAATTGTCTGAAATGGTTTGGTACTGGTGTGGAAAAACACCCAGCAGCCATCGCTAACAAAGTGATGAGTCAGAGCTGCATCCTAATAAAAGCAACTTGTCAGCTAAACAACATTCCAACTATAGCAGCTGGTACGTGGAGGTAAATATCCTCACACTGCAGAGTGGCCAGCAAGATATTAACAATGCAGAGGCTGTGGCAAACTCAGCTAGTTAGGTTTACAGGATACATCATGTACTCACACACATCATCAGTGATGTTTCTCAGGGTTGAAAAGGATTTCAGACCAACACCCTTGGGCGTTTCCACACTAACACTTTTGAACTCAGAACAAATAGTTTTTAATCTGTCTTCAACCTCCCCTGGAGTTGTACCTGAATCCCCGTCAGACATGACTCTTTTCCAGAGTCCCTTAGATTCCTTTCAGAGGTCCTAGAGAGAATTTTCTTAGGACACTTTCTTGGAATGCCAGAGAAAGAGAAGGTATGAAGAACTGAGTTTGGCCATGATGTAAAGTACATCACCAGACATATTAAGTTTGCGCCTTCATCTAAGATGCAAGACTGATCAACTCTGTTTAGTTTATTCCAGCTGATACTTCTCTTTTCTTTAGTTATGTTTTTATTATTTTTTTATTTTTAATATTGATCCTAGATTTTGATTCTTTAATTTGGATAACTGATTAACACAGACAGACCAAAGCTTTAGAACCAGTTCTATAGAGTTTCTTTTAGGACTGATCCAAAGCTGGACTTTTTATCTCCTGACATACCACCACAAACCATTCACTGTCCATCATCCTCGATACCACCAGCTGAGCCGTGTTACCAGACCGTACCAGCAGACAGAGCCTTCAGACCCTACGAACCATCACGTGAGACAGACCTCCTTCCTCCCTGGAAGCTGCGGGTTGGAGCTACCACCTACTCAGGCCTCCTCTTAAACTGAGAATCACCACGGTTGTAAGTCGCCTCTGATCCGAACAGAACCGGAGCAGTCCTGCCGGGCCCTCCTCTGCTGGTCTGCCAAGGAATGGCTGGTGGTCTGACAGTGACCTTAGTAGTTTTACATCTTAGTTAAACTTCCAGCTTTAAACAAATAATATTTGTTTTTTTTTCTTTTAGGATTCAGAGATCCTTCAGTCCTAAACCTTAGTTTAATTACCACAGGTTAATTAACTTACATTGTCTGTACACTGAGAGACTGGTCAGTCAGCTCTGTTTTTGTGACCTTTCGTGTTTGCAATGTATCCTGGCACATATAATTTTTTGTACAGATCTTGAATGTGCATGCAAATGTTTTTAAGTCATGTCAATAAAGCTTGATTACATGTTTTCAAATGGGTATGATTCTTAGTATAACCATTATGTAATAAAACCATTATTATTTTAATCATTATTAGCACTCTTAGCTAATTGCTTGGCTAGTATGCTAATAAGTGTTGGTTGTTCACAGAAATGTGATGTTTTCTGTAAAATTACAGCAGCTACTGTGTGGAAGGTGCAAAAAGTCAGACACATAGATGATGGGTGTAAAGGCACAGTTATCCTCTATGTCAAATATGCAAACAGACAGAACAGCTTCCTGTCTGTGTTGTTGTGGTTGAGGAAGAGTGTGCTTTACATGAATATTTCAGTTAATTTTCAGAGACCTTCCAGATGCATACTCAGATGTAACCAATGGAGCATTTATTTTCTCTTGGGAATAAATAAGCCTATAAGAAGAATATGATTAATTAATTAATTGACTAATTAAAAAAAGAAAAAAAAAAAGAAGAATATGATTGCTCATATTCTACATGAAACCCATGTGTGTATCCAATCGTTGTGCTTCCTTAGGCAACAGTGATGTTATTCAACTTACCTGATACAGTTACTGAGACGTCATCACTCCACTGTGTTAAATAAAACTCGTCTCTTCTTCCCCGGCAGCTGTAGTTTCCACTGTCAGTAACTCTGATGATCCTGTGTTCTCTGGATGATGGAGGTCTATTTAACCTGGTTGGTCTCCATTCATACGTCCACTGAGTTCCTCCACCTTCCTGGATCTCACATCTGGCAGTGATTGTCTCATTTCTGTATATCAGAGGCCAGTTGGGCTGCAGGATCACTATGGGCTTAATGGTAACTATTCACAGAAAACACAAACTATTAACAGACTTACACAAACAAAAATATCAACCAAAATATTCCTTTGACTTTAATGTTCAGCATTACTTTTAGTAATATGCTGGTATTGATATGCATACTTATTTTCTACTACTGTGGTTTGCAAACTAAATCAAATACTTGTTTGTTTACTTGGATAATAGCCAAATAGAGCAATAACATAATATACATTTAGTTAGGAAACTTATGCAATTGTCAAATCAACAGCAATATGCCATGATTTTAATTTATTTTATAGTGATTTGCTATTTGTTTTCATAAATTTGCTATTTAATTTGTACTTTGGCACAAAATAATAATACATTTGATTAGGTAAAAACAAGAAAATGAAGTTATGATGATGCAATAGTAAACAATAAGAATAAATCCTATTTAATTTTTAAATTTGTCTGAGATAAGAGACTTGAAAATGTCACCAAACTAAATAAATCATTTAAAGGGAGGTGTGAGATTATTATGATGATGAATCTTAATGATGAAGTTTTATTAGATAAACCAAATGTGTTTTGAGGGTCTGCTAGGAACGTTTGGTGGAGTCCCCTGTCAGAAAGAAATTTAACTCCCACCTCAGGCAGATATTTGGCCACGTCGTTAGGGAGGCGAAGGACACTGCCTGAATGGGCCATGTTCTCTGCCCCCACTGTTTAGGTAGCTGACTGGAATTATTGGTGCCTTTTGGGGTAGTAACCCACAAACCCGTTAGTGAAAATTTGTGGTGAAGGATGACAAAAGGCTGAAAAGGCAATCCTATCAGGCCTTTTCGGACTGTGGAATTTCTGAGGCACGTGATAACGTGATAACAAATGTAATGCAGCTCTGGTGGTTGCAGAGCACAACATGGACAAAGGAGAAGTTTGTTGAGGCCACAGAGAACAACTTACAGACAACTTAAGGAAAATCAACCATCTGATGGGTTGGAAGAGGAAGAAAGAAAAGTTTATGTTCCAACTAAAGGGGGACCACACTTCTTGGCCTCCCTCTTAAGGGTTATTTAGGGGTCCTGGAGAAGAAGGTCCATCATATATTGAAACCCCATTTTCAGGAGTGGTGTGGTTTTCTTTCTGATCATGGAACTGTTGACCAGCTCTACACTCTTAGAACGGTCTTGGAAGGCCGTGGGAGTTTAGCAAACCAATCTACAAGTGTTTTATGGACTTTGTGAAGGCATTGGACTATGTTTTTGGAGAGTGCTGTGAGGAGTGCTATGGTATGGGTCCCAGACCCTCTGATAAGGACTCAGGATTGGGTCTGCTTTATAGCTCAGTCAAGGCTGAGATTATGTTTTCAGGCACGTCTGTCAGTTTGTCTGTTTATTAGCAACATAACTCAAAAGCTAATGGATGAATTTTGATTAAAATTTCAGGAAACCTCTGATATCCTCCTGACTACCAGTAGTATAAATCTGTCATTTGTGCAGGACATTTGTAAAGCTGAAAATGGCATTCATTACCACAATCACATTCCATAAGAAGAGGAAAAGTAAGTGCATAACTTCTTTTTGTGCAAATGTAGTCCTGAAGTATTATTGTAATATTTCTTTATGATATCTCTTGAGAACAGATTAAACCATTTTCTAAATGAATATAACAACATTTTAGAGTTTGAGAATTGTTTTCTGTAGTGGACATTTGTAGCTATTTCCTGAATTTTGTTCTGTATTTTTCAATTAAGAACGAGTTTCATTGTCAGAGTTTTCTCATTACCCTTCAAACAGTTGGGTAAATTAAAAAAAAAATATTGATTAAACGATTTTTTTTTTCTGTTAGTCAGGAGGATATGAAATAAGGAATAAGTGATTAGATGTTAGAGGTCACCAACTGGATCCAGGATCTCACCAACATTCCAATACCCCTCAAAACCACCACAGGGGGCCATTTTAACACTGTGCCGATGCAGCATAAAAATTACTAAAGGTGGCGTTTACAAAGAACAATTTTTTTGTTTCCCCTTTGGATCGTTAACATTTGGAAGTAGACTGAGCTTCAATAAACAAATATTTAGTCGACTAGAATGTTGGATTACTTTGGGCTTGTATTTCAAACAGAAAATGTCCAAAACATACTACCCTAACATTCACCAAGTAACCTATCAGTTACCAAATTTTTTTTTAATGTATTTTTCATCAAACATTGTCCCTCAATTTTAAGGGAAAACATTTAGAAATAAAGCATCATAAAATTTTAAAGTAACAAAGCAGAGTGCTGGGTGTCAGCTGATAGTAATATATCGTAACGCACGTTGACAGCTCAGCAATGCTTGCATTCCAGATCATTTGGGGCCTGATGCCGCTCCAGTAGAGGACCCGTGCATCCAGTGCTATGATGTCCAAAACGTTATAAAACACTATAACAGGCCATCTTCTTGTTGCAGCTCGAGATGAATACTGCCTTGGCATCTTGTCAAGGATATCTACTCCTAACTTGGTCCTATTGTAGAAAAAGGCACTTCAGACCATTTCTCCCCCTTCTAAGTTATTTCGTGGGGCATAGACAAAGCTTATTCTGCATTTATTCTTCTACTTCTGTTCAATTTTTACCTCCACCAAAGTGGAGGTTATGTATTCAGTGTCATATGTCAGGCTGTCTGTATTTTAGCAACATAACTCAAAAAGTAATTAACCGATTTTGATTAAATTTTCAGGAAATCTCCAAAATGGAATAATGAAAACTGATTAGATTTTGATCACTGACTGAATCCACAAATATTTTTAAACAATATAACTCCCAACATTTTAATATCCACTAACACCACCAGAGGGGGTCATTTTGACATCATGCTGATGCAGCATGAAAACCAATGTCTGATGTTTGATCTGATTTAAATGATGGCATGTCATAGCTGTTCTCTGCACACACACGTGAAAAACAAACTGTCCTAGTGACTTTTAAAGTTCTGGAGGAGCTCTGGGGCTCTTGTGGAGTCTGGGCTCTGGAGGACGGCATGGAGGTCGCAACAATAAGAACTAGGCTCTGGAGGACGGCCTGAAGGCTGCAACAACAGGAGACTGGGCTCTGAAGAATGGCCTGAATACCACTACAACACGAGACTGGGTTCAGGAGGATTGTACAGAGGCGGCAACGATAAGAGACAGGGCTCTAGAGGACAGCCTAGATAATGCTACAACAAGAGACTGGGTTCAGGAGGGCGGCCAGGAAGCCGCAATGACAGGGCTGGATTTCTGGAGGTTGGCCCGGGGTGTGGGCTAATAAGGGCCGGCAAAGTATGGACCTCATTGGTTGATGGCCAGAAATAAAAAAAACAGAGCAGAAGGGACAGCTCTGGGAAGCCACAGGACATCCAGTCAGCAGCAATTCCCTCAGGCACAAGATCAGGTTCGAAGGGCAAAGGAGGAGCGACGCCCTCGGAGACAGGAACCAAGTACAGAGGAGGAGCAATCTCCTTTTAAACGAGAACCACAGAAGATGGAGGAGCATCCTTTCTTGGAACCTCCTCAGACACAAGTTTTTGAGCAGGATGAGGAGCATTCCATGCTGGGACCCTATCGGAAACAGAAGCAAGTTTTGGCATGGGTGGTGTCAACAGTGAGAACTGCCGAAGTGCTGGAAATGACATAGAAAGCTAAAGCTTAAGCTAAAAAAAAAGAAAAAAAAAGAGAAAGCTAAAGCGCTGGACGGGTCCTGGGTGCCAGCATGGGACTTTGTGGAGCTGAAGGCAAATCAGGAGATGTGGGCTGTGGAGCTGGTTTTGACAAAGGAGAAATGGGCCATGGATCCGGTAGACGGTGGTGCAAGTCAAGGTTTTTTGGAATCTTGTCTTTTTCTGGCCACCACAGCCATCCATGCAGATGCACAAGAGCCGGAGTTCCCAAACAACATTGTCCTTATCGCCAAAGTTCCCCCACATGAATATTCCACCAAAGTGTAGCCTGGCACTCGATCAAGTACCAGCAGCAAGTGCATTAACTCACTGGAAGTGGTGCCCTGGTAAGGTTGGTAGCCTGCTGGGTCCATGATGGGCCAGTTCATTCTGTCAGGGTGCGAAGCAGAGGTGAGGACTCAAAGGCAGACAGATGAGGCAGGAGGTCGATTGCCGCACAAGTTAAAGTTTAATTTACATGAACTAGGGGAAACACAATCATTACATGACAAGGACGAAAACATGACAGGACCACTACAATACATTGGCCAGGAGAAACTGAAACCAGTGGTGTTAAATAAACTAAAGGTCTAAAGACATGGAGTGATCAAATCAAACCAGGTGTTCTAACAATAAAATAAAAAAAAAACAGAGACCCCCTGACCGGTTAATGACCTAATGCTTACCTGGTTCAGCAGTCAAATCTGCAAGGGGGCTTTTCTTTTGAAAAAATGCTGGACGTTTTTACACTGCTCCTGTGTCTGACTTCCTGTCTGCCCCTATCTGAACTGCAGAGTTTGAGGCATTCTGGGTGCGTGCTACTTCAAAAATAAACTCAGTGCCGAAGTTTAGTGGAGAGCCACAACAAGGCACTTCAGGGACGCATCTGACACGCACCACAGTGCACCCGGTGTGGACCAAACCATTGACGCAAACAGCCACGAATAGCAACGGAACATTTTTTACACAAAGTGTGGAATTCACCATTTTGTACTTATATTTAGAAATGTTATTAGAACAGCTCCACCCACACACAACTGATTCTTGTGGTAGAACAGGAGAAACTGCATCATTTTAGTCGGTGCTGCAGCAAACAGCATTTGTCATTCTTTAAATCATCGAAATAATAATTATTCAATTAGTAATTTTTTAGAGAAAGTAAAGAGATGTGTAGCCTAAATGGTTTTAAAACTTACAAAAGCCACCTCTGACAGAGGTGAGAACTGTTTATTGTGTTATCAAATAATATTTCAAGCTCCATGCGCTGTGATGATGATGATGTGAGCATCATTGTTGGGGCAGTGATAGCTCTGTGGTTACAGAGGTGGACTTGGGTCTGGAGAACCTGTACCCGGGCTGGCAACTAAGCTAAAAAAAAAAAAAAAAAAAAAAAAAAAAAACACTGTGGGCCCCTGAGCAAGGCCCTTAATCCCCAACTGCTCCCCAGGAGCTGGCATCTGGCATTTCTAATCAGATGCTGCTTACAGAAAGAGATCCTATTTGAGTTCTACTGTGTTGCGAAGTTAAATGAAATATACAGTTTCAATGATTTTTTAGGTAATTTTGGTCACCTACATGATGAGTCCATCAATTTCCTGTCCATCAAGATAAACACAAGATTTTTATTATTTTTGCCTTTTGTCTGAACAAAAGATGCAGATGAAATCATCAAAAAGGACTGATGTCAAAATCTTGTTTCATCTGTTTTTTTTCTCGTTAATGGAACAAGAATGTGTTTCTTACACATTTGAAAACAAACTGTTTTTAAAAAGTATTTGTTGTTGTATTTTAGAAGAAATGGCAAAACTCACGTATTTTTTTAATGGTGACTTCATCGCTGTCTTCTGTGTAGAAAACTTTTCCTCTTCTTCCTCTGCAGCGGTACTGACCTCCCTGTGAGACTATGATAGTTCTACCTGATTCATAGTCATTTCCAACTTCAGCTGGAGAAAAGATTAATAACCCATCTTTGAACCAGTCAAATTTCCAGTAAGGGGAGTAGTCCACTGAGCAGGTCAGTCTCACTCTGCCCTCTACTGGTATGATTGTTGAGGCTGCTGTCAGCCTGGCTCTGGGTTTATCTGTTGTTAAAAACACACACATGCAAATTGGACACAAAATTAAAAAAAAAAAATCCAGTTTTATGTCATCATATTTCTGTGGGGAAAAAGGAGAAATTCACAAAAACCCACATCTTGCGTAACCTTGTAAGGCGCACTGTTTCAAAATTACAACATCACTTTTAGCCGTCCCGTAAACAAACCTGCAATGTTTTTTTAAACATATCTACAGAGTCATTAGGTCTTATTGTTTAGCCTTGCAATTCCATTTGGATGGTAATTGTGTTAATAGCTCTGACAATCATTAAGTCATACACCTTACAAACTTTCCTGGATACACGTCACTCTTTCACTGAAGTGGATATCTCAACATTGAATTAAGAAAAAGTCCTGATTTTTTTTCTCATGATTATTAGATGTTCTAGATCATGTAATAACTAAATTATTGCAGAATGCATGCACAAATTTAGATTTTCAGATTGTTATGTCTTTGTTTTAGTTTTACAACATTGTGTGTGGAGGGTAGTGTCATGGGGTGGTTGGCTGCTTGCTTTCAGCTGCAAGTATAGTGTGAGTGGCACCTCAGCCTGTTTGGATCTTCCCTCCTACACCTGACCTGCATCAGGTAATCAGAAGGCTGGGTTTATCTAGCCGCATCTGTTCCTTGCCACAATGTTGTCTTAACTCTCTGCCTTAGAACCTTTAGGATCAAAGTGGGACTGGTTCATAACTCCAAGTTTCTGACTGTTGTGCCTCTTTGGATTTATTTAACTCTGACTCTCCTTCTCGGCAGAAGTGAATGCAGTGAGCAGCTCCACCCTTCTCAGCTGTCCCTGCCAGCTGGATAAAATAAATTCTTTCGTTGAAATAAAAGCACTTCTTAAATGTTTACAAATTGTAAAATACTCACTTATTACTGATAATTTTCAAATTCAAATTATTATTATTTGGATCAGATTTTGAGTAATTCTGAATGAAAACACGAGTTCTTGTTGAGGTATTTTTCAGTAGCAGTATTTGTGGCTGTATTATTTTCCTGTAAAATTATACATACAGCTTTTTTTCTTTCTTTTTGTTTTTTTTTTTTTTTCTTTTTTGCTGGCGAGCCAGGAACTGGTTTTGTAAGATGCTAACTGTATGGGTGTGGGGACAGGTGCAAATGTTGTTGACTGTGTGGGTGTAAGTGGTTTAGCCAGACAGTATTGTGTGACTTGAGTGGAATCTATCACATAATTAGCCTTTATTTCAATTGAAATCAAATAAACTTTACAATGTCTAACTCTTACAGCTATTTTTATTTCAGAATGCTACCAGCAAGGAAACCAGCAGTGTTTGTACTGTGAAATTGCCCAGCTGATGATTACGTTGAACCAATCAAATCAAGCCAAACAACTCATCAGACTACACACTCGTCTGTGTACTGATTTCTCTGGTCTAGATATCAGGTGTGGTGCTGTTTCCCTCCACACACCTCTAGAGTACTTCCAGAGATTTGTGTCAGAAGACATGATCCATCCTGATCGTAATCCATGCCTGGCTCATCTACAGGCGAGACTGCGAAGCTTGCAACTTTCCCAAGAAAGTGATGCTGACCAGGAGAGAGTATGGCATCTTCTCTCATCCTGGTAATAATACATTTCTATTGTTTGTCTTATTAAATATTTCAGTGATTATACAGTTGTTTGACATTGTAACCAAGGATAGAAAACGCCAGATTATTCTGAGTCTTATAGGATTTTTCTTTACATTTATTATTTGGTCTGAGGTGTGTTAAGAGCGAATTCGTCCCGATAATCAGCTCCAAAACAGGTTGTGGCTGACATTCAGAAATATTAAACATGTTCAATATTTATAACAAAATATCTTCACGTGTGTGGGGAAAGCAGACGACTCCTGAGTTGTGACTGTCTGGATTGCGATGTGGAACAGAATGTAGGCAATCAGAGACCGAGCTGACTGAGGAGCAGGGAAAGATATAAAGTCCGTGTTCACGCAGTCTGTTATTTTTTTCAGTTCTGGCTTTTTCTGTTAACAATAGTCCCAAGACCACCATCATTCTCTCATCCTGTATATCCTCTTTCATGCTGGGTGTTCTGTTTTCCAGTAGTTATGTTTTTTCTTCGTTTTTTTTAACTGGTTGTAGCTATGGTTCTTCTTTTATGTTTTTGTTAGATCACGTTTGGTCACGCGAGATTTCTGGCCCGAAGGACTAGTTTGTAGATCAGTTGTGGGACAGCATCATTATGTGTGTGTTGTTCTGTGATAAGATTATCTGAGCAAACCACACAGTATGATCAATACAGATGAATGCCTGTTTTTTCTCTTCATGTATTAGGTCCTGACCAGATAAAAAAAAAAAAAAAACATCATATGTGTACCAGGCCTAAGGTAGCACCAATACCCTCTGGAGGAAGTGGGGTGTGCATCTCTACTTTTTAGATTAAACAAACTGTTTTTTTACTACTGTACATGAACACAAGTGGTTATCACCGTCATCTCCCACTAATCCAGGTTCCACCAATGTGTCCTGGGTCTGCTCGGATGTTTTCATTTCATAAAAGTATGACTGCTGTGTGATTATTAATCATGATATTTTTTGTTGTAAAGTTTTGTAAGCAATCCACAATACAAATAAACCCTTAGTGATTCAGTATACATATATTTTTTTGACAACGTGAGCGCAAATACACAAGTTCTGCTCTCATCCAGCCCAAATGTTGCAATATTGCAACATGTCTGTAATGGCAGGGCTGGACCCTCTTCCATTACAACATAAAATATTATGTAACGCTTGAATTTCTGCATCAGGGGCGTCCTTTAACATGAGAAAAAATGTTTGCTTCTTCCTTTTTTGGAGGGGGTTAACAGGGTTGAAGTGTAGGATTTCAGGGTTTAACACCTATTTTTAGAACTCAAAACTAATTACATTTATACTATAGATCACTTTTTAAACAAGCACAGTGAGCGTTTCAGCACATACTTGTTAATTATAGTTGATCATGTTGATAAAACTCTGAGGACTTACCCTGTACATGGAAAAAGATCTTATTACTGCACTTTGTTTCATTTGTTCTCCTCAGACGACCACAGCACTGGTATTCTGCGCCATAAGCTTCATGCAGAAGTTCTAACGTGTAGCGTGGATGTGAGTTATAGGGGACAAAATGTTGACCATCCTTCTTGAGTTCATATTCCCAGTCAACACGTGTTCCTTCCTTCATGTCACATATGAAGACAACAGTCTGTCCAACAGAAAACGTGGACAAGTTGGGTTCAATAGTCAGAGCAGCATCTAGAAAACAAGACAAACATTTGAACAATGATACAGAGCAACAAGAAAATCACATTTGTGCAGCTGTTCACTGTGTCTACATATTCATATTAACTAGCGAATAAACATACATGATTTACAGAAAAAAATAAATTCATCCTGACTGAACAAAAAGAGTAAAAGTAAAGTTACCTTGAGCGTGTCCACAGCAGAAGAGTGTGTTCAACATTACAAAAAGAATCAAAATCTCAGGCATGGTTAACATGGAACAAAATATCAAAGAAATATATATTTTAAAAAATGTAATCTATGATTTTTAATTGAATACGTAAATTTAATGTACAAAATCTATCAAATAATTTAGTCTGATAAACTAATCTAACAGCAGCACAAAGAACAAAGTGTGACTCCTCCTCACATCCAGCACTGACACTCTTTCCTTCTCACCAACACACACACTTTGTAGGAGGAAGTTCAAAGTTTCATACCAGCGTGAAATGAATTTCCTGCAATTTTTTTTTCTGTCTGATGAGTTTATTGCCACTTCCTTTACTTCTTCACAAGACACACTCTAAAACGACAATTTACACACTCTATCACACTTCATAACTGATGTTTATTTAAATATCTGACTATTGTTTTCTTGCGTTTGATCAGAAGGCAGATCTAGATGCTGTTGGCCTTCTTGAAGGGAAGGCTTTGGCCTGGGTGGAGTCAGCATTGGACTGAAAATCAGTCAGTTGTGTAATTCAGCATTTGTTGAGAAGCATGAAGTTAAATGTTAATTTCTGCTATTATATCATGTAAAATATTCAAAATTAAAGTTATCCTTTATTATTCATTATATATATGTGTGTGTGTGTGTGTGTGTGTGTGTTTGTGTGTGTGTGTGTGCGTAAAACATGTATGCCTATATCATTATTTATATTTACTGTATATGACTTTATAGCTTATATTAAGAGATTTTATTTTAAAAAATATTAACTTTGACTAATTAAACATTTTTTAAGGCACACCACAGTCCAACAAGGACATAATCGTCCAGCCTGGACAGATATAGGACCTGCTGTAAACATTTTCACCATCCTTTCTGACTGTGATATTTACATATTAAGGAAAAGTGTTTCTATTTATTATTTTTTTTTCGCTTTGTGAGAGATGCATTTGATTTCCTTATTTTTCTGATATGTGATCAGTTAATAAAACATTTAAAGCCATATTAGTGTTTCACTCTTTGTTTCAAATTCCCACAGTAAAGAGACGTCTGGGCACCAAAGACCAGATATTTTCTATTATGTGTTTCAGCCGGTTTGAAGCATATTTGTAAATGCTATATATAAAAACATACATGAATACATATTTTCTGTGTAATAAACTATTCAGATTAAATACATGTTAATAAAATGTTAGTATTTAATAGTTTGGTGTAATAAGCTAAACTGTTTGGTATTGGGGTGAACCTACCAGCCATCTCTAAAGCCTGTTTAAACCTGAGATTGAGGCCATGAAGAAGTACATCTCTGGATTCTTGGCTGCAGGCATTTTTAGACCTTCTTCTTACCCTGTGGGAGCCGGGTTGTTTTGTATGACCCAAAAAGAAGAGTTACTCTGTCCCTTTATTGATTACCGTGGATTAAATACCATAACCATTAAAAAGGGAGAAAGCAAGAACGAGCCGAAACGGTGATAACCCTTTAAGGCCCGGCCCATGAAAAAATGGTAAGAAAAGTCTAATTTCTTTTAATATGAGGTCTTTTTTTGGCCCTTTAACAAAATGTAACAAAGAAATAAGCATCAGCACTCTTCAGTCCACACCATCACCAGACAACAAACTGTTACACCTGTACATCAACACACCAGAAAATTTCCTACAAAAAACCTGAGCTGCTAGTCATTAAGAGTTTTTAAATAATAACCAAATCAAAAAGACATATCATGAAAGTAGCACAACAGTGAACAGATACTAAGTAAAAAAAAAAAATAGAATAGGAAACTCTTAGCATATAAACCCACTGGACAACTCAGTGACTATGACAGCATGATGAGTGATGAGTGGTGAGTGAGACGTACAAATGCGACCACGCCTCTACAGAGGTCAGAGGCAGACCAGGGCAGCCCAGAGACCCGGGCCCTCAGCAGCTGCCCCGAAGCACTAATCCAAGCTACCCCACCCCGAAGACGACTCCAGCCCCACCCGAAGGGCAGCAGAGGAGAGTCCCAGCAAGAGCCCCCCGCGGTCTTGGGGTACAGGTCTCAGTGGGCCAAGATCAGCAGCCGCTGGCCCTGCCAGGGACCAGCCATCAAGGGAAGCCCGAACAAAGGGCCCAGGGCCCCAGGAGCCCAGAGGCGGCCCCTCCACTCCCCAAAGGCAGAGGGCCCTCACCATGCCTAGGTGAACCAGGCCCCCCCAGACAACCACCCGGCGTAGGTCAGCACACACCCCAATGTTCCAGCCGCACACCCCGGGAACCAGGGCGCCATCGACCCCCTCCCCCCACCCTCCACCTACTCCAATCTCCACCCCATATAGCCC
>JBAGKP010015971.1:0-13526 GCA_037177255.1 Melanotaenia maccullochi
ATATATACCCCCCTTTAGGTCTGCTGCTGTGCTGGGGGTAAAACAGCTAAATGCTGATGTGACAATGCAGTTGCTACAATCCCATTTGAGCAGTCACTGGTAGTTTCCTTTAAATGCTTTTCAATCTGCTGGAGATCGCATTAGTCGGCTGCTTCTTATCGACTCATCTAAAGAGTTTATGTCTTCATCTAATTAAAAACAGTGCTTCCTTAATAGCCCCATGCTTAGGTTGAGTTATTTCATAACTCAGTCCATTCTTGGGTACTGATCCCCAATCCTTTATCTCACTATCAGCTTAAAATCATGTTTTAATACTACCCTGGTGAGTTTTGTATTATGGTAATAACCAGTTATTGCCACAGCTCGCAGAGAAAGTGTCACAGAAGATGATTCTTACTGTTATAAGTCTAGTCCCCCCAATTCTTTAAAAAAGAGGACATTTTAAATGTAGGATCTATGTAGATTTTTGGTCAATCTAGGTTGCATACTTTTCATCTGCACTGTACACTTACAGTAGTGAAGCTTATTGAAGTTGACAGGACCACAGTTCTGGCATATATTAGATGCATCCAAGGTGTCCACTGCCAAGGCCTGCCAGCTCAGCCTGTCCCCATGCTGCTCTGAGTGTCATGAGGGCAAGCCTCCTATTTAGACAAGGGAATGAAAGATGGGACTGAAATGTATTATGCATGTGAATGCTTGGGGGAGGCAGGCAGCTGCTCTAACAAGCGAAGTCACTTTCACAGCCCCGTCTTCCCTTCAGAAATATAGACTAAACCTTTGAAGCTAATAGAGTTCCCTTGAATCACGACAGAGAACATTTCCTAATTCATTTGTAAAAGAGAAAATTTGCAAGTTTTTCAAAACAGCAGTAACATTTTATGGACCACTAATAAATGTGGCAAGTAATTCCAGTTTTACAGTACAGCAGTTAACAATAGGTCTTACAATGTTTTTTTATTTTTTTTGTTTGTTTGTTTGTTTTTTACAGGAGGTTTATGTCCTTCCTTCCTTATAGAAATTATACTTGACAATGGAGGAAGTTTGGACAAAAAATTATTTTTTTCTACTTGTCAGCTGCATGTGTTTCTGTTTTTTTTTAACCACATGCAGGGATGAGAGAAACAAAAGGAAAGCTTAATGTTGTTTATTTCTAATTTATTTTCCTTTTTTAGTGTTGTTGTTTTAAGAAGATATATCCTTTAGATGCTTAGATGAGATGAATACTAAATACAGTGTTATAAACCATTTAATAGTTAATATATGGAAATACACAAAATTATTTATGCAAAATGATTTAATTAAGATTAAAAAATCACAACAGACATCTTCTGCAGTTTTCTCAGTTTCTTGTCTGAGCTTGTTCTTGGTTGGCTACCTTCAGTTAACAATTCATGAATTACTTCCACTTTTCCTTCTTTGCAACGAGTAATGGCAAAATCTTCTGCTCAGCAACTTCCTGGCCAATGACTCAGCTAGTCAGGTTCACTATTGTAACCGTCCTGTCTATAAAAAACTTGGCTGGTCATCACATTTATGTAATTAATAGCTCCATGCCTAAGCTGGATTTACTTGCAGAGGGTGTCATGTCCCAACAAAGGTTATTGAGGATAAAAGGAGCAACAGAGCACTAAATTGTCCTGCAAGAAATTATCCAGAAGAAGAACCAATCTTCTCTTGTTGTCTGCTGTTATGATGAGTTTCGTGATTTTGTGGGTTCAGTATGCTAACTGCCAGTCAGTTTCTGAAAAATGTTCATTTACTTTGGATCTTTTTTTTATATCTGTCTCAGAAGAAACGGGAGTAAGCAATACCGGAAAGTAGATGGTACACTTAAGTCTCACATGACAAATTACTTATCACAACATGCATGCATTACAAAAACATTTTATTATCAAGAGATTATCTACTGCAATGTATTACAAGCTCACTTTTCAGTAGTTTTGTTAAAATGTTTTATTACATATACTGGCTCTTGCTGTAATTAGAATTTTACCAAAAGCATTTCTAAAGGGAACAGTTAATTAATTTCTATTCATTACACTATAAGAACGGGTATTTAAGGCTTTTTTATATAGTATGATAACGTTGTTAATAATTAAGCAGCTAGTCTAGCTTTTATAACATGAATGTGTATTTTAACTGACATCAAAACATTAGACTGGCCCTATTCACAAGCTGAACTCATAATGGAGCCCCGCTAATGGCTCTGCATCAATTTATTCAAAGCAAACACAAAACCTGTGGAATGCTAAAATAGAAATTAAGAATTCATTTGGAGGATGATGGTGATGCAGATTAAGGCAGATATCTACAACAAATGAAATGCCCTTTTGCTTCAGTCGTGGCACTTTCTTGCAGAACTACCCAGAGCCATACAGTTTGTGACTGAAAGACATTTGCACTGTTACCAGTGGTAGTCATTACAGAGATCAGGGAACATTCTGAGAATAGTTGAGTTTCAGAGTAGAGTCTGAAATGAACCTGAGCAAGCATTGCAGAGCTTTCAGAAGAAAGATAAATCAGGTTGAAATTTTCAGGTGGTCTTCCAATTGATATTTTTAATTTGAGAGGAAGGTCAAGTGTAAAAAGATAAATTAAAAACAGACTACATTAGGAGGAACTTGTACTGCTAGTTGAACTCCATACGAATTTGTTGGAAAGAAGCCACTAAACAAAAAGAAGAAAAATTATTGTTGCGTTCAAGATGATTGTCTTGAGTTCTTTGTGAACTATCAACCTGTACTCACTTTTATCCTCCCAGTTTGTCAGCCCCCCTGGAGTCATTTATCAATACAGAAAGTAGCTATTGTTACTTTGTATGTAGGAAGTGGTCCTAAAAGGCTTGCAACTTGCACTAAACAAACCCACTCTCTTGGATTTTTTTTTAAGCTGAAAATCCAACATACAATATCTGCTTTACACAGCAAAGATGATAGAAGACTTCATGTAAGCAGTGATGGAGTAACTCACAATATAATGTGCATATTCACTCTTACAGAGACATAAGATCAGAAAAGAAGTACTTTTAAGGAGCCTCCAAAACAACCATCGCTTTGACTGGGAAAAAATATAAAAAAGCTGTCATTTGATATTTCTAGAAACAAAGCATTTTGATTTTAAAAGAAAACATGAGCTTCAGAGTAAAGGCGCACGGCTGCATGTTAATCCTGTAACAGTACATGGTGTGAAATGACATGCAAAACAATAGTAATATGTACTAATATCATGGAATGGAACCCGCTGCAACAACTATTTATTTTTGTGAGACCACATTGAGGGTGGGTTTATGTTGATTATGCTTATTTAATTTTTTTAAGAAAACAGCAAACTTTATTTTCTTTACTTAAATATTTTAAATTAATAGGCATTAAAGTTTTCTCTGCCATAGACCAGGGCCATAATGATATACTGTATTGCCTAATCCAATTTAGGGTCATGGGGAAGCTGGAGCCTATCCTAGCACTTAGCAGGCGAGAGGAGGGGCGCAACCTGAATGGGTCGCCAGTCTATCACAGGGTCAACACAGAGAAAGTAATAACCACGCACACATTCACTCCTATGGAGAAATTAGAGTGACTGTTTAACCTAACATGCATGCCTTTGGATGGTGGAGCAAACTGTTGAATTGAATTGAATTGAATTGAATTGAATTGAATCGCTGCTATGTGTGAATCCTACAGAAAAGTTGTTCAGGTCCGTTTTATCTCCCTAAACTCCAAAGTAAAATGATTTTCTTGTTTAAATGGCACAAGTTATTTTGAGATACCAATATCATAACAATGGTTTCCTGTTTTTGTAAAAATAAACATGCTGAACATGCTTGTTTCTGTCATCTACAAAGATACATGCTTGTTGAATGATTATATCATACACATTGTTTTAACAGGATGGGAAAAACCAAAAAGAGGAGAGTGGAGAAAGGCGAACCAAAAGAGGTTAATGACTTGTGTAATCGCTGTATAAATCATCATGATGCAGAAGCATTAACTATAAATCACGTTAACAAATGTAAACCCCTAAAATGATCATAAAATGAACAGATTAGTATCTGTGTGTAGTGGAATAAAAGATCTCAAATAGTCATGCCATATAATGAGAGGGATAGATTTATTTATATTAGTTTTTTCAATGATTTTCCAATAAAATTAATGTTTTAGTCAAGAGGGCAGCAATGTGCTCCTGCTGTTTGTGGAGAGCCAAACAATATTTGGTCTCTACTGCTAAAGACCCACAACAAAATATTTGATTCAATTAGACAACTACAGCTTTATGGGTTACAAATTTGCCACAGTACTGGGCTTCTACAATAGTTGTGGCAAAGGTTTCAAATTGCATTGCACAGTACATCCAAATATGATTTTTTACTAAGTGGTAATAAAATGATACCAGTCAGAAAATTGTGTTAAATCATAGCCTATTTTAAATGTTAAGAAATTAAACATTTACATTGACTTTGTTTAATTCCATATACGGGCTAGAGAAAAGTAATTATATCAGTTCCTAAGATAGCAGAAAGAAATGCCTATTTGCTCATCCAACCTTTATTAAGCAGCATTCTTATTCTTTGATTTCTTGTTTACATCCTCCTGATGTGCAATTTTCTCTTTTTTACTGTATTTTTTTACCTCACTGTGACTACATTTGATGAAACTGTTAGAAAATAACTAAAAAGGAGATATACATTTATGAGCTACTGTTCTTTAGGATCAGCTTAGTAGGAAATTTCTCTACTTGAACAAAAACCATTGCTGAAAATATCCATTATAATATAAATATAATACATAAATGATTATATGCTTGGGACACCTACAAATGTTGATGACTCCTTGATAATTGCAATATGGCATCAATTTAGTTTTCTTATTATGTAATAACAGGAAGCACTAAAAACCAGCCCACTTGTTATAATAATAGTTTAGTAATAAGAGAAAAATCTGTGAGTCGGTTAACTTTGCTCATCATGGAGACAGACTATGGCATGCTGAGGGAAATTCTATTTGTCACAGTTTTCTAGTTCTTGTCATCACTCTACTTACTAAGCAATTAGTCAACAAGTCAGGAATCACTCAGAGTATATGTTTGGTAAGCACTTCCCTAAATTGAAAGGGGGAATAAATATTAAAAGCACACCAGATGTTAGGCTTGCTCCACCTTGCACACACTTAGCAGGTAAATGGGTTTGCATTTCATTTGCCAGTCTCTTTATAAATGCATCTCTCTGGTGGTGAAACACCTGGTCTTGTTAGTATAGCACACTAATCCACATTCTACCATCTGCAGCAATGATGTCAGCTCCTCTGTGGGCATCCATTCCCACATCTACATCTTCTAGAATCAGTGATATTAGATGGAAGAAAGAGCGTTGATGAAGAAGTGGGTGTGTAGAAAGTGTGAGCGAGAGGCAGTGGAAATCCCTGTGGTGAAAGTAGTTTGATGTAGCTGGAAGCTCCCCTGAGAACCAATCTGAGAGCAACAGAAAGGGGGAAGATTGAGAGGGACCATGTGCAGTTTCTCTTCCGTATGCCATCGAATAATTATCAGTCCAGCAAAGAACAACCAGCTGCTCACATCAAACACACTCCATCGGACTAATATCCCATGACAAATATGAGTAGATAGAAAAAAACGCAGCATTACCAACAAGTGACTGATAAACAAACTGACTGTATTTGTTTTGAATGAAGGCTTGAACTGAACTGTGGTTAACCACTTTTAGGTTTGTTTTTCTGAAAGCAGTAATCTTAATGGATGCACATGACACACATGATGTAAAAGTATAATGGTATTGTTATCTGATTTTTATTTTTTATTATTATTGTTTCCTATATGTTAAATTATCTAACATTCATAATCTGAAACGTGAGTCCGTGTTTTGTTTTGTTTTCAGCCATGAATGAATACACAACATAAACGGATGCAATATCACCCTAATGTCAAATGTGTGAGGGTTAGCAGCCTTTCAAAAATGAAACCAAAGAAAGATGGGAAAGGATATAAGAAATCTAGTAACCATCTAGAAAACAGTTCCAGCTATAGTCAGGGGAATGGTGTAGCTGCGTAAGGCGTTACATTAGCCTTCCTCCTAATATGATACTACAGCTACACTGCAACCAAGGTCTGAAAGACAGGTGGGCAAATGGTTCAGACTTTGCACTGGGGTTTACAGTTTATAATGGAACATGCACTACATCACTTCAAATTCTATGGAAAGTGTGTCTTCTTAAAGGAAATATTTGACCAGGGTGCAGGAACCTAGTGTCCAACAGAATTCCCCAAAAGGAAAATGTACAGATAGAGTAAACATGACGTGATGTGCAAGGGAAACAAATGCAGGTAAACAGATGCATGAACCAGCAAGAGAGAAAAGCTGAACTGGTGAAGAGACCTGCAAATGTGTGGGTAAGAAGGAACAGTTCGGAGCAGGAAAAACTCATGTAACATATGACAAAACTCAAATAACAGTAACTTTCTTAAAAAAGAAACAGGAATTGAAGGTACAGATGAAGACCAAAGAGCACGACACCATTGGTGGCATACAGATATCAGAGTGTGATAATACTGTACAGGGCAAAAGGTGCTAAAGAGATAACATTTATCGATGACACCATGATGACCCAGCCTTCAGAAGCTTGGCAGAGGAGGATTTGTTCCAGCATAAAAACAATACAAAGCACACTTTTAAAATCAGTAGTTTTTGTTTTAAATACAAGAAAACCGAAAACAATGACCCGGTCAAGTACCGAATGTTGCCAAGAGACCTGGAGAGCAGCACAACCCAACCTCTAGCTGAGAAAAAAAAAAAACAAAAACTATTTTCAAGTACTTCAGGAGTTTCAAAGACTGAATCTTAGTAACAAAAGCTGTACTGAATCATTTCAGTGCTTTCTATATTTCAAACAGTTTTTAAAACACAAAAATCCAGCTTGTATTTACTGTTAGATTATTTGACTTTGAATCATATACCTTTGGTGTATCGCACATCACAACAGAATGAGCTTGTATTTGTAGCATGTAGTAACTTGTCTGAGAGCCGGGTTTGGTTTGTAGTTGCAATATTTGCCAACTTATAAGAGCACGGGTCATCGTGAACTTGGAAACTGCTCGGAGTTCCGTAAAGTGGTAGATTAACAGCGACAATCCTGTCTCTTACATAAAGGCCACTATTCAGTGGCTCATAACTCCAGGGGTTATTGTAATTGCAGATGATTGCAGTTGAATAAATTACATTCATGACTGACACCCTTTGTGTGTAGCGACAATCAGTCTAATTGGTTGCCAAATGCTGGGAAGCACTGAACCTCCCCGGTGCCTTTTGAATACTGTGGAAACAGAGGAAGTTGGTATTGTATCACACTGTATTACTATGTTAAGCTGACTCAAAGCAGTTAATACTAGCATTACTTCTCACTGTGCAGCAGTAGTGCCCAGACTGTGCAGTAAGTGGGTATAGGGGGGGTGTCACACGTCCAAAAGCATTTAGATTATTGTGACAAAGAATTAAACTGAATATAAAACAACTTAGCCTGCATATGGTGTTAGTTTAATGGAGGGAGAGGCAGACAGGCAAATGAGGCAGATTATGGCATTTACTGATGATACTATGTTTTTTTTGGTTTTTTTTGTTTGTTTTTTAGAGTGCATGATGCGTTTTAATATATACCATTTTCGCATGGAAATGATTTTGCCTAAAAGATTAAACAAAGATCAGTGTGTGCAGACATCTGGGCCACTGTCTACATGAAGTATTAACAAACAGATTTCAAAGTGAAACAGAAGGGAAGATAAACTAATTTGACTGTAATGAGACAAGGGACTGAAATGAAGAGCTACATGTTGAAAAATAGCATCTCACAAAAGAGTAGTGGGACAAAAGAAATACTTTCTGTGATCATGTTATTTACGCAGCAAACTAGCAAAGAAAGAAAAAGAAAAACAGCCAGAAATATAAGGATTCAACTCCACAAGTTACCCACAGAGAAATTCCTGGGTGACAAGAATGTTTTATAACATCCAGTGTTATTGGATCAAATTCCATGCTACTAAATCTTACGTTTAATTGAGACAGCATTTTTTTTGTTAGGAGAGATAAGAAAACCTAAATTATTTTGTCCCACTATCTTCTGTAACTCATTGAACTCCCTCATGTAGTATTTCTTTCAAGCTTTACTTACGTCATGGTTTTGTGTCATATTCCTGCAGTGTATGGACCTGCACAGCCACTCAAGACCTCTGGTACACACCTGTTAGTGCCTAAGTGCAAGATTAATACCTTTGGTGAGGCACCTTTTAGCTTTTATGCTTTGGACTCTGCCTACAGGAAAAAGGAAAAGTCTGCCTACAGACCTGAGAGCAACTCTGCTGCAAACATTAAATATAAAGTTAAAACCCACAGTACCCTCCACCTGTGATTAAAATTTTTAATCATGATTAACTACAAAAAAATGTTGCGATTAATCGCATTATTATGCACAAAATGTTGTTTTCCTTTAAAAGAAGGCCCACTGCTATATGAAGAAAAAATTGTATATTTTGGTTTCCAAACACTAAATCGGGGGTCTTTTTTCAAAAGGTGTTGTAACATTTGTGGTTATAAATTAGTTTTATTTAGCTGGGCTGAGGGGAAAATGGCTTTTTGGATTGAAATGGTTGCAGACCCCTTCACTAAGCAAATAGACAGATTTAGCTGCATTTTTTTCTCTTTAAACAGCAACAGTTACAATATTTCTTGATATAAGTCAAATGAAATATGTATGACAAAGAAGGATGGAAATTTCAGGATATACTAACTACAAAGGTAAAAGGTCAGCAGGATGAATTTAAAGTTGTGAAGTTGCTTCTTTCTAAACACAGATGGAACAGTTTCGGATGAATATCAGCCATCAGGTGAACAGACAGAAAGCAGAATTAGAGTGGTGCAGATGGGTAGGTGCAGATGTTTCAGTGTGTGGTATTATGGACCAAATAACAAAAAGCCTGATCATTTCTCAATCTCAGCTAAAAATCATGTGTATTTCCTAATAGCTGTTCCTTTAACTTTTGATTTATGGGAAATGATTGCAGTTAATTATGCTTAAAGTTTAAGAGCTGACACTAATTCATTTTGCACCATTAACGCTGCCCATGAGCCAACTTTGGTGATTGGCTTCTATAGGTAGATGGAATAATCATATAATCGTACTATTCAAGATGAACAGTGGTGTTGTTGGTATTCAGTTAATGCAGTCATCCATTCATACAATGTAGACTCATATTAAAGCATAAAATCCAGTATATTGCATGTTTTTCATATGCCAAAGTGTCCCTCCAGGCCCTCTCTCCACTTCAACTCTATTTGCATGTCTAAAGCAGCAGAGTCATTAAAAGGCAACCAACCACAGCGGCACAGTCTTAGTGTTGAGTACCTCCCTGAAGCTGCTGAAGCATCGTCAGCTTTTGGAGAAGGCAAATCAGAGAGCCTCTACAGGTCCCCTATGGGAGGAGGAAAGAGCTCTTATTCTAACTTGGTGGAAAATGCCAGCATCCACAGGGGCACCGTTAGACACAGCTGGGATAATAAGTATCACAGAGAGATCCATGATCCACCAGCAACATGAAGCCAGCCCATACATTTCTTGCCACCAAACCAATGACTCTTTTACCCCCATGCAAGCAATGCTGTTTCAGTTTCTGAATCACCATGCCATGTAATACAGCATGTGGTTTAAAGGACCACGGGGTAAAGCGGACCTGGTAAAACAGTAAGGGGAAATGAGATGCACTCTCTATGAGTCAGGCTTAAATTAGAACATTTACAGCATACAATTCGCACTGCAGACAGTCTGTAAAACCCTGACTGTTTAAAATGAATGACACTGTTAAATAAACTGCTTACATACAACATAATTCAGTTGTTTCTTAGCCTAATTTTGTATCATATTATTTAATAACAATATTATTATTATGCTTTACCCAAATTCAGCCTGAGATGTTTTCATAATTTTGGGAGACAATGCTGATAGATAGATAATAATCAGTACTGTGTTAATACATTCATGATAGTGACATGAACACATTACTTGAGGACTTAATCAGATTCACTGGGATTTTTTTAAGCTAATGCATGGATCAGACAGACAGACATGGATTCACATTGTTACTCAGTCAAATCAGCAGGGGATTGCAGGAGCTCAAGCCATGGATTACATTTGTCACAGTAAAACTGTACTACTGCTATTTTAAAGCCATGAACAGAATACTTAGTAAAGGAGAGGAATACTGCATTGTTGCTAGTCTTCACATTATCAAGAATAAACCTTATTTTCTTGCAAATGGCAAATTGTGTGCTTCACTTGCACCCCCCCCCCCCACCCCCCCCCCTTCCTCCACCACCACCACCACCAGAAAAAGCCTCCTAGAGCTAGCTGCCTCTTGTCTTTTTTCCTCTCTTCCAAGCCCACTCTGCTTTCCCTCTTCATGGCATTCAGTTTAATAAGTTAGCATGAATGGCTGCAACCAAATACAATGCCCAAGACCTGCTAGCGGGCTATAAAGGCAGCCCTAATGGTAGAACCATTATAGCATTTGGTACAGACCCTGCTGTAGTGAATGTGTTGCTGCAGGAAATGGAGGTGGTGGAAGGCAGGAGGGGGGTGCTCCCTTTCCATTAGCTGATTGAATTGGAACCCAGTCCTGCTGGCTGGCACTTGTTTGCCTCACATTAAATAAGACTGAGATGTAAACACCTCTGTTATGGGGCTCAGGAAAATGTCATAGGAAGGCATTGTCATGCCAACAAGAGTTCTTCTTCACCCAGCAGTAAGACACAGGTAGTGTGTTAGTAGAAGTGGTTGCCCTAGTACGTTTCTTGTTACCACTGATGTTTTGCATTCCCCCCCCCCCATGTTTTGTGTGAGCCAGAGTGATGGCCTAATGGACCATAGCGTGCTGGAGTGGCTGGTCGGCTGCCTCAGACAACACATCACACATTAGGATCCAACATTTACCCAAGTGCAATGTCAGATTTAATAAATGATATATATACTTGTCTTAGCTCTTTTGCATGGGATAGTTTGAGCAGAGGGGAGAGCACAATGGGCTTCACAAACCATAAGTATTCTTTTTCTTTGGAACCAGGTCAACAGCCGAGATGTTTCCGTACGGAGAATGGGGGAAGGGAAGTGGGAATGAGGTTTGTTGTGCTTAATTAAGCATACCTTGTAGTGCATGCCGGAAAATGCATGTTTCTAATGAATGTCTTGGAGTAAGACATGCACTTGGATACGAAAAGGTTGGTTGTAATGTTTTAGAGGTTTTGTGATCTGATGGAAAGCACATCTGTCTGTTAACACGGTTAGAGAAGGGAAAACAAATAAGAGTAGGGCTTGACAGGTGGAGAGATGCAGCTCACATGCACCAACAATCATACTCAGGTTCAATTGCAGATTGATGAAAAGTGATGAGAAAACAGCAAGAAAGACTGCAAAGACCCAAATGAAAATGTAATGAAAATATGCCCTCCTCATTTTTGCATTTAATGTAGGGGAAAGTAACAATGTTAACAGTTTGCCCTGATGTGTTTGCCTGTTTAACATTTCGTCTGACATAGTTATTATCCACTTTGCCCATGTAACATGGAGTTTGACAAGCCCTGTTTCCGCATACTCGCTCTATTTTTTTATTTTAGATACCAGCTTTACCCTGATCTACATTTCAAAGATCTGCCAACCTTTTAGAGATAACTAACCCTGCATGATCACTGTCAATGGTTTTGCCTGCACCATCTCAGCCTGAATGACGTAGTACTGCACTCAGATGGTGTGCTATTTAGTGTAATCATAGCCAATCATATTACTGAGCCTTTAGATTTTCTAGCATTAGGAAATATAGAGTTTAGTTGACATCACACTGATCCTTAGAAAAAGTTTTGGGGAGGCTGAGTCTCGTCAAAGATGGGACCAATGCTGTATATACTTGAGTAATGTTACCAGACAGCAGACCTGCTGCTTGCAGCCCAGAATCATATTTAAAATATAAGAAGCCCAAGACTTATACACGAGCTTATGCTAACATATTCAAAACAACTTCTTGATGTTGAGCTGTAGCTTTCATCAATGATTGAAACCCAAAGCAGTCTGAAACTTTCTCTAATTTCACAGTTTTTCTTCCTATTAATTTTACTCCCCTGTGATTCCTGAATATTTAATAAAGAGAGTCAGTGTGAGAGATGGGGTTAAAGTAGGTTCATCTTATCAGAGAGAGAAAAGTCCTCTGAGTTTCATACCTTATACACTAATGTGAAAAAGAGCATTCAATAAAAAATAGTTTTCTATTTTTAACATAACTTAAGACTTGATCTTTTACATAATAGTACTAACAGAAGAAAGTAAGACACAAATGAAAAACAAAAGATATTTTAATCATATACAGATTTTGATAAATAAATTGACTAAATTGATCAGTCACGTGTAAAAAGTAATGAAAATGCTGCATTTAACACAAATTTAAATCCAATAAATTAAAATCAGTCCTTCCAGATTTGGTGTCAATGACCAGGAAAACCTGACTAAGTGGACCCTGCCTTATTTAAACCCCAGACTCCATATCCCACATGTTCTGCTATTAAAGTGTGAAGTGTTATCATGCCAAGATCTAAAGAGCTATCTAAGGCCTTTAGAATAAAAGGTTTTGATGGCTTATGGGTCTAGCAAGGGACTTAAAAAAAACCCTCTAAATGAATTGAGATAAGTAATTAGACTGTGAGGTATAGCACAAGTGGTTTAGGTGGCCACTCTTGCTAATTCAGCTCAAAAGTGGATTGTTTATGGGGAAAGGAGTCTCGGGGAAACCCAGAATTTAATCACATATCTACAAGTAACTCATGTTTTGATGTTAGAATGTGTTCATCTAACTAGCACATTTTAGATTTGTGTGAAAAGTAACAAGATAAAGCTGTGGTCATGCAATAAGGAACATAAGAGTACACAAGTTTGCAAACTTAGATATTGCCAAAGAATGTTTGGCTTAATGTGATAAAAAAAAATTAACCTTTGATAAAGATTTTTTGGGGAAAATTGTTAGGTTCAGTCCCAAGACACAATGGAGAAAACTGTAAAGCAACCTTTGAAACTTTCTTAAGAAAGTGAAATTATTTTTAATTGGATTTGCTGAGGATTGGACAGCTGGGAATTCTGCATCATTTCAAAGAGCATTTAAAGATAATGCAAGGTCCACTATCTGAAAGCTGAAACTGAAATAGAAGAGGGCCTTTCAATGCTTCACTAACCAAAGAAAGATTAAATACATAATTTGTACAAAGGTGAGCAAAAAAGACCACATTTTAATTTAAAAAAAAATGTATAGGGGTCTATGTCAATGGTAGTAAATCCTTTCTAAAAAAAAAAAAAAAAAAAAAAAAGCTTTAACTCAATTCACTTCCTTCTTTCGGTTTTCGGTTTCACCTTCTTTTCCGTCATTCGATTCTTTTTGGAAAACCAAACTCTGAGATCGGAAAAACCCACGTCTTAACTCCCGTCCCTCAAAGAAGC
>JBAGKP010017108.1:0-13412 GCA_037177255.1 Melanotaenia maccullochi
TTTAATGATAACTTGTTAATATCAAACCATTCTTTCAATGTAAACAATTCTCTTTCTACTGTTGCCAACAATTCTTTAATATCATTTCCTGAACAAAATAGATTTGTGTCATCTGCAAATGTAATAAATTTCACCTTTTTAAGCACTTTACCAATATCATTCAAATAAAGTATAAATAACTTAGGTCCCATTATTAAATGTAATTGAAGGTGATAAATTAATAAATGTGTTATATGAATAAAAGAATGATTATACTTGTGATTATTACATGAGTAAATATGATATGATTACCACATGCATTAAAATTACGTCCACACGTGGTGGAAATATTCCCATTGAGGAATTCCAACTCCTGGCTTTCCAGAAATATACTGAGACTTTTTAATGCACTTTTTCAACCAACAAAGCATTCTGCCACCTTCACCTACCCACCCACCCCACACATGCCCACTCAAATGTGAGGAACTGCCTCTTAATGCACCCACCTGTACCAGATTAAGGGAAAAGAAATTTCTCTGTGGACTCCATTACTGAAAGAAAGTACTTTTATTCATCTCTGATGTGTTGTGTTTTCTTCTGACTTGCATCCCTTTTATATTCGTCACTTTAATCACTACAGTGTATTAGGTGATACTTACTCACATTAACACTGTCTAGATGTGCCATTGTGCTTCTTAATGTTTCTTCATAGGAGATGAATTGCCCATTTGGGATAAATAAAATTGTTTGAAGTGGGCTGAACTAGATCAGTGTGGTACGAACAAGCCCTTGCAATGACTACAATAAAATTTTTAAAGTAAATAGGAAAAGCACATTTTAGGAGATCAAAAATAACTATTATGATCAGCTCTTCAGTTACCAGAAGTCCTTCAGTTAACCTCTAATTCAACACTACAGAAGGAGCTGCAGATCTGTCCTCATAATGACTAAATTTGCTGAAGAGTGAGCGTGAATGTGAGAGGATTGGATGTCGTTTAAACTCTCACCCTCCCTGACTATGTTACCTGGTTTACCCCCCACTGGTCTATAAGTTTGCAGAGCCAGTGGGGGGTTTGCTGGGATGGATTGGATCTCCGAAGCCTCAGGTCTTTTCATCATCTGTCATCAACTTTACCACAGGGCCAACAGCGTCATATCATATGGCAGACTGGTGTCCAGCTTGACTGTGAGGGGTAAATTTATTACACTGCCCCATAGCAACAGTTTCCACTGTGCATCCCCTATTTTAAAAGCCATAACTCTTGTAGATTTTACTACTTTGTTAGTGCATACATCACCATTAACGTGGACAATCATCAAAAAGTCTGCTCCTTGTCTTTCACGAAGCAATTCCATTATACTAGTTAACATAGTCAACATATTTAACCACAACTTTCCCATAGTGGATGTTCTACAGGCTGGTATTAAAAGCTGTATGGTGTATAGTCATACCTGAACATCACTGAAGGTAGTGATGTATTCTGTGAATTGTTCTGTTAATCACTTAATTTTCTGTTCCAACTGCTGTGTGACATTTACCTGACTTTTAAAGCTCCACTGCATCACTGTCACAACCATGATTCCAAATCTTTTAGTTCCTTCCTCCCCTGCAGTTCGGGTTAAAATAAAGACAGTTTTGTAATTACATGACATTCACTTTTAATCCTGGATTTTACAGTCTCAGTGCTCTGCTGTTTCTCATTTCTTCAGCTATGACCTTTGTCTTACGACTGCTTAGTGCTGCATTAACAATACAGTGTTACTCCTCTTGTAAAGACAGTGAAATATTAGATCTGATTAATTATCTCTAGTAACAGGATATGTACCTATTTTTTTAAGAGTGCTGTAATCAAACCTTGACTTAGAAAAACAGACCCAAGTGTTAGCTAATTATAGACCTATACCCAACCTCCCCTTTATGTAAAGTGTTTTTGAGAAAATAATTTCAACTCAACTATATTTTTCGGGGCTCTGTACTTGGAACAATACTTTTCCCGTTATACAGGTAATACAGGATATATATAGGTAATATAATTAGACAGCGTGATATAAACGTTCATCTCTCTTTCCTGTCCTCTGCAGCCCAACAACCCCAAATGGGCACCCTCCACAGATTGGGTTCTGCAGTTGTTTTTTCCTTGTTAAAAGTTAGCTTTTCCTTTCCACTGTCCACTTGAGGATTGGATCAAAGTCAAGATTCGATGCAATCTGTTGGTTTTCCTTAACCAATCTATTATTTATTATGAACAGGCTTGAAATTATTTGTCTGTAAAGTGCCCGGAGATGACATTGTTGTGAAGTGGCGCCATACAAATAAAGCTGAATTGAATTTGATTTAATTAAAATATGCAGTAAAATACCATCTGCTGATGTGTAAAGAGACTGCCCTGCACTCTGAGTAAAACAAGTTAAAATTGTGTTTATGTTTCCCTGGTTTTCTTGTGGACTTCTTGAAAAGATTATTTTTCTGTCATTTTTGGTTTTTAGTTCTTTTTTATACTTTCTTCAATTGATGTTTTTTTTTTTTTACTTCAACACACTACCTTGCAATTACTGTGTGCTTGTCTGAAAACACCATTACGCTGACAAGAAACATTTTGAGGAGGAGAAAGTTCTGGACTGAACAGACAGCAGACAACCAGATGAAGGAACTGGGGGCTTTAATTAAAGATGAAAACCTAAGAATACTGCTGAGGTAGAGAATCCAGAAACTGAAACCACAAACAAAAGAAACAGCTGTAACACAATACCAACTACAGTATCAAAGGATGGGAAAACTAATCATGGTAAACTTTGATAGTATAGACAAGAATCTGACCTTAAATTAGGATCTATTAAAACTGAGGCAACACGAGGCAGGGCTGGTGATTAGTTACCTAATCCAGGTGATCATGCACCGCAGAAAAGCACATACAAAAGGAACAGAAAATACAGTTAATTTATCTATTTTGCTTAGAAACCTTCCTAACTGAGTTAAACAACCCAGAACTATCTGGGCAGCAATCGTAAATACGTTGAAGAAATGCAAGAAGACATTATTGTAGAAAGAGTGTAACATCTATGCATGTTCTGATCTAGTGGCAGATGCCAGCTGATGCCGTACGCATGACGAGTTATGTGAGATGGAATGGAGGAGTAACAAAACAAACACAACATGGCTGCCAACAGCATGTCGTCTCCTTGGTATCTATGTGCTTAGATTACTGTCAGCAGACCAGAAACATTACTTGGTGTCAGTTACGGATAGTGGCTGCATCGACCTGGCGATAGACAATGGTGAATACAGGCGTACCAATACCGCCGGCAGACTGGGATTCCTCCAACTTAGAGAAAGTTCTGCCAGCATGTACGTAGAGCTGATGTTCTCTGGCCAGCTGTGTATTTAGTTACAGGAAGAGAAATGCAGTAATCTACTTCTGTGGCCATATGTAGATGTCTACAATACATGGACACTCACAGCAGATGAACACAAGGTAGTATAAACGGATGTTTGAGGAAAATTTAATGCCTAAAGCAAGCCCAATCTTCTCGTGCTATAAATTCCAAGAAAAAATACAGGAAATTAGTAAAAGTTTTGATCAGTTCTTGACCGAGTTAAGGCTCCTGGTTAAAGAATGTAATTATCCAAACATTAGAGACAGAATGGTCAACCAACTCACCATGGGTCCTTGAGTCAGGGCCCTGACCTGACACTGGAAAAAGCCATACACATTGTGAGATCACATGAGCTATCACACCAAAGGGACACCAGTGCAATAAGTGTAAGAAACCTAATCTGAAACCTAAGATGTGCAAAACACAGATGCAACATAAACAGATAAAATACAAACCCAGAAAAGCGCATGCTGTCATGGACACTGACGTGCAGCAGTCATACTGGAGAGAACCAGGGGAAAAGGAATAAAACTGAACAAGGACAAAAGCATCATCTACTAGTCTGAGGTGAGAAATTTTGGACATACAGTATGCTGACATGAGAGGGCATCAGATCTCACCCTAATAAGGTTAAGCCGATCAGAGAAATGCCCCCCATCCATCACAGCAAATCAGAGTTGGAGACCATACTGAGCATGGTCACTTATCTCTTCAATTTTCCCCTTTGAATCTCTGAGGCAACAGATTTGCTTGAAAGAAAATAGTGAGTTTGTATGGGACTCAAATCATGATGATCCAGTGTGTGAAGGACCTTTTGACAGAGAAGCCAGGTTCTGTACTGGCTTCTGTGTATACTTTGATCACACCAAGGACATTAAACTGCAGATCGACGCACCCTAATGAGGCTTAGGAGCAGTCCTGCTTCAGGATAAAAAGCCAGGTGCATATGCATTCAAAGCTCTGAATGAAACTTAAAAAATTATGCCCAAATAGAGAAAGAGCTTTTTGCAGGACTCCTTGGATGTAAGTGGTTCCACAAGTACCTGAAACAGGTGATTGTCGAGTCTGATCACAAACCTCTGGAATCAACCACATGCTAGCCCCTTGTAGCTGCACCACCTCAACTCCAGCACATGATACTGCAGCTCCAGAGACATCACCATCACATAAAAGCCTGGAAACAAATTTCTGTTGCGGACACCCTATCCAGAAAACCAACTGAATGCAACAATCACTCACTGTGTGAGGGAATGGACTCCCAAATACACACTGCAATGCCCTTGTAAGTCAGAAATCAGAGCTGCTACATAACAGGATGAGCATCTGTCAACTTTAAGGCAAGTTACACAGTCAGGTTGGCCTGAGTCAAACAACAAATGTCCACCAGCCATCACTGAGTATTAGAACCCCAGACATTAGTTTTCTCAGGTAAATGGCATCCTGCTAAAGGGAGATAAAATAATCATACCACGCTCAGGGTTGACATGTTGTCATGCATACATGCTGGACATTTGGATGGAAAACTCCAAGCAAAGGCCGTATGGGCTCTATATTAAGTCATAAAGATTTTGCAGTTGTAAATGAACGTTTGCATATAATTCCAGAGTTTGCATCTGTAAATCAAGCTTGTCACCCTCTAAAAACAATCTGCCTGAAAACGCAAGTTTGCAAATGTGCAGAAAAGAGTTTGCGTGGTTGTAAAAAAGATTTTGTGTTATTGGAAAAAAAAAAAGATTTTTTTTTTTTGCAAAAACCCTATTTACAGATGCAAAGCACATAATTGTGTGCAAGACTCTGAAGTTGCGGTTGCGAATTTTGTCCATATCTTTACACTTCTGTTTGACTGGATGGTAACAAATCAAACTATCCAATCAGAGACCTCCTGTACCGCTGCAGACTCTTACTAGAATACAGAAACATGCATGTAGATGGTTTGAAGTCACCATCTCAACTATTGCTACTACACTCAGTCCTACCACAAACTGGGAAACAGCTGCAGCCAGAACTAACCCCCACAGCGCAGTCACACTGATATTATAAACTGGACTGATGTGGATTAGTTTTGCTTAGATCGCATTCACAACTGGTGCTATGTGCATTCTGAACTTCCACAATATATGTCCTGTTACATTCAAGTACATGTCTGTTAATGTGAAACTGGAAAATTCAGTACTTCCAGATCTCTGTTACATTCATGGAATGACACCAAACTGAACAAAAAAAATAATATTAACTAGTTAAACTAAGATAATTTAGAAGTTATCATCCTGCAACATTTTACCTCCCAGTAAAACACAAAGATTCTTTTATTTTGGGATTAGCTGTCTAAAAGAAAACAAGGTTGACATCTACCACTAAATGGGGAAACACATTGAATAGAGGTAGTGGTGGTGGGTGTCACTTGCAGAGCCCACATTACTGTGGAGCCCACATCACTGCAGGTACCAATCCACCTGTTGATCTCCTACTCCAATCTTCACACACCCATAAATAAAACCCCGACACTTTGACCAGGATCTCATTCCCAACTCAAAGAGAACACTTCATCCTTTTCCAGCTGATGACCATCATCCTGCTGGAGGACTGCAATGCTCAGCAAACCTCCAACAGTTTTCAGTTATGTTGTATATACTGTATTAATCTAATACTTTTTAAACAGAGCAATTAGAAGATAAAAGAGAATAAGAATTTGACACTGGGATGAATTAAAATAAAACTGGGTTTAGTCAGGTGTGTGTTACTGGTTAAAGAATAAACACAAGCCTTCTTATGGTTTCAGTCTCAAGGAGATGAATGCCTAGGTCATTGTCCCAGTTCCTTACCATGGGGACAAAAGTAGTTTAAATTACTGTAGCTGGTCAAAAATAATTTATACATCTCCACATATGTAGGAAATATGCACATTTAAAAACATCAAATGAAGAATATTAGCTTATCATGGAATCCAAGGCTAACACATACAGTAGACATAAAGCAGGCTCTTGAAATTAATGACAAGATAAGTCTTTTAAATTCTCAACTTAAATTTTTAACACATTAATACATAAAAAACAGTTAGTACACGTCACATAAACAAATCTGACTTTGACATTATGAAACTGAATATCGGCATGTAGGTGACTTGTCACAGTGGTCAACCACTAAAAACCACTTTATTCTCCTTTTTATGAAGGTAAGACAGTTTTCCAGCCTTACATTTAGAAGATGGCTGGAGGATGAAACATTTGGTATATCACACAATTAATCACCAAGTTGTTGCGCAGGGGTCGTGAACACCAACGTATGTTGTGTTGGGGGTCATGATTCAATAAGTTTGAGGACTACTGCTTTATTGCCTTGTTACAAAATACCAGATACAAGGAATCAAATATTAGAACCTTTAATTAAAACCCTATCTACAAGTCACCTTTTCCTAAGCCACATCAGCCACATGAAAAAATGCTAATTATATTATCTGCATTATCTTTTGGTAAACATACTGGTAGAAGTTTAACACTGGGAAGCTACCGAGACCAGCCCCATTATTATTTCCAGTTCACTGAGAGTCCACATAAAGTAACTAGTAAATGCTGATGCTTGTGTTTGCTAACAATGTTATTTGAATGCAGCAGCATTTAACCAGCAGCTCAAACTGAAAGCTTGTCCCATTTGCAATTACAGGATAATACAGCAATGACCCAGTACAGTACAGCTGATAAGTATAACATTCTTTTTGTAATGTCTCAGTGTAAATGTTGACTTTGTCGTCAGTCCTGTTCAGTAAGTTGCCTCGAGCATGGTGAAACCTTCCAGATAACTTATTGAAGGCTGCTGTGTGTAGACACAAATTACCACATTTAACTTAATGATGAGATTTCCTGACCTACAGAATGGAGTGTAACTCAGATAGACACTAATTATGTTAATCGGCTGTGTAATTGCAGCAAATAAGTTCTACATAGTCACCACTTTAAGAGGCGACACCTCCACATTCCCTCCTGAGTTACACACCACCCACTACTACTCCTTGCTAATGCATTTGTGTAAAATAGGTTTGGCTGCCTATAGTTATAATGCTTTTGCTGTGAGCATGTGATGTACAGGACCACCAGCTGAGCATGAATCAGCATCTATCGCCATGACAGCAAAGGACATCGAAGATGACACTTGGGTTGCTTTCTTGGCATGTTTTAGAGTGCGGTGAGGTGACATCGTTGACAGAGGTGTTTGTTATACAGTATAACAATGACAACTGCAGAGAAGTTAGCCAGAGAAAAATACAATCACTTATACTTATGGCACATTTAGAAAGCAGAACCTGACTGGCATGAGAATAACTGGTGTCAGGGCAGGCTGACACAGGCTGATAGAGTTGAGCAGAAAATAGACAGCTGACACGGACAGGTCCCATTGGGTGACTGTATGGTAAATGTATTTAATGTCCACGGGCACAGTGCATGAAGACAGTGTCTGCAAAAAAGGAGGTAATAGCAGAGATAAAGCTGAATCTATGACATTTCTGGCATGCATGGGTAGGTGAGTTAGTCAGTGTCTGCATTTTTGCAGGAGGAGGTGTGCGCTTTATTCGGAATTGACTTCAAAGCTACAGAAAAAAACTTCTGAGACATCAGTCGCATGCTGAGAAAGTGGTGGGAAAAAATATTGGAGAGGAAAGAGAAGTGTCAGTGCACAAAAGAGAGATCAGCAGAGGAGTGAGGCCTGCACAAAAGCAAACGCTGTCAGAAGCCATGCAGGTGTGTGTGGGGGGGAGGAGAAGGAAAAAATCAAGTTTAATCTATTCTAGCATATGGGAACACAAATATATCTGAAAAGCACTGAGAGCACACAAAATGAAGCAACGGTAAACATGTTCTGTCAAAAACAGAAATTTCACAATAATAATTGATATGAAGAACTGCTTAGTAGTTAATGAGCATTTTTACATTAATGAGCATTTTAATTATTTGTTTTATTTAGTTTGTTTTGTGTGTTCAATGAGTTCTTCTGTAAAACTTCAGATGAGCTCAGTCTTACCAATATTTCCAACCTTATATATGCAGTATATGATCTCAGAGATTTTTTTTTTCTTTTTTATTTGCCGCCAGTTTGAGCAAGAACATGGTGCATTTGTTGTGCCAAAACAGCACAGAACTCACAAAAAGAAAGAAAATAGAAATTTGAATGACTTGGGTTTTTTTTTGTGTGTGTGTGTGTGCTCTACCCAGGAAAGTTACATAATGCTTCATGTTCACTTGCTGTTCTGCACAAATGTTTAGATTAATCTCAAAGTGAAGATGCAGGTTTTCAGTAAAACATTGCTTTAGCAAACAGTTTTACATTTTTTATATTGTGGCTGACTTAATATAAAATGTATGAATATATAAATATAAAAGTATTTCATATAAAATAATGAGATGTTGTGATGAGTCAGATGGGGTTCTGCAGAGTACAAGATATGAGTGCTCTATGTCTGGCACTGCTCTGAGAGGAAATTTAACCTTAGCACTTCTTTACAGCATTGGACTAATATAAAGATAAATGTGTATGAAAAATTATCAGAACATAAATAATGCATGAATGCATGTATTATTTTGGTTAATATAAAAATTTTTAAAACTAGTGTGAGACTAAATGCAAGTAAGGCTCACTCTATCCTGCTTTAATATCTACAATTATAAAAATACTGTTTAAGTTATGGGAACATTTTAAAGCTCAGCATTCAGAATACGTCACAGTCTTTTTGTTAAAAGAACAGATTGTTTTTCCTTTAAATGCCTGAGCTCAGGAATGAAGTAATATTTTGATATTTTAGTTGCTTTCTGTGATTTAATAAAAATGGAAGTGATTGTATTAAGTCAGCATAATCAATAATATTCATTCATCCTTTCATTCTCTGTAAGGCTTAATCCATTACGGGTCACAGGTAAGCCGGAGCCTATCCCAGCATTAACAGGTGAGAAGCAGGGTACACCTTGGACAAGTCACCAGTCCACCGCAGGGCAAACACAGATATGGACAAACAAACATTCACACTCGCATTCACTCCTAGGGAGAATTTAGAGTCATCAGTTAACCTAACAAGCATGTCTTTGGATGATGGGAGGAAGGCGGAGTACCTGGAGAGAACCCACGCATACATGGGGAGAACATGCAAACTCCCCACAGAAAGGCCACCACCGAACCTCCCCCCAGCCAAGACTCGAACCAGCAGCCTTTTTGCTGTGAGGCTGCGGTGCTAACCACCACACCACCGTGCATAATCAATAATAGCAAACATAAAATTGTTACCAGTTAAATTGATATAATATCTTATTGTGATCTAATTTGTGATTTACACAGAGCTCTAAACTAACATGGGGTGGGCATTATAAGCTTTTGCTTCTGCCTATACACCCTATTCGGACTGTCTTTAAGTTTTTTTTTCTTTTATAAGGACATACTTTGTATAAATTTTGTTTGTAAATCATCATAATCATCATCATTATCATCAAAATTAATTTTGGCAGGTATAAATGAAAACTTACTGGCCAGTTTGGCAGGTGATGAATAGAGCAATGAATTTTGATTATTTATCCTGGCAGTGCTATCACTACATTTCCCATGAACACTATTTCATGAGGTAGCAGACATGCATTGTCTGCGTACTTACTTCAGCATGTGTGGTGTCGTTTACGTGCAAATGAACAAAATACAGCTGAATAAGGAGTGAAATTTAACCAAAGAAAGGGATGCGTAGAAAGTAAGTCAAATGAATAGTATTGCTGCTTTTATACAGTAAATGATGTGAATTCTCATTTAACCACTGGTTTCATCCATCTTCCAGCCCTCTCACAAGATTAGGAAAATAGCACCAGTCTGACAACAAAACCCTTCTGAATCCTCCAGGAGGTAAACCTTCAGAGATGGAAACCTCATATTCCAACATAATACTCATTCATAAACACACATTCACATCTATCTCATCCAATTACTGTGAGAACAAGATATGGTTTCCTGTAATGAATTATTCATAACTCAATAAGTATACACCACAAAGGTTAGCATGTTAATCTTGAGGCCTCTCATTTGAATCCTTTTAAAAGATTATTTTGTAAATTCGGCTGACATGCCATAATTAAGTTGCTTTCTGCAGGGGTGGAACTGGGCCACCAATCTGTGACTCATGCTGATTAGTGTTTAATTCTGGATGCCCTTGCTGCTGCACATAGAAATTGTCTGAGGTCCTGTGACATGTTAAAACAAAGCGATTAAACTAGTTTAAAGAAGATTTTCTGACATTGCTTCACAGTCTGCCCTCACACAAACACATCGTTTGCATCTGCCAATATGTAGATTGTAACTTTGCTCACATCTCTGCTGTATATTAGCCTGGAATAACCTTGGATGCATCTTATGCATGTCAAAGACAGAAAAGCAACAGGACTCAGGCCTTTAGACATTTTTATTCAAACTGACACATCAACTCCTTAGGGAAATTCTCAAAGACACTTCGCAGTGACAGGAAAGAGGAAAGATTGTAACAATTAATGTCTCCATCACAGTCACTATCCACACAAAAATGTCCTCCTTTTTCATAGGAATTTCATTTTTAAGTCTCGTGAAGTCAAACATCTTCTATCCAGAGGCACGCCTAAAAGTGCATGACGATTTTAGCTGCTACAAAGTAGCCAGAACAGATGTACACATTTAAAAGATCATTTTTCATGGGCGAGCTGCAGACAGCAGTGCATTACAGCTGCACCATCCACTTCCTAAGTTCACATCATCTGCTCTGTTAATCCCACAGAGAGCAGGGATGATATGGCACGCGGCCACTTAAGCGAAGCTGGTTTTAGGCAAATGCTTTATTTGTGTTTATCCAGAGAACAAAACAGCTGCTCGCTGTTCCAGCAATGCATGTGGTCCAAATGTAACTCACTAGGCTCCTCCTTTTGGTATGACAGCTCTCAAAGGGAAATTAAGTTCTGTAGAGGACTTTTGAGGTGGCCAAGGGCCAGGTCCATCATTTGGTTGATTTAAATCCAGAACCAAAACACACACATTGTAAGAAGACACAAAAAAGACAAAAAAAAAAAACTACTTATCCCTCAAACATATGATTTTAAAGCATCAGACACTGAAAACAAGACTTTTAACTGGGACGTGTTTTAAAATATACCTGCCAGCAATGGTGCAGGATTTTCTCTGATAGCTGTGTCAAACAAACCAAAATGAGCACACATGTTTGTTTCCAGGGGAGACTCACCAAACACTGCTGCAGAGCTACTCATTAACTACCTCAATCACTGTGGGTTGGATGATGCTGGGCTGAGTTTTCATCTGAATATGGTACATGTCTTAGAACTAAAATATGTAAAATGAGTGCATTATTTACAATATTTCAAAGTTGTGTCCTCTTTACAGTCACTTTGTCAAAGGGGGCTTATTTCACATCTGTCTGAGTTCAGGTTGGCTCAAGAGAGTAGACATCCACTCTTAAAAATCGTGTAATGCAAAGCTATAAAAGAAACACAAATTGAAACTGTTTTCACATGTCTGACTGCACAATGTCACGGCTTGGAGAGCCACAGAGGAGCAGAGCCACTCAAAACAGAAGGAACGTACCTAGGCAAGTGAATGTCAGTCATTCCCCAGCTGTGCATTTGCAGCAACAGTCTAATGCTTTTAGTGCTGTCATAGATTAACCCCGACCAGGTCAGCCACTGCCTGTGAGGAAACACAAATTTGACTTATCAACACATTGTATCACAGTGTTATTCAGCTGTGGCACAAAAATGTACAGTGAATATTTTTTTTTCTGCTATGTAAAATGTTCAGTTAAAAAAATAATTTTTTTGGTATAAAATTCTGGAGGGAGGTTTACATTCTTTTAAGCCTGTCGTATAGTGATTATTTTTAATTCCCAAATTTCTAGATAATATAGTCATAGTTTCTTAACTCTTTCACACCTGAGGTATCATATTAGATACATGCAGTTTCTGAGACTTATTGCATCACCATATGGTAAAATCTTTGCTCAGAACCTGTTATATATAATCTGATAATTGTATTCTGCCTCCTGGTGGATACGTTTTGCACTACAATTACTATGGCATCACGATAATGTACCTTACATGCAAATTTTTTTATGTTACGTTTTTTGTGGTTGCTGTTCTTGTTTTTTGTCTTGTTTTTTTATTATTTTTTTTTTTTTTACATTTTCTCAAAGCAGCAGCAAGTTAATTATTACAAAAATGGCCAAATCAAAATGTTCACAATCCAGGCTTAAAATCTGTGAGGTGGCAACATTTTGTTTGGTTATTTTGAGTTTTGTAGTCGTTATGTACCTTTATTTTGTATGCTATTTATTTATTTACCTTTATGTGTTTACATTTTTTGTTTTCATGCATTATGTAAGGCAACTGTGACCAGTTAGCATTAAACTTCGTAGTCCATGAGTATATAGTTTTATAATGCTAACCAAACCTTTAGTGGGTGGAAGCAACATGGGAAAGTCTTATAGATCTGTTGATAGATAGATGTATAGATATATATATCTATAGATATATAGATAGAACTGAATGTGTACAGTAAATGTTTTGTAGTGCATAAACAAAATGTTTTAGTTGTTGTTTTTGCTAAGTGATAAAGGCTGAAAGCTAACATACTTTGACTCAGACAAGCAAGTCTCCCATATGCTGTCTTTATGCCAAGCCATGTGTTTACCACCTGCTATCTGATCAATGCTGTGTATACCAGGGGTTGATTGAAACCATAGGCAGATGTTAGCTGCTACTGGTCCATAACAGGGACATAATGTGCCTTTTTTCACGAGTTTGACCATTTTATGAGGGCTTAGTAATATGTGTGTGGCATGCAATGATCTGTGTTAAAGCTCTAGTGTGCTGTAAAACAGGTTCTTTTTTTACCATGAATTTTCATCACTATTCACATTTACCTGTTTTAGGTCAGGGAGTGACCCAGTCACTACTCTTAGAGAGACTGTTATTAGATCAGTAGTACTTACCGTATTTTCCGCACTATAAAGCGCACCTAAAAACCTTAAATTTTCTCTAAAGTCCATGATGCGCCTTTTAACC